>QUSF01000001.1:34558225-34714299 GCA_003676055.1 Chloebia gouldiae | reverse complement strand
TCAGCATGCATGAAGCAACAGTTTTGGAATATGGATTGCATGCTGAAGAAAATTCCCCTGCTTGTGCACCTGAATAATTGGCATATCCTGCTCCAAGGAGAACCAATCAGTGGAGCAGAATAGCATTACAGCATAAGCTGCTTTCGCTGGAAGGAGTGGGAAAGGAGTGGTATGATAAAGAGATTGCTTGAAGGCTGGAGCTCTTGAACTTTAGTTACCAGACAGATCCTGTTTCACAAGGGAAATATGGCAAATATATTGATTTCTGAGAGATTCAGAGTCTACTTAAAAGACAGGACATAATATATCTTTGAGATCTAGATGTTCTGGATGCATTATTTACATAGTTTATGGCTATAAATATAGATGTAAATGAACATTTTTTCTTCTTCCATTCCCTATAAAGCAAATTGATGGAAAACCTGTAGAGATAATTTGGTGTTATTATCTAGGTACATCCTTCTTTGAAAAACAAGCTGTCTTGAAGAGACAAAGACTCTTGAAAGTGATCCAATCCTAGCTCTTTTCATCTCATCAAGTTTTGTATAATTTCAGTTACCCAAACCTAAACCACGGTTTCTTAACGATTTCCAAACAATACAGACTCTAATATTTTGGTATACTTAGGGGATGAGACTGTGATTTCTTTCACAACTGACATTTGTATTGGGTCTGTGAAAATTCTCCCACTTTCTCTTTAAAGTCAATAATAACCATCCTGATGAGAGGTGTTTATGGGAGGTTCAACTATTTTACTATTAAAATAGTTTATGATACAACAATAATGTCAGGTGATTTTTTGATCTGAAGATGGTGGTAAAATCCATTTATTTTCTAGATTTTTTTCTGACACTCAAGAATTAAAAAAAAAATTTCAAAATCTAGCATTAGAATAAAAGAGTTGCTTTATTCCTGACTATTGTTCACTTTTCTCTTCCAAACTTGGACCTTCCCTTGGAAAGGTGCTTAAGTGATTGTAAGACCATAGAATAGACTATTTCAGTGGGGAATGGCCTACAATAGCCCAACTGCCTGACCAATTCATGGCTGACCAAAAGTCAGAGCATGCTGTTAAGGGCACTGACAGGCTGGGGGTATTAACCACCTCTCGAGGGAGCCTTTTCCAGTGTTTGATCATTCTCTCAGGAGAGAAATGTTTCCTAATGTTAATTCCAAACTTCTCCTGGTGTAGCTTTGAACCACTCCCATGGAAGCAGAGCACCTCCTTCTCCAAATTAGACAAGCCCAAAGTCCTTAGCTACTCATTAAACATTTCTCCAAGCCTCTCCCCACCTTTGTTGCCCTCCTCTGCCACATTCAAAGCCCTTCACATCCTTCTTAAATTGTAGGGCCCAGGACAGCACTCAGTAACTTTTTTCACATAAAGGCATGTTTTAAAAGTTTGGTGATACCTAAACAAAAGCATATGTGTGAATACACAAAGAAATGAGACATTGATTTTTAAATTACTGATTTAAAAATATTATCCCTCTGCATTCCAGCATAATCATTTTTCAGTTGTTGGAAATAAACTGGGAGAGGAAGGAATTGTAACTACACAAAGCACTGGGGTGAGAGGCAGGAAAGCTGGAGAGGGGACCATAGAATTTAGAAAAGGGTGTGCCCCACTGTGGGATAAGTGGACAAAGGACTTGGGGTGTAAAGAAAGGAAGATTAAAAATACTGGGAAAGTATATGAAATAGGATAGATATTTTAAGACATAAATGAAAAATATTTTAAGGATTAAGAAACTATCATTTAAAGAACAGTAAACTAAGTAAGGTGTTGTGTACACTCTCGTGCTAATGTTGTTCCAAAGACAGGCAGGAGTTTATTAGTTTTGCAGAGGTCCAGACAGGATCACTTTGATCACTTTTCTTATTTGTATTGCTTTGATTTTTTTGATTTCTGTGGATGATTTTTTTTTATAACGCATACCAAACAAAATGTAAAGTAATCCAAAACAACAGCACAACCAAATATTTGTACCTGCATTTCAGGTACAGGTTCTTATACAGTAGAAGGTGTATAGTAGTCTGTTAATCATGAGAATGTCTTCATTAGGGTGTATCTGACTCCCCTTGAACCTAGTAAGTTTTATGTGCCCAAATTCCTTTGAGATACCTTTCCTAATTAACTTGCTCAAGGTCACATGAGAAGTGTGGTGGGGAGGTGAAATTTAAGTTCAGTGCCTCTGTCTTCTCCAAGACATTTTCCTCCCTGGGACATAGTAAAATGTAGAGGCTATTAAACTAAGATCTTCCTAGTTCAGGAACCAAGGATAAGCTGGGAAACCTCATATCCAGTTGACCTAGAAGGGTTCTGTAAATAATTATCAGATTAAAGCTAAGGAATGTTGGAGTGTCCCTCTATTTTTCTGTTTCTCACTCCTTTCCTTCAGGTTTTGGTTGAAAGAAGACATCCCAAGATTAATATTTTACTGTCTGGTTGGGACAGGTTAGAAAACCTTGTGCTGAACCAGAGCCACACTTCACCTGGAGGATTATGTTCAATGAAGGGGCATAGTGCAGCTTTCTGCTTCTTTTGTCCTCGTTTTCCTTTGTACTTGAGGCTAAGACTCTGGAGCACATGGTATAATAGAAAACTATTCTGAGGGGAAACTACAGATATTGAAAAAAAGACACATTAAATTATTGCAAAGGCAGAAAAGATGATGTCATCCTGCAAAAAACCAAAAAGTTTGTCTGAAACTTTATACCATGCAGTGTTTCAGTATATAATCTGGCACGTAATCTCCCAGTAAAATGTAAACCAGAAATTGTCCTTGCCTCACAGAGACACGTGCTAAGACAGCCTGAGGGTCCTTGCACCAAGGCAGGGCTGACCAGGGAGGATCATCTGAAAGCTCAGAAGACAAGTGAGTAATGCTGAGTAACGCCCATCACCAGGGACCCTTAGTATTAAACCAACCCAAAAATCTTACTTACTTTTCTAAAAGGCTGACAGTTATGTTAGTGAGTCTCTGTTTTGAGAGGAGATTCCTGGGGGCTTCTTCTGTACCTTCAGAGTACGTCCTGCCTCTTGTTATAGTTTGTTTTGTGGGTTTTGAAAGCACTGTATTGTGTGTCTTTTAAAAACAAACAAATTAACAAAACTGGGAATTCCTTGTTGTTTTTTTCCTTAAACACAAGAAATGCTTTGTTTTGTTTGTTTCTTAATAGCTGCCTACAGCAATTCACTAGATGAAGTTGAATTCTTTTTCACAGAAAATGATGTACAACTCTTGTAAATTTGGGTGGTGGTTATAGTTGCTAGTGATGACTAGACTCTTGTGTAGCATTCACTTTGTTCTGGCTGCATGAAGGAGTGTGTCTCCACGTGAAAGACATCCAGAGTGAAAAAGGATTTATTTTCTTTCGAACTTGGGAAGGTGGATTAAAACTGAGTTTTTGTTCCTGATGCTGGGACCAATTTTAGGATTGCCTTTTGCAGGTTTACACAAGACAGATGCTTCATCCAGGAGTTAACATGAATTTCTTGTGATTTATATATTGTCTTTGGTTAAAATTAAAATAGGATTCAGCTGGAGATGTGACCTAAGCTACACTGCCCAAGCAAAACCAACCAGAGTGAGCAGAGTTCAAGTTACTCCTGGGAACCCCTCTGAATATACAGAGATTGAAACCTTACCTCACTATTGGACTTAATCTAAATGTAGATTGAGTAGTGGCTGCATGTTTTGAGGTGACCTGTGCTGGGTCTTCTGATCATACCTGTGCTTCCCAGGTTCTGGTCTGGTTCCTCTTTGGGTGCTCTTTGGCTTTGGGTCTTTGTGACCACCCACAGCATCCATGTGATGACACACAGCACTCACACAGGGCTCCTCCAGGATGGGCTCCTCCAGGAATGGACTCCATCTCTGCTTGCCCCAGTGTAGGAGAACAGAGGGTCTTCACCAGGGCTAAAGTGTTCCCACCTGACACACACAGCCCCTACCATGTCTGTCCCCTGCAGAAGTGAAGGATGGAGGATGCAGCACCAATTGTGAGAGCAGGCAGGGGAATAAAGCAGCAGAGTTACTTGCATCCTGCTAACCATTTTTTTAAATATATTAAAGGAAGAGTTTCATTTTGCAAAACGCAGGTCTCTGTTCAATGTGACCAGGAGCAAATTTATCTTGTTAGCACTTATTTACAACTGACAATTCTCAATTAGCATTTGAGCCTAGATTCTTATTTCTATAAATCCCTAATGAGAGTATAAATTACTAACGAAAGAGCTAAATCTCAGGGCCAAAGTCTTACTTCATTAACACACTAATGTAAATCTGAAGTGTTTCTGTTCTTCTGAGCAGAGTTACTTCACAAGAACACTGGTGTAAGTGAAATGAGAAAGAATTCTCAAGGCTTTTATAGTGGGCAGAATGAAGTGGTATTATTCTGTTTCATTTTCAAATTCTGTCTCTTAGGAAAATGTCTCCAATGTTTCTGTAGTGTTGTGCTCAAACTCATTTGTCTGATTTGTCTGATTTGTCTGACTTCAGACTGTTTATTCCTTTAAATATGATTTTTCTTTTTACACCTGCTGCTCAGTGAATAAAGACTGTGTGGAACCCTAAAGCATTTGCCACCTTTTGGTGCAATCAGTAAGAATTTTATATTTATTTTAACTAGTATTCCATTTACAATGGCATAGGACTCATATAAAATAGCTAACAATTTAAATTTCATAAATAATAGAAATTTTTGATAAATGTTTAAATTTCACATTGAATATATTTTGCTAATCTGTGATAATATCAATAGGCTGCTGTAGCAAAGACCTAATAGTAAAATCAGTCTACTGAATATATTGTTGATTTCAATGCCTAATAAGAGTAGTAATATTTGGTCAGGTGTGGGTATTTTTACCCCCTGTATCCACTAGAAATGTTCAAAGGGTCTTCTAGGAAAGATTTTTAGAAAAGGTCTTCTATAAAAATCACCTAGGAAATAACGTGTGTCCTATATATCAAAAAATTCAGTCTAACATGAGCCAAAAACGCCATGATACAGCTTCATGTGCAATTCATCATGTTTGATGTTGAAATTTAAAAGACTGTAAGTTACAGCAAGAGTTGTATTTGAAGGCCAAATAGCAATAAAATGCGGATTACAATTTTCTCTCGTGTTTGTAAGCTCTTTTTTTTAATGATCTCCTGATCTCCAGGCTCCTTAATGAGCCTGCTCAAAGGGTTTCTTGGAAAGTATTAGGTAATTAATCAGAAATCCTAGCCAATATTAAATGGATGACAAATTAGAAAGCAAAAATTGTTATGCTTTTGAAGAAATAAATCTAGAATCATTGTTTTGAGTCAATAACAAATTTACTATTTTAGTTAGGAAAGTTCACACATGTGTTTAATAAAGAAGAAAAGCCTACTAAATGTCAAAATACTGAAATACTGGCATAATTACAGTAAAAAGTTTTCTACAGCTTTTCCATCATGGTTTATACTATGAATTTCAACAGTTCTTGAAAATATTAGCATTCTACCTTGTATATTACAAATGATTGTGCTGGACTGCAGGCAATAGGAAAGTAGGAAAATCCAAACAGATGCTTTGACTCTGCTGAAATGAGATGAGAGGCACACTTTTTTAGATTTTTGGATCTCTTGTCATCCTAGGAAAAAAAAATGACAAAAAACTTGGCAAGCGCTAGCAGAAGTTTCATGTATTTAACATATAACACAAAGCTTCAGTACACCAATCATAAACTGGTTTTCTTGTCCTCAGGAAGCAGTGAAGCAAGTAGAATTAGTAAAGGAAGTTATGCTTAGCAGAAAGCTGTCTTTCTCATAGAATACTTAAGATAAGATTGGTCATGTAAGTTATAGTTTTTGAAGCCATTGCTGTGGCCTTAGGTAAGTTTGGACTGTTGGCTCTCTGTGAGGTTATGAAGTGATGCACCAGCTTTTCCTCAGAATAGCACAAAATATTTATTTCAAACCACTCTATGCTTAAAGATAAAACATTAATTTTGTGTCACATGGTTGGCAAAGGCAGTTTCAGAATTAGGCATTCTGAATCCTACATGGCATGCTTCATAAATGGCTGGTTTTAGTCTAAAAAGAGAGTTGTCATCTTGCTAATATACCAATATGTAAACAAAAAAGTGATGATGTGCAAAAATGGAAGAACAAATATAAAACATTTTGCAACAGCTTACTATCTTCCTTGTAAATATTTTTTTAGGTGCCATACTAAAATAAACAATCGTAAGTGGATGTGCAGCAATTTTTGTGATCACAGTGATATCGGAATAAAAATGAGGACTGGAATTGATTCTCAAGTCTAATGTTTGCCAAGAATTTGTGTTTTAGGGGTGTGTGCGTATGTGTGTGTGTATTTTTTGTTGTGGGTTATTTTTGTTTGATTTGTGTTTGGTTTTGAGGCTTTCTTGTGAAAATACACTCTGTTCAATACATTATTGTTTTGTGATTATCAAAGTTCAGACATATTTGAAAATTGAATAAAGTTATTGTTGCATGGTGCCTGACATCTATTTTAGTCTATTAGTATAACAAAGGAAAGATTTCAAAAGAAAAAATAATAAATTCTGGTCTTTTCTACTTAAGAGACAAAACCAAATTGTAAACAACTGAGCAAAATAAAAGCAATTTTAAGAAATATCCAGAATAAAAATCCAGTCAGCAAAACAATATTTAATTTGGTATACTCTATGTATATTTTACACGAGGCCTTTTTAGAGTTTACAGTTTTGTATATAGTGTAAGTAAATAGATAAGGAAGGATTTCTGTCAGATACCATTGTGACAGGCTTTAGTTTAAATCCTTAAGACAGATAGAAGTAGATTAACTGGCCTTAGCTATTTCATGTTCCCTGTCTGAATGGAAACACGGTTCCATGTTGAGCTTCCATGTCCTATCAGCCTGAAGTTGTAATGTATTTACTGCTTTTTCATGCATCTTGTTTAACATTTGCTTAACATATTTATTCAAATGAGGCTGGGCATTTGTTTATTCCTTATCAAATGAAGTGGGACAGCTCTAGGACAAGAGATATTATCCGCAGAAGCACGTTAAGGCTTCATTTTTTGGTTTTGGTGATAACACTTAGAAAAGAAAATATCAACACTGGAAGATATGCTTATGAAGTAATTTTTTAGCCAACTTTGGATACATTTTGTTCTATTTCTTATATGTAATATACTTGAAATGCTACAAGAGAGGAAACATTCAACAACCAGCCTTAAACCCAAATCAAACTCCCATCCAGAACCACTAAACAAACTCGCTCAGCTCTGGAAGCATCTAACCCAATTAAATAAATAAATAAACCTAAGGGTAAGGCTTCTAGATGGACTATGATTAGAGTTTAATTCAAGCACTCAAAAGATAAAGCTCCAAAAAATCTACCCTGACTGGCTGTTGTTTGGGTTACCTTGAATAAAGAACTGTGCATAGTACAGCTTCTAACGGGGTGGCTACACCTAGAGGCTCGGTCCATTGCCTGTTCTTACTTCCTTTCTCCTATTCTTTTTAATATTGATTTCTATTCCACCCTGTGGTCATCACCATCATTTGTATAGACAAACCTGTACCACACCAGTAACAGTCTTAATCACAGCTGATACTTGGTTCTGTCCTCGTTCTTCAGGCATCTTCTGTCATTTATTGTGATCTGCTTTAAGGATTAAGTGCCCAGACTTGCGCTTAGATCTACCCAGCACAGTCCCACCACATCAGTAGGTCACACAGGTGTGTCCTGGGATGGCTGTGGAAGAAAAATGCAGAATACCTCTTTATTGACTCTGGGGAAAAATCTATCCATGTAGTCACAGTAATTTCCCATGTGATTTTTGCTTTGGAATGTTTACCACAAAATCTATGCTTAAGTGTCCTGAGTGAGTGAAATGTGATTTTAAATATCAGAGGGAGAGTACTCCCTTAGAAATTACCTGCTAACCCTATAGCAGTGAGTAGTCTCACATAAACACACTAATCTCCAGAGAGCATGAGAGGAAAAGATGTCTTAAAAATTATGGTGATTTAATTTTATTTTGCCCTAGAATGACATTCTCCTGAGTATTTGTGAAAATGAAGATGAATATGCAAGGCTACATTTGGTTGATTTCGCGCCAGATGGCCAGTTGCAGAGGCTGAACTAAGCTGAACTGATTGATTCGTTTTTGCCATATTGCATGCTGGCATTTACCAGAGTTCACATCATTCAAATACTAATATTTTTGGTGATTTCTCTTTTTTTGTTTATTTTTTTGAATTTTATTTTTCTAATTTTCTTGGAATGACCTCTGTTTTCATAATGGAGTGTGTCTGCATTTTTTTCTGCCTCAGTCTTTAAAGGTATCACTCTTTTCCTTACCTTAACATTGTTTGGTTGGGTTTGGTTTTTGTGGTCTTTTGGGGCTTTTCCTTTCTTTCTTTTTTTTTTTTTTTTTTTTTTTTTCCCTTGGAAAGATTTAATAAGCTGCTCACAGAGAGAGGGAAAGAAGGAAATACAGAGGGCAAATATGCACTATGGCATTTTTTTTTCTCCCCAAAGGCTAAGCTTTCTCTTGTACTTCTAATTTATTACATGTGAACAAAGCATATAGCATCTTGCATTAAAATGGAATTCTTAAAATTCCATGGTTTCAATTTACCTGTTATTTTAGGGACTGTAGAGCAAAATTTAAATTCCCAATGTTCTAAGTTTCCTGGAGATAGTCTATTAAAAGCTAATGGAATTAATATCAATAGTTACACTGAAACTACACCAGAAACTTTGGGAAATTAACATGGAAAATTATTTTTATATGTTCTGAGCCATTATATATATATATATATATATATAGTAAAGAATACATAGGGAGTAGCATGCCATGTGTGGTTGTACACATACAGATCTTATAAATCAGAATTTATGTACTTTCAAGGAAGATTTAAAGGGCTTAATGATCATGGGTTTTCCTGTTAAGTTCAGTGGGCTTTGGAAAGATTTCAGTAAGGTTTCAGGAAAAATAATATCTGAATATATACTAAGAGAGAAATAAAAGGTGAGTAGTCCTTTGGCAAAAGATCTGCTCTTGTGAGCAGTGTCTTTCTTTTGACTTAGTTTCAGCCATAATTCTTAAGTGTAATGTCAGGATCCACCCTTTTGTTAGGCCAAAGAATTTACAAAGTACAATTTCTCACTGATTTCCTACCTTAAATGATGAGGACTTTGTAGGGTCAGAAGAGAGGGGAAGATGTGTGATAAGATTTTTTCCTAATGGTCAGCCCTACAGCAGAAATTTGGATCAAAATATTGGTTAGAAAATCAGGAAGAGATGGCAAAGCCCTGTATTGACAGAAGCCAGTAAGGACTCTACTGTGGAATTCAGAAGAACTGGAGTTTTCTAGAGAGGAGTATGGGACATTCTTGTTATGCAGGACTGAACCTCCAGATAGAGCCATCAGTTTATCTCTAGTATGTTGCAAAATCCAACCAATGCTTTATGGGGCAGCTGACCTGCATGACTGACTCGTGCTCGCGTGGAGCTGAGAAACCTCAAAATTACTTAAAAGCAGATATTTATGCTGACTGGCTGCTGTAAGCCAGATGATTTCTTCAAGAGCTATGTCTAGGGAGAGTAGAGCTATCCTCTGTTCTCCAATTCTACTTCATGGCAGCTCTGGTGGGCAGTCCCCATCAAAATTTGCTTTGCCTGCTCAGTGAAGCCATGCATGTTCATCCACTGTGCTGCTGGGCAAGGCAGGAGCATTCCTTGTTCTGGGTTTCAGACCTCTGCTCTGAAATGCTGGATCTTTCTGGCCCCAGAGCCCAGGCACATCCTGCAATTGGCACCCATTAATGGGGGTGACAAAAGGGGAGGGGATTTCAAAGGACATGCACATATAGAAAAGCTGATACAAAATATTTTAAAACTTTCTAAAGCACTACGGATTTACTCTGCAAACACAAAATATTCTTTGAACTTTTGCAGTTGGCAAGTTATTTTACCAGCTGGCATGGTGAAAATGGTATGGCACTAAAGTTTGCCATCTACCTCACCCCAAGAGCCTTCTGCCACTTGTGCTCAAAAAATGCACAGTGGAATTGATACAAACCTCAACTTTTCTTGATAAATCATTGCACATCTTTGTCACCTATAACAGTTTTGTGCATCAAACAGAGCAGTCAGAAACCCAGCCTGTAGGATTGAGAAGGATTAAGGAGGGTGAACCTACAGTACTTTATTGACCTAGGTCCTCACATTAACCTGATCTGATCCTTTAATTACTATGAATAGAATAGGGCTTAAAGTCCTACTTAATAACACCCCATGCTTTTTGTTCTATAAAGAGCTTTCCTATTCATGTGGCCTCTTCTTTTCAGATTTACAGATTTGTAGCAAAAAGGAATGCATGGTTTTTTTCTGGCACTCCAGGGGAGAAAGCTACCTAATGTGTATGTGTGGGATACTGAGAAGCCTAACAGCAACCTTTCTGTTTTGAAAAAGTTATTTACCAATAAATCCTCATTCAGGTTATTTGCCAGGCAAAGGTGTAAGGAGAAAAGGCAACCAAAACATAAGATCCTAATTCTGTAAAGGTAGTAGAAGAAGCTTAACATAGTTTCTATGCTAATCAGAACTGTAATCACATTAGATGCACACTTTTCCCCCTTCCCATAAAAATTTACCTCCTCCCCATAGGTTCTCCTCAGAGAATCAGCATGTTACTATAAGCTAGGCAGACTAATATATATACATGTGATCATACATATGGGTGATATATGGTACTATAATTAATAACTGGTATTTTCTTTGCATTCAGGAAAGCAGCTGCAGCCCACTGATAAGGTACTTTACAAGAATAAAATCAAAGCTGAGCATTAATAATGATAATTTGTTGTGATCAAGAACAGTGAGACAATCATTTTATTTCCTGAGACTAAACTGAAATATGAGTGGGCTGCTGGGTTAAAAATGACAAGGGGATACAGGTTGTGATTGGGAGCCCAAGACATTGTGCTAAGAGCATTATGAAAAGTAGAAACAGTGTCCCTAATTTTTACATGAACATATTGTGCCTAGCATATTGTGTGAATCCACCCTGAGGCCAGGTTTAGGGTACAATCCAAATTTGGTTTTGAGTTAAAGATGGAATGAGTGACAAAAGAGAAGTAGAGTGTTTGGGGATTTTTAGGGGAGAGGAAGAGGAAGAAGAGCAGGAAAAGGAAGATTCAAACAAAAATGGGTGGAGGTAGTGGAAAGAACTAATTGTGGAAGGAAATAATTTCCTTCTCTTTCCATCATTGCCTCCAGTATGATTTGCCAGAGCACACAATCCTTTAACTGTTGTAATTTTAAAAATATTATAGTTGTATACTGAATTTGGAAGAGAGGGAGCGCTGCAGATATTTTACCATTTAGAAGTTTTTCTGCTTATTAAGGAACAGCCATTTCAGCACTATTTTAAGGCTAAAACTTGATTAACATGCAGCAGTGAAACTGGTCTAATTTTATTTTACTAAATTTACTGTAAATAACATGTTAGCAAAATAAATTCTGAAAGAATATAGTATCTGACAGCGAAGGCGTACTTGAAGGGTCTTATTGTAATTCCTTAGCTTTCCCAAGACAGGTATTGTTAGGAGCCAGTCTGATTAGTCTATCGACGGCACGCCGCTGCCTCTTTCTCCCCCACCTTCCACCCTCTTGAAGATAGAAGAGTCTTTACTGTGCTTTTAAGGAATGAGGATTTAAATTGAAGCAAACTGTGACAGTGCCAAATCATGCCTATTATTGACAACTTGTACGAAAATGATGGCTTGAATTTATAACCCACAGACAGACAGACAGGCACACAGATGTATATAATCCCTGCTTTAGCATTATAGTCTTTCTGTCTATTGCTACTCTATACAGCTGTTATGTCAAAAGACCATTTATTAAAAGTGAAATATTGTATGTTCCTGTAGCCTCCTTTCTTGATTGTGTTCCCAGGGCCTTGTTGGGCAATTGATTACACTGTGCACAATCCTGCTGCTTTAGGTATTAATGACAAAACCCCCATTGTCTTCAGGATTTAGGGCCTTTATGATTTTTTTGAAGTTCATTATATTTTGCAAGCAACTGAGTTTAAAATCCCTGATTGGAAAGACATAACCCTCACATCTTCCTGTGAAATGTTTTACCTTTAGAATGAAAAAGCATTTGGAAACTGCAGAATGGTTTTGATCTGTGGGATTAAAAGAAATCAGTACTGAAAATGGATTCACATCATTTTCTTTTTGGATACACGATTCTTGGGGGGAGGAGGAGAGTAAAAAATAACAGCTGATTTAATATAAGTGGGCTGAATTCCCTCTCCTGGTGGGTCTTTCAAACCTCCAGTTTCTGTTCTTGCCATTGCTCTGTGAATATCCCCCTCCCCTTTTTGTTAAAAGGCATTTACTATGAAAGCCTACAAAAGCAGCTTTCAATCTGATTAAGCTGCTTCTGTAAAAAAATACAAAAATAGGGATACATTTGGGTCAGTATCACCCTGCTATTCATCTGCCTTAATTTGCCTAGGCTGCTTACTAAGGATGCTGTACATGAGCATGGAAGCTTCCTGCAGTCACTAGGGGCTCCACAAAATATCATTTATGAAATCCAAGGTGCAACAATTACCATAGCCCAAAAACATATTGTCAGAAGGCTCTGAGCACCTTGACATAGCTGTGGGCTCACTGCTGCGGGTACCAGTTTTCCAGCCTGACCTGGAGTGGGCTGTTGCTTGATGGATGCAGAAGGAATGGCTGTCTCCTTAAAACCCCATCACTGGTGATGTCTTTCTCTCTCTCTCTCTCTCTCTGTTCTCCCTTGTGCAGAGGTGGAGTGTCTCATACTCCCAGCTCTGCATTCACTGCATCCAGTGTGCCCACTTCCAAAGGCTGCTCATTGACTGACCCTCAGTCAAGGCCAGCCATGCCCCACCTTAATCAACCCTAATCTACCTTAATCCACCTTAATCTACCTAATGGGTACAGAACGGGTTTTTCTGATAAGTTTTTGAGGGAGGTTCAGTACCTGAAAACCTTCTGTGGTGTTGACTTTTTTCAACTTCAGCATCTGTATCACTCACTTGCCCATTTACAGAAATACATACAATATTTCTCTCCAGCAGATTAATATATGTGTGAAATACTTGTGCAGTAATTTTCAAAGGTGCTATGATAACACATGTAAACATTTTAACTGTGTAGGACTGAAAAATAAGTTTGAACTGGAACAGTGATTTGTTTCTGCCCTTGAAAGAATTTTGTAACCTTTCTTAATATTTTTTCTTTAATACACAGTAATGTTGAAATGTAATCTTTATTACTAAATGAATGAATGAGCGCTGTTGCTTAGGGCACAGACTAAAAAACCATTTTCCCATGAAGCGCAAATATTGTTGCTGTTGCAGTTGTCCAGTTGTTTTATTAGCTCTGAACAATGTTGGACTACTCTCGAAATCTAATAATCTCTGTAAAGTATCTTCCCTTGGTAGGTCTTTGATAATGGACAATAGATTCTAAAAACACAATAAAAGCATAAAAGCGAATATTATCATAGCTGCTTTCAAAAACTAGAAAAAATCCAAACAAGTGAAAAGGAGATAGAATGCATAAAAAGAAAAAGAAGAAAAGATACTAAATGTAAGTTTTTTTTATAATTATGGGTGTGTGTTTATAATTTAATTTGCCAACAGCCGTGTTAAGTACAGGATAAGATTTGGTGGAAATTTCAGTGCCAGCTGCATATTCTTTATTTCTGAGGAGAAAAAGAGAGAATCAATCAAGAATTTTTTTTTTTAATTTATTCGTTGAATTATAAAAAATTTCTATTTTTCTTTCCCTAATGACCATCAGTTGCCATCAGACGTATATAAAAGGAAACTGGTTGTTTTAAATGTTATAATTGTTCTTTATATTCCTCTTGTTAGCTAGGCATGTTATGATCTCTGAAGAGCAGAACTGGCCCAGGAGACAAAAGCATCTTTGCAGCGTGTGTGCGTTCCGGCGCGCGTGCATGCATGCGTGCGTGTCTGCCTGCACACGCACAGATATGTGTGTGCACCAGGCAAAGGCCTTCGTGGCTTTACAACTGCAGAACAAACACCCATGGCTGTCTTTTGATTTTTGAAAGCACAAAAGATGAATGCTGGCCCCAGAATGTCAGAACATTACAGCTCTTTTGCCGTGTAAGTGGAAGATATATTTTTTTAATTATGATCTCTTATACCAGTGACTTTTACATGAAGCAACATTCAATTGTTTTATGTTTTACATTTATTTAAACAACCATTGTGTCTCTCAAAATATTTTCCCTGAAACCTTATATACAAGTAATAAAATTCTTGTATTGGAGCAGCTTCATCTGATAGCAATATAAGGTTGTCTGATTATGCCAAAATGCTATTAAAGAAATCAGGTTTTATTAACTAACTTTGAACACAATCCATAACATCTATGATATTTCCCCCTTCCAAACTGACCAAAAGTTTCATTAGAGAACAGAAACCTTTTTAAAAAACATACATGGTAGAGTATAAAATACATTTAAATTGAAGCTAGGGAACAAATGATAACCATTACATTTTTTTGCCAGAAATTCTACTCTCCACTCTGCCCCCTGCCACCTCCCTCCTGTGTTAGCATCTTGATGCAGCATCTATATGCTAACACCTCAGGCAATTCTCTCTCCTGTTTTAAGTAGTGTAAGAGGTAACCTCAGTTCAGAGAATGTCCTGAGAGAAAGGTTTAGTGCTACTGGATGCCAGTAGCATCTTTTACTTATGTCTTTTCTTCTTCTGTCTTTGTACAGGTCAGCAATAGATAGGTCCTGCCATCAACATTAGATTATGAAATGCTACTCCCGGTGATTTTAATGTGCATTTCACCTCAGGAAAATATTTGTTCCAGAAAGAATTTTGCCTGGCTTGTTTCTGTACAGAAGCAAAGAAATGAGTGTTAGTTATGTTCCTGAAGAAGCAAGGCTTTTCATCCCTTTTTGCAAAGGCAGTTACCATCTAGCTGTGGCAGTAACTTTTCTCCCTCTTTGGCTGTCTGTAGCATGACAGGTCAGCAGGAGCTGTGGGCAGAGTTGTGGGCAGCTCTGCTTGCCAAATGGTTGCTTTTTGTGGCAGCATTTTGCCTCAGACTGGATTCAAAGGGAAACCTCGGCAGAAAGAAGGAACACACATAAGAATGTTCTTCAGTCCTTTCTCTTTTGGCTCTGTCACAGTCCCATTTCTGTCTCTTTGAAGGGAATCTAGCTTCTCATTTAGGACCTTCACAGGACTTCCCTGCTCCTGGCCTGAGGAGGAATACTGGGTATTTCTGGAAAATTTTCTCAGCGACACCACTCTGAGATATTTGCCATTGTGGACAGCAGATTTTCCAAGCAATGCTGCTTGTAGTTCTCAGTACATTTTTATTTTAAAAGATCTTATTGGAAAAGATGATTGTGTTTTGTTTTGTTTTTTTTTTTTTGCTTAAAAACAACCCAAAAGCCTTATTACCATTGCAGCAGGTCAAAGCATTCAAACACCTAACATTCTACACTTTAGCAAATAGCATCCTTTTCCTATATAACAAGATATAAAGGTTCAGCATTTAAAAAACCCCACAATGGCCCCATTAATTAGAGGAATCCCTATTTAAAAACAATCAAACAAATGCAAACACCAAAACTTTCTTTTCAGTCTGTGATAATTAGAAATAAGGCCACCGTGGGGAGAGTGTTTTGGATGAGGTAGTGAAAATGGTTGCATCTGGCTAGAACAGAAAACTTTGAAAACTGCTTTATTTTAATTATTATAGTTATTTAATCACAAACAGCCGTCTTACAATTGGCAAAAAAATGAGATTGGAGGAAGAATTTTGCAAACCTGATATTTTAAATTCTGGGCTATCCATTCTAATGATTTCTGACTGTACTTAAACCCCAATTTCTCAATAAATTCAACAAAGTATCGGATTTTGTAAATGACATGTAATAAAATATGAATTCTGAGTGCCTTATGCAAAGGTAATTTATTTTAGAGAACTGGATTATTTTGATAAAAAACAAGCTGTTTTCATCAGGGAAATGTTGTTCGTTACTAAAAAAATATATTTACTTTAAGAAAACTTATTTTCTGTTCCATAATAAAATTTTTTAAATTTTGAGCCTTTCTACCCTGCTCTGAAAATATTTTGTTCACTTCTGTTAGATTTAGTACAGGCACACAGAGTTGCATTCTTATATATTTCCCTTGCAGTAATTTCCTGGGCCTTATTCTGTAGCTTCTGAGTATACTTTCAGCAATAAATAAAGGTTTCTGAAATTGACATTGTTTAAAAAACCCCAAATGACAATATGGTAAAAGAATTCATAAATTATTTGATCTGCTTAGATTTGTTTTGAGACCACTGAATCCCCACTATAAATGAAAACAGTAACGGCCACACTTGTTTTTACCAGACAAAAGTTGTCTTCACACTCGGGATCTAAGCTTGTCTTTGATGCTGCAGAATTGCCCTATTTGGAGAAAGGATTGTAGTCATTGAAGGGTTAAAGTCAGTTTTGAATTTGAGTTAATCCATATGCTAATCTATTTTAAATATCCCTGCATAACTACTATCATATTTTTAGCAGCGCAGTTTGTTGTTCCAGTTACCAACTATTTTTGATGACACAACAAAATAGGACAGAATTCAATCCTGATGTTTATTTTGGCCTCTAACTTTAAAAAGAGCAAAATACCCCCTTGTCCAAGGATATTTTTGATTTGAATGGTCTATACCTGCCCTCTGCAATCATCCAATTATTGTAAGCAGTGTGATGGGCCCAGGGTATTAGTGCTGAGAACGTTCCTGTTGTCCCTCGGGTTAGGGATTGTTTTGCAATGATCACCTGTCCTGATTTGAAGATTGCATGACAAGACACTATTAAAGTAAGGGCAAGGAATTCAATTTCTTGATGTCATTTTGCCTGGCCTGGTTTTGAAAATAGGTCACTGTATGCTGTCTGGATTTGTATATTATAACAGCACCTGCTAGCATTTTTGTAGTGAAGGGTCTAGCCGTATTTTCATTATGAACCCCTATTTTCAGGGGTTTATAGACTGTAACTTGATTATAGAAGGAAGTTTCTATCAAAATGTTGCCATGCAAGGTCTCTTCTAAGGAACATGATTTTTACCCTGCAAATCTCAATAGATATGTGTTCAGCCATTTCTGCCAGAGTGAAAAATGAAAACGTATTTGCAGCTACAATCTGGTATTGATAGTAGATTCCTTTAGAATAAAAGATGCCATGCTATATCTATCTTTTAATTAAAATGATACTTGAAAGATGTACTTGTGTTTCTGATGCAAGTCTTAATAAGAATCTGAGTAAGTATAGGTTATAAACATTGGTGACTGGGCATGTATATTTTAATTATGCAAATCCACAGTAATAAATGCCCTTATATAATGGAAGGATTTAACAGGGTCAAAAACTGGTTGTTTGAAAAGGTTGGTAAATAAATCATATGGATCTCAATGTCGAGTTTATGTTTATCTACTCATTTACACCACTTTTTCCCATAATGTGGAATTGTTTCTGAGGGAGCCAGCATCACTCTGTGGCCTAATATTTTAAATAGTGAATAGATTCTTGCTTACACAACTGAATCAGCACAGCTGTGCAAATGTGTGTATTTAACACTGATTAAATGCTTCCACTTATACATTAAAAAAACCAAACCAAAGTGCCTTACTACCACAAAGTGTAGGTTTTTGTGAAATAGCTGTGGAGGTGCATTTCATCACCTGCCATACCCTTCCTAATGTGTTTTACCTTTTTTTTTTTTTTTTTTTAATAAGATTGGGAGCAGCCAGGCAGCCACAGAGAAAAATTGAACTTCTAAAACAAAGATAATGAAATATGCTTGAAGTACATGATAGTCTGAAGACTGCAGATGTAAGGAAATTCAGGGTTAATGCTGCGTTACTTAATTTTGAAGTCAACCCCATTGCATCTGCTTATTGCAGGGGTCTTCAAATGGAGCAATTGCACAAGGATGTGTTGAAGGATGCTGCAGCAGCCGGTGGGCTCAGCCTGGTGACAGATTTTCAGATGGTTAAATGTACAACTTCCAAATATTTTTTGGAGGGAGAGGTGTAAGGGAGAGGAAGAGTAGGAGGATGGTCCTTGCCAGCATCACTGGTGGTGGCTGTGTTGTGGAGTTCAAGGCAGCGCAAAAGAGACAGGCATCCCAGCACCCAGGGTTGTGCCTCATTTTGCCTAGATATCAAGATTCCTAGAGGGCTTTTTTTATTTAGTCCTCGAAATACCCACTGGTAAACCAAAATCCCCCATCCTTTGCAGAGCCAACAGTTTGCTACTTAAATGGGTTTAGACTTCATTTTAATGGAAGTGAAACATAGTCGACGGAGGCAAATTAAAACCATATAATTTTGTAATCTTAGTTTAGCTATAATTGCGGCAATAAAACAGTGGAAAGAATAATTGGGGAACATATGTTTGTGAGTGACATTATCTAGGTGACTTCCCTTTTACGGCGCTGCGCTGCTGTCCTATTTGTCTCCCCCTCCCTATGCATTGGAATGACAAACCTGCGAGCCTGGAGTTAATGCTGATTGCGGCAGCTGCTTACACACCGAGTCGCCATGGCAACCGGGGACGTTGCCACGCAACCGTATTCTTTTAGGGACAGGGAAAATGCCCAAAGGCTTACTAAAAATACATGGAAGAGGGGGGGAAAAAAAAAATCTTAAATTTTCTTACTACTCTTAATGGGTATAAGGGACCGTGCTTCTGCTTGAAAGCAGAGGTCGGACAAATAAAAACCCAGCCCTGACCTTTCCAAAATTGCTTGCCGTTGCTTGAAATCTCCAGCTTTATTGACAAAGATGACTTTTGATCGATTGTAAAATTGGTAGCTAACATGCAGCAGCCCTCGCAGCCTGCAAGATGCAGCGCCTGCCCATTGCTATTCCGGAGGGGTTGAAGGTCAGCCGAGAGCCATCAATGCCGTATTGATCAGCCGAGCTGGAAAACGCCCGTGTTTCCAGCCCCACTGCGGTCCCAGCCTCCAGCACACTCTGCCGCCTCGGCATGCTGCCGAGCGAGCCGTCCTCCCAGCGAAAGTGACATCACTTCACTCAGCTCAGCTGTTTCTGCACTTTTCTATAAATAGCTAGATAAAAAATTGAAGGCTGCTTTTGGAGAATTTAAGCAGCCAATCTTCTCCTCGTCAGCAGACGAGACAGGCTGATTTTTTTTTTTTTTTTTTACCCTACTAATGTTGCGCTGCAAATTCTTCTTCCTAATATTTGGAGCTTGACGCCGAATAACCAACAATTTTGAATGGTATGCATGTCTGCATTCAGGATTGTGTAGGAATGGATACTTAATTAATCATTTATCACCTCTCTAGCTGTTAAAACGTGATCAGATGGGAGTGAGGGATGGAGTGAGGAGAAGGGTTGGTGCTGCCACACGAGGTGCGCAAGCCTGGCATGCTGCTGATGTGGCATATTTGCTGAGCTCAGTATCACCCCTACCTGCAGAATTCCCCATGTGCCAGACTCCTGGTTGCCCCCCCCGAATAAAACACACCGTGAACTGGAGTCAGAGTTACACCAGGGCTCTTGTTGGCTGTAATAGGCGAGACAAAGTACTTGAAGGAAGCAATTAGAAATGCAAACAAAAGCACTGTTAATAAGCACACTTCCTATTTTTCCTTGATTCCTATTTTGCAGCTCTATTTCTTAATTAACCCTCTAAGATAGCTGATGAAAGAAAAACATAATTTGCCTTGTCTGAAAATACCCTCTTGCTTGATAGTGTTTTTTTTTAGGAACAGGAGCATTAAAAGCTGCAAAACACAAAACAAAATGTTGAAACTGTCTGGATAAATATGTACATTCTGCAAGTTTTATGAAAATTTGGAGATGATGTAATTTCTTTTGGGAAAAGTAAAGGAAAATTCACTTGTAAACATAAATAACAACCACTTGAAGGAAAACATGTCTTCCTCAGACTCAATTTATAGGTAGCCATTACGGCTTTGCTTACCATGCCTTTGCTGTCCCTGGTTGCAGTACCAAGAGGAAACAAGTAGGGAAGGGAGTCTCACAGAACCCACGGGCCTCTCTCAGCTCTTCAGCACTCCTGAGCACAAGTCTCGGCTCAGCACCACACAGGGTGGAACCTCAACTATCCCCGTCCCTGTTGATATGAACAGGGAGCTGAAACTGCTTGGCAACAAAAAAGATGAAAGTACTTGTTTTTCAGAAAAGTTAATGGCACTAGAAATAGAAACCTGACAGTTCTTTGGAGGTGGGGAAGAAGGGACCTGCAGTTTTCCTCTCCCTAGCGCAGTGCAAATTGCAGAGTGGTAAGTATTGCAAAGTGAAATGCTATGCCCTGTGTAGTATGAGGTATTAGAGCAGAGAACTATAATAACTCATTCTGGCCTTAATATATGCAAATGTCCCTTAGCAGTGGAAGTGCAAATGAATTGCAAAATGTATGTGCAATTATTGATGTATGGGACTTCAAAATGTGTTTTCTTTCTCTACAGAAACTGATCTATAAATGATTCTGAATGTAAAATTCGCGATTTACACTAGGGATTGAGATCAGTGAGGCTTGTATTCTTAAATATATTTTGAGTATCTGGACTCATGTGATCCAAAACCAAGCTGCAGCTGTTTATTGAAATATTTTTGATAGGGTTAATGGCCATAGAGGGAAACACAAGAAGCTTCACCTTAACATGAGGAAGAGCTTCCTTCAGTTGAGAGTGGCAGAACAGTGGAACAGGCTGCCTAGGCAGACCATGATGTCTCCCTCTCTGGAGACATTCAAATCCCACCTGGATATGTTCCTGTGTAACCTGCCTGAGATGACCCTGCCTTGGCGGGGGAATTGACTAAATAATCTCCACTCCAGAGCTGCCTTCCAGCACTAACAATTCTGCGATTCTGTCATGTTTGGTCTTTTTGAATGGTCAATACTGATGTTTCAAATGGAACAAGATAAATCCAATCTACCTTCTCTGCAAATTGGGCAAAGTAGTATTTGACCCAGTGCTTGAATGGAATGCAAATGAAACAGGCTAGAAGATTTTGCTATATATCATTCATTTCAAAGAAAACTTGTGGTTGAAAGATGGATTTAAATTTTGCCTGAATACTTGTTAAAAATTTATCCGACTTCCAGAAGAACTACTAGAGACATATTGTTGTAATAAAAAACCACAACCCCAAAACCAACAACAGAGTTAAAATTATTTACTGTGATTGTATTTAAAGAACTGCGTTCTGTTTTAAAATTTTACTTAGCTTTGCATATAAATGAATGTTGAAACCTTGCTGATTTTTTCAGCAATGTATTTATTCTTCAGTAAGGTTCACATTTTGCCCTTATCATTATATCCCATAAGATATTTTAAATAGCATATTTCTATAAATGTACTTCTTTGACTTTGAAATAAAGAACATATAATTGACATTTTTGGGTTTTTTTATCAAGTTAGCATCCTTCCTACTTAAAAAATTGTCTGCTTGGTAAAGGCAGAATAGAGAAGGCTGAAAAGAAAGGAACTGCATTCCTAAGCCCAACATAATCTTGTCCTATTAGTCAATGCAGCTGCTATGTACTGAATACTGAAAAGCTGGACAAATGGTTTTATTATCTTTGCCTGGTCTCAAGCCAATCCCCTTCTGGGGACAACGGTCTTGACTCTGCTTTCTGTGACCTTTTCAAAATCTCATATTGAAAATATGAGTGGATTAGACAAATTTGTGAATCACAGTCCTGCTCACTAAGTCAATAAGAGCTTGCTTGCTAATTTCAATGGAAGCAGGAGCAAAACTATGTCAGACTGTGCTCCAACAAAACTCCATTTGACTTTCTGTCAGGATAAAATGAATTTCCATTGTTTTTATTGCCCTTTCATGTCTTTTTACTGACAGATAAACAATGAATTTTACTGAATTTTCTGAATCCTTTCTCATGAAATGTTAAGTAAGCCTATAGCTTTTATTTCTGAATCCACAAACATCACCTGGGTGGAACCTCCTCTCAGTTCACTGCTCAGTTGAAGGAAAAAAATGACTTGTAGTGTGGGTGAGCACTGGTTGAGTGTTTGCTGTTATGATAAAATCTGATATTTGTCCGGGGAAGAGACGAGGAGTGACCCAGAGAACAATTCCCAAGACTACCCTGAACTCATGCAAGAGCCTTGAAAACACCTCTAGGCTCTGTGCTTTCTCTTCTCCCTCCATGGCAAGGAAGACAAAGAAATAGCCCTGTAAAAGAAAAGGTTTGAGAAACTGTGTCCTAAAACACAGTATGACACTATTTGGAAGGACAAGGGGATTCCTTCTGTTGTCTGTAGTGCTCTCCTTAACTTTATTCTTTAAGATTTTTTTTATTTTTTTAGTCTGGTTTTGTCTTGCCAGTCTAGTAACCTGACTTTGAGTATTTCTTCAACATTAGAGGCTGGCTGAATAGAAACAGGGTGTACTCGTATGTGCACAGACACAGACAGGGATATCAGCAAATACAATGCTTTACAAGGATGTTTACTAGGGGAACTATAGACAGAGCAGCTACATTATTATTAAATATCTGTTTAGTATCTTACAACTAAAAACAATAGCCTGACCAAGGCTGATTTTTAAAATATTTTTGAATGAGATGAAGCCTTTCATAAAGAAATCCTTTATCATTATATGTGTTTGTGTCAAAATATCTCAGGGCACAAAGCCCAGCAGAAAGCCAAGTTAGAAAAAAAAAAAATCTTTGTAAGTGCTTTCATGACAGCTAACCATTAAATCTCCTGAGTAATGTAGGGAAGAGCTGGATCATGCATGGCTTGCTCTTTACCCAGGATGCACTGTTGCCTGCAAGATTCTGAATAAAGAGACACACCTGCTAGCTAGCTGATAACACTCTGGGGTCATTTCATTGAAGAAACTGTCAGCCAGGAGGTATTTAAATAAAGCCACTGATGAATTCATGACCTGCACTACTGAGACTATAAAAAAGGTGTTAAAGCAGAAAGAGAATGCAGATAAATGCACATTCCTTTGTACTGCAACAAAACTTCCCCGTGTAAATCAACTGGAAGGGAAAGAACGGTGAAAGAATGCATTTCTCCATACCATAGAGGGGAAGTGAGATGGTACAGCTGCACACCTGGCTACCAGCCAAAGCAGTCGTGTGCCATGCTTGTTTGCCTACTAGTGCTGCTTAGATTGGCAAATGCCCATGCAGTTTGAAGAGGGCAGGCGCATGACTGGATGGCTGCCAGTAAGTGTGCGGGACTGATGCCACTGCTGGACGCCATAGCCTGGTAGGAATGAGGAATACAAAGGCATTCAATAATCTGAATGTCCCTTTGCTTCAAGAGAGTGGTGCCAGGCAGCATTTAATGAGAGATTGCTTTGTTACAAAGTCCTCGACATCAAGTGGGCTGGTGAGCTCATTAACCTGACTGCAGCAAATAAAAAAGGCGCACTCAGAAGACTCCCATGATAGCATACTCAATAGTGTAAGAGTCCTTTTGCTTCCTTTATGGTGATCCATTAGCAAGCAGCAGTGTAAACACCATAAAGCAAGCCAGTTTTCTGATTGTTCAACTAAAGTCTGTTTTCCCTTGGGGATTATGCCACCAGTTGATGCAGAGACATCCCCCTACCCCTCCCTGTTATCTGTTACATAATGATCTTCCCTGCAATGAAGGACTTCCCCATATTCCATAGGAGTGTAACAGCAGCTAAGGAAACTACTGACAATTCACATCTCTAAAACACGAAAGGTGATGATGTAGGGCACATCAGAAAACAAATAAACCACAAAGTGATGCCAAGGGGAATGGAAAATATGATTATGCTTATGTTTATACAATTTCAGTTAGAACTTATGAAAATGGTACATATCTTTCTGCGTCGTCTTTGTTCCTGTTTACACAGAGCTCTGTATGTGTAGGAGAGGCAGCCCACCTTACTTGTCTAAGTTAGTTCTCTGCATTTTCCACAAATGCTCTTTGCCCTCAGGAAAATGCATTATAAAGTAGTACTTCCAGAATAAGTGCCTCCCCTGTATCCATTTGAAACACATCCCTTTGCTGATTTACTAATCAAAGGGAAAAGAGGGAAGAAGCAAATCCCCAAAGAATTTCCCCTTTCAAAACAAAGGGGAAGATTCCTTGTTGTAGTTATTCCATTAAATCCACTGGAGTGACACTACTGAAAACATTTTTTTCAACACCTAAAAAAGTCACATTAAAATACCTGTGTTTAATCACCAGGAATTGCAAAAGCTTATGCTTCCCCATAAGCACCTAGCAAACAGTACCAGAAAAATAGATAAATTTTAAAAAATTATTTTATTATTTTCATTTTTAATTTTATTTAATTTATTTTATTTTAAAAATTATTTTATTTTTTTAATTCTTTTATTTTTTAAACATTTTTTTATTATTTATTTGATTTTTTTATTTTTTGGCAGCTCGATGATCAGAATAGATCTAGTGCACACTGGTATTAATGATTTTTGATTATTCAGTTGCTCAGTCAAGGTTCTATTACTCAAGTATCTCTCTAGCACAAAAAATATAAATTAAAATCATCTTAGGCACCAATTAATATGCTTTTCAGAAGAATTACATACTAGTTACATAGTTGGAACCTATTATGTTCTTAATAAAAAGATTGTTTTTAATTCTTTAATGAATTTCAGAATTCTTTAATGATTTTTCAAGGTGCTTCCACCAATCAGATTCCATTATAGGAATTTAAAGTTACCAAGCAGTAATTATATCACTGCTGCTAGTATGTAAAATTGTTTTAAAAAGGACCAAAAGAAATAATGAGGCTGACTCTTCCTATCTTTATCTACCATACAACAAAAGTGTCTGAATTGTGTTTTTTCTGAAATGTTTAGACAGTATTTCACATTTGTAATTAAAACTTGTCTTGGTCTCCATTTTCCTATGTTGCTTCCCACCCTTTCTGTCAGAAACATGCTGATTAACTGCTGCAAAAAATCTTCAGTGGATAGCTGTGGCAGATCAGATACAGATTCTTCTAACACCCCAGAAATTGTGAAAGGGAAGTCAAGGAAATAATCTTATAAGCTTTTTGGAGTTTTTGTGCTCTTAATATTTGGAAGCACATGGAGAGGGCATGTTGGAGTGAGTGCAGTGAAGGCAACTAAGGGGGTCAGTGGGCTGGAGCACATCATGGATGAGGAGATGCTGAGAGAACTGGGTTTGTTCAGCCTTAAGATGAAAAGACTTGGGAGGGATATTACCACTGTCTAGAACTGCACATGGGAGAATGTAGGCAAGATGTAACCAGCCTCTCTAAGGTTTGCAGTGATAGCACAGGAGGCAGCAGACACTGGAACATGTGAAGTCCTGTTAGATATGAGGGTGGATTTTGCATCCTTTTCACTGTTATGGTGGAAGTTAGCAGATATAAGTCTCAGCTGGATGTCCAGGAAGGTGGAATTGCTATCCTTCTAAACATTAAAACTCAGATAGAAAAGACAAGAACAAGCTGATCTGATTGAACCTGCTTCTGTCAGATCCACTTGAGTGTCCTTCAGATGTCCTTTTCAGTCTCAATCATTCCGACCTCCTTCTCAGTCTAAATCATTCCTTGGTTCTGGGGTTGGTCTGGGGACAAGCTGGGATCCCAGAGAAGGATCTCAGGATTGTTGTGCAGAATAGATCACAAACAAAGGTGGCAGCACAGGGCTGGTCTGCTAGGTAAGTCCCCAGAAGTGCAGCTCGGAGAGGATGCCATGTTTGTGGTATTTTACAGTGCAGTTCTGTCTCTGACAGCAAGTCCTTCACACTCATAAAAAAGGTCACTAAATGCAGGCAGCAATAGCACCTTGTCACTACAGTACCAAACACTTGCATATGAATTTTTTATTTGACTCATGCAAAGCCTGATCCAAAGGCAGTCCTTGAACTGCAAATTCCCATTGAAAGGGCATTGCCAGTGATTTGACCTGACAGTGTGCTAAGATGTAAATCACTAGTTCTGCGAGCACTCATAATCAGGCCTTAAGCACAATGCTGGAAAAGAACAAAAGGACTGGAACTGTAAGACTCAGGGCCATAACAGTAACTTTGAACTGAACAGTGCAGCAGAATGTAGCTCTTTTTCCTTGGAATGCAGCAATGTGGACCAATATCGTGAACAGTAAGGAAGAGTATGAGGAAGTTGGACCAACTGCTACAGACTAGAAGAAAACATGGAAGAAGCCAAGCTATCTCAGAAGCACAGGGTAGATCTGGAGCTGCTGCATGGCACCTGACCTGCAACAAAGTTTAAAAGTCAGGGAAAGAAAGCAAGATGAGCTTTAAGAAAGTGAAGCAAAATCATTATATTAAAGTACTACCAGTGCAAACTTTAGCTCAGCAATATAAAAATCAGAGTAACAGGCATTTTTGGCAAGGAGAATAAGGGAGACTATTAAGCACAGTTAGATTAGACCCAAGATGATATATTTTCTCTCTATTAGTGTTACATGAATTTGTTATTTAAATTTGAACAAGATCATGTTGAAAAGCACCTGTGCCCTCCCTGTGAAAAGTAACACAGATGTTTTACTATGCCACAATAAAAACTGCAATCCTGATGACAAAAGTCTGATTCACACACACATTTTTGAAACTGCTTCAGACAGTCCCAATAGTAGAGGGCAAAGTCCTCATTGCTACAATGGATGCTGCTTTTATCTCCTTTGGCTGACTTTCCTTCTATCTGTAAGACACATTCAATGACTTTGACCTTGCTGAGATAGGAGTGAAGGTGACTGCCTGTTTGGTTTAGAGCTGGTCAAAGCACTTTGAGGGAAGAGAGGAAAGGATAAACAGGAAGGTTCAAGAGTCATTGCAGCAATGCAGAACTTGTTTCTCAAATGTTTGATGGAGCAGCACTAGTAAATGAGATAAATAATTCTTTAACCCTTCTCACAAAACTTTGATTCCTTTTTGTCCACTTTGTTTGCCTTGCCAACATCACACAGAGAGCAGTAAGAGCACTGCTCTAGGAGTATCCCACAGTATTACCTGTGCTGGGCTAGTGGGCACTGCCTTTTAAGCCCTTCATTCTCAAAAACCCTCAATTTTTAAAGTAGGCTATACAATATGGTAGAGATTTGTGATTAAATGTTCTTAGGATATGAGCTCAACTCACTGTTCTGCTGTTGTCCAAAGACTGACCAGACTTTTCAAGGCAAGGCAACAAATAGTTCTTTTTATCAGAAGTGGATCTTTCCTCTCTGTAAGCTCTGCTGTGATTCCATATTCATTCCAGGGCAGAGGCAGTACAAGTTCATAAGAGATTTTCAGTTATCTTAGACTTGTAGACCATATAATGTTAGTGTTGAGCAGTGTAGAAGACTTATCTAAAGTCAGTGGACAAGGTTCAGAAGGAATTACAATATAATACCTTTCTGTGCTGCCTAGACACTGTAATGCATTTGTCTCCTGCAGCTTCATCCTCTAGACCTAAGACTAGGTGAATTCTGTTTGTGTACTGGTTCTGCTCTGGGAATTTAACAGCACTTGCTGGCTATTTGGTGATAAAACAATGTAGGAACAGCAGCACTCCCCCACTCTATAGTGCTGCCTATTTTGAGCTTCCTACTTATAACAGGAATATATGCTGAATGGTGTAAAGAGTCGAGGAAGGCCATTCACAAAGGTAGCCTGAGCTCAGCCCCTTCAGTGAGCACAGGTAGCCTCTGTCCATATCAATGGGTCAGTTTTAGATAAGGTTTTCAGAAATCCAGCAGACTGATTAAAACCAAAATGTGCATTTTATATGTGAACAGACCAACATTATTCTGACAAATATTTCTTCTGACACAGATGTACTGACTGAATCATTGAAAGGACATAGAATCAGCCAGCTGTTTCAGAAAAAAACCCTTGTCCTTGTCACAAATATTGGGTTTTCTTTCTTTTTTCCCCTTTTCCCTTTTTGTTGTTGTTATTTTGTTTTGGTTTTGTGTTTTGTTTTTTTTTTTCCTTTTGTTTCATCTTGTTTTGTTCTTTTTACAAGTACAAAAAAGTGGTAGTCTTGATTTTTGATAGCCATAAAGTGCTGGAGAAGCCAGCATGGTAACATATCATGTTAAGATAGAGCATGATTTTTCATTTCTCTGGCTCTTCAGGCCCTCTTGATACTTTAGCTGCGTATTCCCTTTGACACTAAATATACAGACCCACTTCATGCACCCCAAACCTCCAGATACACCATGAAGACCCTTATACTCCCAATTTTGGAACCTTGAAATGCCAAAAGTGTAACCTTTTAGATTTCATGCGTGATGTCCTAGAGACTCCTTCAATACTTTGCCAATGCACATACACCATGAAGGGAGGGAGGGAGGGAGGGAGGGAGGGAGGGAGAGAGGAGGGAGGAGGAGAGGAAGGGAGGAAGGGAGGAAGGGAGGTAGGAGTACACCATGCTTGCAAGAGCTTTTCAGTTACTCAAGAGCTTCAGTGGCAGGGACTCTTGAAGTACAAGGGAGGGGTAGGACAGCCTGAGAGTCAGAATAGTGGCAATAGTCATTTTTTTTTCATCATATTTATATAAATCTATGACTGTTTAAAAGATGAGCTGGAAAGTTATTTAATACATACATGACCTGTCTTGATAGTTAATTTTCAGACATGCATTTCACAAATTTTAACCGAGTTTTTCTTCATAGTTTGTAAGTTTGCTTAAGATAATTAAATTTTGTGTAGACTAGAACAATGTTCTGATAGAAGAAGATTTTTTTTCCTCTTACATTTTGAATATAGTATGGCAAGCATTAGACAAAATTCTTTCTGCAGCAGTGACTGTTAGAAGAGACTGAATACAGATTAACAGTGCTTGTTCAATTCTAAAAAGGCACTAAAATTTGCCTTTTAAAACACAGACCAAAGAGGTTATGTTTATATTTTTTTAGCTGTTATGTCATATCATTAAAAAGGGCACAGATGATATAGGTCTCAGGGTTTCCAATAACAGGAGATGTCCAATTTTGACCTTCCTAATGGCATTTATAGAAGGAGAAGATTAAAACTTTGTGTGACTTAGGTTACTGTTCTTCCAGGTCTACATGGTAGTTAGCAGTCATGTCACAAGATTCACTAATTTCTGACAGTATGAAGCACCTCGTGCATGTGAGCATATATTAAAACCTCTATTTTTTGTCTTTTGTTCCTGTAGAATAAAAAGAAGAGAAAATCTTCGCTGACATGACCTCATTTCTTTTCTTTCTCTAGCTTCAACTGGCAAAGGAAGTGGACCTGGTGTGACTGCACCTTCTCTCACAGCCTCTGAGGGAAGTACTGGCTATGTTTGCATTGAGAGGTACAGTGGGGTATTGAGGCCCAGTAAACTTGGAAAACCAGGATGGTTTTTCATGTCTGAAGAAGCTAAGGTTAACCTATTTGCCTAATACTAGGTCGGGGATATTTTTTTTTTTTTTTGGTGACCATGTCAAGACTCCCACAACATCTCGCAGTATTTTGAATCTTGCCTGATGGCACTGATTAACATCTGAAGATGCAGGTTCATCTCATGTATTTTTACTGTGTGTCTTGTTTGGAGTTGTTTCTCCATGCCATGAAAAAAAACATTGTTGAAAATTGCTGGAAACATTAGCTTTCATCCCCAAATAGGTCATTCTTGGCCTGTTTGAATTCCTGTCATCTGGAGGGACAAGACTAGCTGTCAATACACTCTTTGAAGTAATAAAACTTCTTCAAAGCCTTGCAAGTCAGCTCAAGAAAACCTAAAAATTGACAATATTCAGATGATCATTTTCTCAAATCTAAAAATAAGGGTCACAATTCACAGAGAAGTGAATTTCTGCCTAGAAAATATTTGCCCTGCTTTGTTCCCCTTTTCTAATACCCTCAGATGACAGCAAGCCAGTAATAAAACCATCAGGGTCAACACCAATAACAAAAGGGACTAGATTAAAGAATTCATAAAAGACTTTGTGTCCACATCTGTCTAAATACCAGGGATGAGCTTATTGTGCCCCTCCTCCTAAGTCACAGTTTTTCGTGATAAAATTAATTGGAATCTGAATTTTGTAACTTGAACAATCCTTTCCTTGCCTGCAGTGGCATGTTGTTCAAACTGAGAACTGAATGAAACAAAGGTTTTGTCTTCTTCTGTTAATGCAGCATTTAATAAAACATAGGGTCCCCAGAAGCTGGCACAAAATATGTATGAGGCAGTATTAAAAATAGACAGGAATGTAGGAGTGGTAGCTATGAAAAGAGCAAAAGAAGAAAATAACTGCAAATAAAAATGTACAATGTTACTTTTTGAGCATTCTGCTGGGCAAAGTGGGGATGTTGAAGAAGCTGAATGTAGATGTGAGCCAGGAGAAGCAGCTGCATCCTGTAGCCAGGCTGCAGCCCCTTCTTCCCTTACATCCCACCTGGGCCAGCCACCAGCACAGCTCCTACTTTGATGAAGTGGGAAAATAGATATTACTGTCCCCAAACTACTCTACTCACCAATTGCCACCCGATTTTGAGGATCCTGGTTGCCTGGGAAACATAACTGGGTGTTGCTGTGGAAACTCAGCTTCACTGACCACTGGGTTCCCCTGGCGCCAGGCAAGGAGATGGGAACTCTCCACATTTGTGCTACCCAGTGGCAGGAGATAGCTTGGATAGCACTGGTGCTATCAATAAAGTTGTAAAATGGTGTTAATAGATTTTACCTTCACTTATTTAAGCCTTCTCTGCTCTTGACTTGGAGGGGAAAAAGCCTGAAGATAATCCATTTAGGTAACAGATTAGAGGAACAAGTTGGAGTAGGGGGAGGCATTTGTTTATTTATTTGTGTCAGAAAAGTTTCTAAGCCTTTTTGTGCACAAATTACTTGGAAAAGATAGACTTGAAAGCCTCACAAAATGTACAATTTCACATTGCATTAATGTAACCTTTTTAAAGTTAATATTGCACATACTTGGTTATTAGTGTTCCTGTGTAGTCAGTAGACTTAAATTGTCCATCTCACAAAAAACATATGCTGTCAGTAAAAGCAATAGCTGGTGCAGCCTGCATTAGCTCCTTGTTTCCAAGACTCAAGACGAGTAGAAACGCGGTATTAACCATGTTTTACCTTGATTCTCTATTTTGGGGCAAAAGGAGTTAAAAAATATCTGAAACAGATTGCTATAAATTCCTCAATGGCCTCTGCTGGCTTTGAAAACAGAGCAGCAGCTAATATTTCTTTCTCTTTTAAGTAGCAAATTGGAAAAAAAAAAAACACTATTATGGCTCACATTGACATCAAGGAAATAACAACAACAACAACAATAATTATAATAAATACTTTGCACTTATATGCCAGTTTTATCCCAATTTTTCAAAGGATTTCTCAAACATTATTGGTGTTCCACTTTATTCTCTGTTGGCAAAGTGGTCACATGGTGGTGTGGGAGCTCAGGAAGGCAATTTATAGGGTGGTGGGACACTAATGCAGAGCTTAAGAAATGATGCAAGCTACTGACAACAGCTCTATGGCTAAATCATGTTTAAGATAAAATTGTCTAATCTTTCACTGTCACAGTTTGCTGCAGTAGAAAAGGACAAAATCTTCTCTGTAATCCATTGATTCTGCTTCAGATGCTACAGCAAAGGAAGCCAAGTTTTGGCTGGTTTAGCAACATCTCTTGATCTATTTACTTTAGCAAACCCTGATTCTATTTTTTTTTTAATACATGTAAAATAGTATACATGTATAATTATGGCATATCTACCTATGTTTACAGAAGGCAATAACATAGTAAAAAACAACTTGAGTAATCGTCTTGCTTTTTTTACACTTTCAGGGCAAAATATTCTGCACTTGAATGTATTCAGAGAGAGAAATTTTGGCCAATCAGGAAAAATATCTCTCTTCCCCCCTCTTTATTTTTCTTTTTTGTTTGTAATTAGAAAAACTACTGTTTTCTCACTGTAATAAATATTCAAAAATTTTATATTCAAGTGAGGAAAGAAAAAAAAGGAATTTTTTTTTCCACTGGAAGGGTGACATATGAGTAGCCCTTTTTAAAAAATATTTCCATATCCAGTGTATAAACAATCGGTGCTCTGGAGGCATCTCTTAAGTGACCTTACAGTCATAGGGAATTCTGAGGTTCACAGGAAACCTTGTCTTATCTGCAACTGATCACAAGAGCTCTGATGAAATCTATGGAGCTACATCAGTTTACACAGGCTGAAAATCATGCTCAACTTTTCCCAGTCAAACAAAAGCACACAATTCTCCATTTGCCTCAACAAAGGCAGATGCTTTACCTCCTTACCTGCTCCATTTGCTTTAATGAGGTGTTACAGCAGAGCGTAAATGGTACCATTTAGACGTCAACATTAAGCATGGCGATGTTTTAAGTGTAGCACTTAAGGAAATTAAATGTGTAATCTGAGCTAATGTGAATGGTGTATGACTGTTGTTAAATAAAGCTAAAATGGACAAAGTAAAATTCTCTCAAGTGCTTCTAAAGAAGGCATGTTGTTAGTTGTGTGAGTTACACACATGAGACATATCTTGGTACACTGCAAATTTATCCATTCAGATTTTAAACATGGAAACAGGTGATTAAGATGACTATGTCTGTTCCGTGGCACTGGCACTATCTGGTACAACAATAGTATTCGATATGCAAAATTCTAAAGGTGGAGAAATACTGTGTTAGGAAACGCTGGGGAGGGACTATGGCTCTTCTGTGTACACAAGGAGACAGGCAGGTGCTGTTTTGTCCCTGTCCCAACACACTACACATGTAAGTAGCAGAGGCATGATTTCATGGATTTACCCCTCTGATGCAGGCAGTGTCATTGGCTGTGCTGGAATTATACCAGAAACTAGAAATGGGACTAGCTAATTTAGCTTAGCCTGCTGATATGAAATAGAAAGTGAAAATGTCATTCATTTGTGTTTCTTCTTGTACTGAGAAACCACTGGAGGCCTTGTGGGAATGGAATTGTTAGTACTAACAACACAGTATTTCTTTTATATATATATATATATATATGTGTGTCTGTATCTAAATTTTAACGATATTTACTTTAAAGCCGTTCTTAGGAACATGTTACCTTTGGTTACTGGCTCTAACCATGTTTATGAGGTCCAGCCTCTCATTTTTTGTGCCTGTGGACAAAATAATAGCCTTTGCTAGACTCAACAAAACCCTGTATTCAGGGGGAAAGCATTATCACAGATAAAAAAAAAAAATCTGATTTAAAATAATTTCAGACCTTTCTACTACCCTTAGGTTAAAAAAAAAAAAGGAAAAGAAAAAGCAATGAATAAATTAGTAGCCACATCATCATTCCAACAACCTAATTTCAATAGTATTGTAATAAAAGGACAAAGGTCATAGATTAAAGTATTGTAATGGAAATGAAAAATCTATAGGTTTAAAACTGTATTTTTAAAGATAATACTAGTAACAATTATAATTTGAACCTAGCATCACTAATAAGAAAATAGTTCTATTTCATTCTGATTCAAGAACCAATATTTACAAGAATAGGTGTATATAAGCATAAATAAACAGTTAACAACTGTACTGAGAATATCTGCATGGAGTTTTGTGTCAGCTGTGGAACTGTTTGTCTAATGGTCTTATCAAGACACCTGTTACAATTTAATCTTTTTTTTCTCTTTCTCTTAGTAGGAGGCAAGTAATAAGCTCAGGATGTGGCTAGAGAATGAAACCAGGAATATAATTTTCCTGGATTTTGCCAAAATGTTAAAATGCATCAAATTTGTAATTCATGAATTAGAAAAGTATCCACAATACCTTGACTAAAATCACAGAGAGTAATGCAGATCAGACTACTGGTCTGGCATCCAGAGTGCTCTGTCCTAAATAAACAATCCTATGAGAGAACTCAAACTCAGCTTGGGTGAGGGAGCACAAAGCAACTTCTGATCAGAAAGTGCAGAAACTTAATCTTTCCCTCCATAGAGACCAGATAGAATAATTTCCTACAACTTGAATATGAACAGGTCTTGTCCCTCTTCCTAGTGACTCTAAAAGTCAGGGGCAAAAATGCATGGAGGAGACTCATAAATAACATATATATTAAACTTTTGTCTGCAGTTTTTACATGAAATTATTTAAAGGAAGATAAATAATATTGGCTTTCTATGGCATTCCCTGTCCACTCCACATACCCCCTTTAAAATAGTTTTAAGTATGGTTGAGGATCCATACAAAAATAACCAGCATTACCTAATGCGATAGTACATAGTGTATGGAAAAAAATATTCATTTAACTTCTATCATTTCCTAATAAAATACTTCACAAGCAGTTTGTGGTGGCAAGGTAGTTCTGTAGGACTCCTTCTCACCAGATCAGAACAGTAATACAGAAGCACCTGAAGGATGCCAGGGCTTTGAGTTCAGGGAATCTGTTCTGTATTGCACATCAGGCAACAGGCCAGACCTGCTTAGCTGAGAAGACTCTTCTCATCTTCACCTGGGCATGCAAAGGTTTGCAACCCTGCTCCATCCACTGCCAGCTGGCTTGGTGCCAGCTGAAGGACAGAGGGGAGTAGAGCAGACTTCAGCCTTGCAGATTGTTTCCTTCCTCAGGAACAGACTCCTGACTCCTGCAGCGCTGTGTTGTCTTGTGGCCCCCCCCGGTTCTCTGTCCTGAGCCTCCCTTGCTGAGGTGATGATTTTGAGAGCAGACAGGCACAAAATGTGATGTACCATTAGTGGCATGTAGGCTCCTACAGCCTGTGGAGAAAATTGGTCCTTCTGGGCACACACAGGACACAGAAGTTACTGCTGGCAGGGTCTGCCAAAGTAGCTCAGCTTGGAAACACCTGATCTGATGCACAATGGAGATGCAGAACATCTGCAGGTCTTTGTCCAGCTTAGTTCTTGTGCCCTCAAACCTCCTCTGTCACTAGCAGGATTGACCTCTTACCCTGAAGCGCTTCTTTTGCAAAGCAACTCCTCGGTTGTGTTGGAGCATTTGGAGAGGAAAGGTGGGCAGAGCTCCTCCAGCTTCTCACCTCCTGGAGGCCAAGGTTAGGAATGGCACTGAGCACAGACCAGGAGGGTGAAAGGGAAAAAGGGCCTGTTTATTTTACTGGTTAGAAGACTGTCTTGCCTGTGTGAAGCTTATTTGCTGGTGGCAAAAGAGGAGCCTTGACTTAAAGGTGGAAATCATAAATCAATTTTATGCTACCTTTTCCTGGGAACACACTCTTTTGGAGTAAGAGGCTATTGTCAGTGGATGTGTGAGGGTGGTGGGATGTGGGGCGAGGCATGGGCTGTGCTGAAGTCCAGGTTATGTTTGGTTTAGCCCGTGTGAGCCAGTCAAGAAATGTTGTGAGTGACAGCTATAATCTGGTCTCTTCTGGCCTCCTAAAAGTTCCTTGGGATAAATATGTTCAGGACATCACAGAAAGCCACAAACTTGTTTTGTACAAGATGGATCTCACTTTCTGGTCTTCATGCATTTCATGATTTTCAAAGCTAGGCAGATTTAGTCTACGTTGATGCATGTTGTTATGCATAAAAATGGATATTTCTCATAGTACAAGCTTTTCTACCATATATTTATTTTTAATGTTTAGTTATTTAATTTGAAGATATGTACAACTCTTCAGACACCCTTACACAGAAAGCCTAGTCTTTCAACCCAAACTATTACAAGATGTTTTCAAAAAGGTTACATTTCTTCTGTAAGGGAAAGGAAGATTTTGGTGGATTTTTTCACAAATGCAGCTAACACTGCATGACTTCAAACCCCTTCAGTGCAAGAGAAATGTGTTATCTTCATTTACCATTTCTTTCCACAAAGGAAGCTTTGGTAGAATTTCTTGTGTCAGTGCAGAAGACACAAATCTGAGTATCTACATGTATCTGTGTGTGTGCATATGTTTTAAAAGAGAGCAGGATTTTTCCATAGGAACTCCTGTAGCGAACCAGTGTGGTGCTCTGTGTTTGGCTTGGCCTCATGCTTCTGTGCAATTGCAGAATGAAGAGATGGAAAACAACTTGCACATAATTTATGTTGTGTCTCTCTTCCAGTGATGTTCTGTTCTTTACCCTGTACTGCTCAGGTTTTCCAATTTGTTTTTAAATAGCTTGTGGTTATGGCTTCTCCTTCTTCCCTTGGGATACTATTCCACAACCTAATGGTTCTCAAAATTAGAATTTTTGCTTCATCCCAGGTGTATGACTTTGTTTATAAAGCGGTGAATTCATGCAGTAATGTGCATGGTACAGATGTTTCACATGGGGACATTTATGTGAAATGCTTCCATTGAAAAATGGGGATAAAATAAAAAAAACCTTATTAAGTGAATTTACAATATATGATGTGTAAACACACTTTTATTTTTGCAATTTCATCACCAAATTAGTGGTAAATACAACTGTAATACTGTATTGCCACATAAAAATTAATTACCAAGAATTCTATTTTTCCAAACCTTAGGATCACAGCAAATTAATTACAATTCTTCATATAAAAGAAGGAATTTCATAATACATTCTTACAAAATATATGTATAGTACATTTCAACCATTTAAAATTTGTGACTGTAACAGGGCCTTTTTTCTTTTTCTGCTTTTTTAATAAAGCAGCAATTGAGATCTATCACATCCATAGCATATATCACTGTTTTTATTCAAGAATTCTTGTGAAAATAAAGCACTTCTTTTATTCACAAAAATCATAATTGCAACATACATAAAACCTGTCAAATCTCCAATTTCCAATATTCTAATGAATATCAAAAGAGTCCAGCATTTGTGACTTTGACAAATTGCAAATGAGGTTTTATTCATTAAGAGGACCGCTAATGTTTATTTAAATGCAATTTACTGTTGCATTATTGATTAGCTACTGCAAAATTATCTTACAAGGAGCACGTGTAGCAAGAAGATTTCAGGTTGAGAAAGGATTTATCTAGGGAAGGCCTGTAGGCTTGATTTAGGCCCCAGGACATGAGAGTTTTAATTTATCTGGAAAGAAAGGCCTGGTGGAAGGTTTGCTTTGTTTGCATTTAGACAGCAGATGAAAGGGGTTTTGATGTTGAGCTGAGAGAAAATGGCTGCCACTCTTGTTATTCACAGAGAGAACTGAGCAAAAGGAAAAAATCTATTATAGAGGGCAAGATAAAAAAATGTCTGTCCTCCCTGTCTGCCCGCCCCCAGTCCTATTCAGCATCAGGCTGTATGTGGCTTATTATTTTTGGAAGGAGAAATAATAAAGAAAATGTTGCTTATTATCTAAAATCTCTTTAAAAATGCCCCCCATATTGCATTAATTACTGAACCCCAACGTGTTTTTTCAGTGGCACAAAACTCCAGTGAGGTTGCCATATCTGATCTGAGAGCACAAATTAAATCTGGGTATATATGTTTTAAATGAAACCTGAATTTATAGTGTTTTCACTGTTTCCCAACATAAGCAAACACTTTCTGGCAATATTTCATGGAACAGCTTAATTGATAATATCTCAAAGAGTCATACAGAGCCTCTTTGGCTTCCACCTTAAGGAGGAAGGCATCTGCAGTACTTGCTTTAGCACTGGTTTTGTCTACAAGAATCAATTAGTCATGTAAGACACTGGCATGAATCCTATCCTTCCTGAGGGGCTCTGCTGCAAGATTAAATAGGACTCAAGCAAATACATATAAGGGATGGAGATTTAAGAAGGTGTAGTCATCCCACTGATCTAGCAGACAGAAGCCTATGAACTTAAACAATGCCACTGGATCAGGTGGAATCTGGTAAGCAGGCAGTCTCTGTTCCTGAAGTAAACTGTTTTAAATTTCCAGCTTGGAAAAAAGTGTCTTAAAAAGAACAAACTGCTACTTCAGAAGGCATGGATCAAGTACACAATAGCACGACCTGAATGTCCTTTTCTGGACTCATTACAACCTGACAGGTTTCTCATTTCAAATGACAGTCAGGAGAACTTGGAAAGCTCTCAGCCAATTGCAAGGTGGAAGAATGATCCGACTAAAATTAAATCTGAAACTCAAATATTACACCAAGACCTTTCAACTTGCTCATTATTCCATTAAGCCAACTGTAAAAGCACCATTCTTCATCTGAAATGAGTTTAGAAAAACTTTCATTATGTGACTTGGTCCACAAATAAGAGTGATGGGAGCAGAATGATATTTTCCTTTAGGGCTTCTACCTTTACTGACTCTGATGATGATGACTAAGCATCAGATCTGACAAGCTGAAGGTTAATTACTTACTCTGTGTTTCAGGTCTGTCAGGGCAGAATATCAGCATTGATTTATTTACCAAAAGTCAGGAGTATTTGGTATTTACTTTGGGCACAGAGTCTGTTTATGTTTAGTCTGTTGTTCTAAAGAGTTGTTGTCTTTAGAAAAATGCTACTCTTCTGCTAAACTAGAAAAGTTTCTCTGCTTCCTATTTTTTGCCTCATTTAAATTTCTCTTCTTTCCTCAACTTCAAAGGATCTCTTGGTATTTTTTCTCTTTACCTTTAGTCTTTGGCAAACAGTAAAATACTTCACATCACATCAGTGAAGATCATGAGCAATTAGAAGCCTCAAATAGAAAGCAAAGTAGGTGGTGTAACTTTGAGACAGATGAATATAGTCCGTTAGAAAATACAGAACACCTTAAATCACACTGTTAGGGATAAGTCTTCTTAAAACGATCAGGTTGGTGACAAAAGTCGTTCCCCATGAATGTGACATATTTCAATAAACTGGTGAGGAAACAGATTAGGTGGTGCTGCTGCTGCAGCAAAGGAGAGAGATGTCTGAAATGCTGCCAGTGAAGAATTGCTTGGTAAAATTTTCAGCCTTTTCCAATTCCAATTTTTTTTTTTTTTTGCAGTCCACAATTAAAATGGAAACAAAAATTTATGGGAAGAAGGATTTACTTGTATCACATACTTTTGCAGGCCTCTGGAGTCTTCCTTGGTAGCATTGCTCTCACCTTCTCTCTGACCCTGTCCTTTATGTGCCCCCACATCTCTCAGTCTCCCCTGTTTTGAGAAAACTTAAGTTATATCCCACTCTTCCGTGGCTCTTTCCACTTTTCTCAAAGAACATCTTCCTCCCTGCTACCAGCATTTAGTTCGGATTTGAGTGCAATTAATTAAATTTGAATTTCACCTGGGTCATGTTGGATAGAGACATCAGAATTCAACTGGCACTGTGTGATGAGAGACACTTAAATATAGATGCAGTGTCCTATTCCCTTTTTGTAGTCTCTATATCCTGTTCTTGTTTGTTTACTCAGACTATATATAGAGCTGCACTTTTGTTTCCAGAAAAGATCCCTTTTCACGCATTATCTATCCATAAATCATTTTCTTTTCTGTGTAGAAACTTACAGCTACAGTTGGAGTAAAGTTATGCTGAGATCCCTGATCAAAACACGCACACTTCAATAGAAACATCACTCATTGGGAATTTGCTCTGATGTTGCCTGCAACAAACATTTAGGAACTGTTTTATTTTCTCTTCTCTATGTCTGACTTTAATTTAGAACCCAAAGCTCCTGTAAGTTACATGTATATTTATAATTAATAATTATTATTATTAATAATAATAACAAAAACTGAAAAATGCCTTCTTTGCAGCACCAAGTAATAAAATTTTAATTATTTTCTTTGACATTCTCAGTACCACTAACTTTTAACAGAAATGTTCTCTACTTCTTTAAAAGGATGAGGGCTATCCCCTACTCAAGTCCATGCCTCGAAAACAAATAGTTTATTTGCATTTTCCCCAATATCTTTTTTCCAAAGACAAATGAAAATTTCTCTTATGTTTCTTCTGAGCCAAAAGGAGTGTCAAACAAAACAACATTCTGTATAAAATAAAATCAAAAAGAAACTTGACATCCATATAAGACCTTGGGGGGAAATGCTGCTTGTATATTTTGAATCTCATGGATTTGTACTACTTTGAATAATTTACCTTGAGGATTTGGCATAACATGCATAGAAAAATCTTGGTAGAAGGAATATAAACACTGTGCAATGCAAGGGTACAGAAATGTAGGAAGAGCAATTGTGCTGGTGGAGTACTGGTTCTGTGCATAAAGGATGGATAAGGGTCAGATCAGATAAGTCAAGCAACTTCTATCTAATGCAGGATTCTATGCTGGACATACAGAGGAAAAGTACAGCATTCAGACTAGACTGTCTGTGGTGAGTTGACTCTAGCTGGATGCCAGGTACCCACTAGGGCCACTATTACTCCCCTCCTCATCTGAAATGGGGAGAGAAAATACAACAAAACTCTAGGGTCAAGATAATGACAGGGAGAGATCACTCACCAATAATTGTCATGGGAAAAACAGACATGAATTTGGGAAAATTTATTACCAATGAAAGCAGTGTAGGATTATAAAAAAAAAACCAAACAAACAAACAACCAAAAAAACCTTAAGCTTCAAAAACTTCTCCCTACCTCTCCCTTCTTTCCAGGCTTATCTTCACTCCCCATCTTACCTACCTCATCTCCAGGGAGATGAGGAAATGGGGACTGGGGTCAGGTCTTCACAAGATGCATCTGCCACACCTTCCTCCTTAGAGAAAGGGCTCCTCACACTCCTTCCCTGCTCACCATGGGGTCCCTCAGGGACCCTTGCCTTGGTGTCACAGACTCCTTCAGGCAGTTGTGCACGTGAATCATGGGCTGCAGGTGAATTTCTGTTTCACTGTGGACCTCCATAAGCTGCAGGGGGACAGCTTGTCTCACCATGGTGCTCATCATGGACTACAGGAGTATTTCTGCTCCCGTGCACAGACCATCTCATGCTCCTCCTTCTTTACTGACTTCAGGGTCCACAGATTTCTTTCACATATTCTCTTCTCTCTCTTGTTGAAGACAGAGTAGTTTTTCATCTTTTTCCACCCTTCTTAAATATATCCCAGGTATGCGACCCCCATTACCAATGAGCTTGGCCTTGGTCCATCTAGAAGCCAGTTGGCACTGGCTCCATTGGACATGGAGGAAGCTTCTAGCAGCTTCTGACAGTGTCAACACCTTTCTATCTTTCCTCACTACCAAAACATTGCCAAGCAAACCCAATGCACTATCAAGTTCCTTGTTCTGGATTTACTCTCAGGATTGAAGAAGACCAAAGGGAGTCAGAGGGTAGAGACATGAACTTTGTAACAGAGTGTTTTCAAAAGGAGGCTTTATGGAACATAAAAGAGAGAGAAGGAGGGAAATGGTGAAGCATAACAAAAAAGAAATTCAAAAGGAATTCAAATGGCAAAACACTGTCAAAATTCTTGTGAATATAAAAAAAGAGTGTTTAAAGATACTGCCATGGATTCAGCAAATATATGCTAACTATAAAAACAATCTTCAGTAAGACAATTCCTTCTTCCCAGGCTGATGCATTTTAGGCAGTAGGATATTAACAATGAGATGAAGGACATTATTAAATGTAAGAATTTTGACTTCCAAATTGAAGTTCTGTTCAGGTGAAGGAAATAATAAAAAAAAAAAAAAGAAGAAAAAAGAGGAAAGCTTTGGCAAGTAGGTGTTAAACACAATAAGGCAAGCCAAATAAGTGTTCTGAAGCACAGGTTGTTAGAGGCATAATAACTAAAAGTGAATTCTCTTCAAACACATCAGAGGCAGGACTTGTGAGATAGTCTGTAGGGCCAATAGATGATGGATATAGTAAAAGAAAGCTCAAAGGAAACAAAGCCACATAGAGAAACAAAATGAATTCTGTGCTTCTTTGTTCACTGGGAATGGGGGAGGGAACCAACAAAAACTTCGTGTACAGGAGAAATACCAGAAAAGAAGCAGCATCAACTTTTAAAGAACAGAGTTATCTCTCAAATCTGTTCCAGTTTCTCAAAGGACTCACTGGATTTGCATGCAAAGCTGATCTGATGGAAACAGTCTGCATAGATGTCTCCAAGTGCTTCATCAAAGGCTCCTAAAAAACCTAGCCTATCATGCTTTAATGGCCAGATAATCACACATGAAAGTTCAAAGATAGGCAACTACCTCTGTAATGAGGCACCTGAATAAATTATTTGCCATTTATTTATTTATTTATTATTTGTACATTTCTTGCAGCGCATTTCATGAGAGAAATGTGGTTTTGGCTCTGTAGAAAGTATGGATTTTTTTATTTAGTAGTCCAACATCCGCTATACAAACTGGCAAAATTGCTATTTGATGTCCATACAAGGGCACACTTTCAGATCTTTGAATATAGCCAGATGCACTAACCGCAGAAAAAAAAAATCCCTTTTGTCATATATATGTTTGTCATATAAACCACATATTTCTATCTTTCCATTTCACCTGGCTGACAGACAGAAGAGCGGATTACCACTGAATTAAAATATTTTTTACCCGATTTCATCTGAGACAAGAAATCTCAACTTCATCGTAACTATTTACTCTATAAAAGCTCATAGTAAACACACAAAGGCTGTAATGAAGGAACAAATATAGAAAAATTAATAGTGTGCAGGTACAAAGATGGGATGAAATAATCACGAGGTCTAAGAAAAGAATACTGTTCCCTGCTATTAAGAGGAGCAGCACTTAGAACAATGACATCAACAAATCCTGGCTGACTAGTGCTAGAGTTCCCCATGATCCACACCCCAGGTAATTCTTCCATCACTGCTGTTAGAAAGTTTTAGTATTCTGAGGCAAGGGAAAAAAAATTCATTGAACAATCTGATTTCTCAGTTTCATTTTCCATATTTCCCCTGAAAACTGGAGGTCTCTATCACAGTAGCAAATTAGTCCCTTAAAATGCTAAATTGGCCTGAAAGATTTGTCATTTGATACTGTTGCACTTGTTTTGGAAATTGCCTTGAAAGAAAATGGCATTATACCTGTTTATTAACGGATCTGCAAACTGCAGAGCCTGTATATTTTTCGAGTTGTATAGAGACCCTTTCTATAAAGTCATTCACGCAATCAGTTATTTGGGTTGAAAAGCACTCTACATGAAAACACTGTCTTGAATGTCAAAGAGAGGAATAGCAAAGTTTCTCTAGCTTCTTTGTTTCAAATTCTGAAGTAAATCTGGTGACTTCAGAGAAATTATACTGGGGATCACTTCAGGCCCCCATAGGCGGCCAGTACTCCATAAATTTAACATTATAGCAAATCAAATTCTGTATCAAAGAGAGCATCATCCCAGCAACCTGTGTAGCTCCAGTAAGATTTGTCCAGCATTGCCAATGAAAGCAGTGGGCTATTGGTTTGTGGGGTTGCTTTTTTTTTTTTTGTTGCATTGTTTTTTTTTTTTGTGAGTTTTTGTTTATTTGTTTGTTTGCTTGTTTCATAGGGTTTTAAAATTTATTTAGAAATAAATGAACAAACACAACTCCAATAATTTGTTGCAACAGAGCCTGGCATGTGGGAGGTATACTTTGGTGAGCTTTCAGTTAGGCGTGTACAGCTATGGGCAAGTTAACAAATGCAGTAAAACTCACTGGCTCTTCAGGAGATTCTAAATACCTGTCTGAAAGATGCAGAGGGCAAAATAAAAGAACTGTAGATTGTAGTTGTAAAACTAGTTAATTGGTGAATGTTTTGTATTCTTCTGGATTTTTTTTTCTTTTAGACTAGATGTTAATTTTACATGTCTTGTGCATCTTCTAAAGAAACCTAGGGATTCTTGCCAAAAATGCTTGAATTGTTGGTATTTTGCCAGAAAGACCTCTGCCTGCCCCCAGGATTGACACTCTGTCCCTCTTGTCTTTGCTGAACTAATTACTTGGAGGAATTAAATTACAGTAGCAAATCAGCACCTCATCGTGATTGGAATCTGTTTGAAGTAGGCCTTTTTGTTACTCATTGTATTTTATAATTCCTTTTAAAATGGCCTATTGAAGGGATCTCAGTAAGATTCATGCTGGTGGGACAGTCTGTGGAACATTGCCATTTTATTTTACATTGCTCTGAAGAATGGTTGCTCTGCTTTGAAAGAAGATTCTAAAAACAGCCCAGAAGGAGAATGATGGTTCAGTTTTTATTCATTCAGTCTTGTCATCATGTTCAAGTTTAGAGATGACTTTTCTACTTGCAAGCCTTGCAGACTTCCCCAAGCCTTTGAAAGTCAACCTGGTTTCTCTTTTTTTTCCAAGACTGTTAAAAAACTTATCCTGATTTTGCCTCTGCTGTATTGACTGAGTGCATCTCTGACAGAAGGGTAGGATTGCGAGGTAACTGCTGCCGTGACCCTGCCTTCATGTCTATTCCTTTGCCTCTAGGAGATGCAAAAACGTTTTTTCATAGATGGAGCAAAGTTCTCAGGTGTTATTAAAAACATCCCCACAAACAGCAAATCCATTGGAAAAGGTTTTCAATCAGACCTGAGTTTTCTCAGAGCAGTTTGAGAGTTTGAATTCTGCTTTCCATCATAGAATGTTTCCCAGGTTCAAGATGAAACCTAAGTAGAACAAGGAAAAGAATCTGACTCTACATTTCGTTGTTAGAGGTATTTGTGCTAGAAAGGAAAGAGAATTAAATGTTGTCTTGGAACGCTACACTTTCCACAAATCTATATGAAAAAGGAGGAATTACATATCAAACCCCCCCACTTTTTAGCCTCACACAGAATTATTGTCTCCAGTATTAAGTCATGCTATCTGCATGAAGAATTTGTTATTTTGGTAGTAGATAATTTATGATCAAAACTATAAATAACAAATCAAGGGATACCTCATTCTTAGCAAAATAAATATCTCCCCTTCCACATGCAAGAATAAAAGAGAGAAAGCACAAAGCCTTTGCATGAGGCAATCCAAGGTTCATCTGCCTCTGAGATATTGATCTTATAGCTTGCTATGCAGTCATATCTTGTTACATAAATCTGGACTAAAATTTTTCACTTTTTCCACTTCAGAAAACACCTGTCATACAGAAACCCTTAATAAAAAGACTATATCCTCCTACTCTTCCTCTCCACATATTGTCACTTGCTTCCAAAATCATTCCTCTGAAAAGGCTACTCTTGGAAGATGGAGATAATTCCTGGTTAACTAAGGTAGCCCTAAAAAAGACATTAAATACAAATTAAGACTGCAAAAACATCATTCCTCTAAAACTTTTCCATGGATTTATGGCTTCCCAAATTAAGGGAGTATGATAGAGACAGTATAGCCTTGCTTTTGCAGTTTACAGAGAAATTTCCTATGAAAGATGGAGTAGCTCCAATCCTGAAGACCATTTTGGAAACCAGGCAATTCAAAGGTTTGGTTAGAGCCTTGCACTGTGCTCAGATTTCTAATTGAGATCTTTATCCTAATATTAACACTACATGTTCTTTCCTTATTTGTTTACCTTCCATGTGACTTAGTTCAGGATCCATCCAAAACCCACAGGAGCCAGATTGTCAGGATTCTTCAGGAATCTCTCATTGGATACTACAGCCTTAAAAGAGACAGTGACAAAAGCCTGAAGTGACATAAGCCTGAATTGTCTCTAATATACGCACACGTGGTAGGTTCTAGAGATGCTAATACAAAAGATAGTGCACTGAAAATGCACTGCTGATACCAGTGTTTATTCTCATTTATTTTAATGCCTTTGTGCAATAGAAGGGTAGAAAACAGCACATGAACACTCTCTGTATAGGACCTAAGTTTGAAATTTTGAAGAGAAAGAAATAATAAAGCAAAATGTGTGGCCGAAGTAAGGAACACAAGAGGGAAAGATCACATTGACATAGAATTAGGAAATCTGTGAGTTCCATAGCAGAAGAAAACAACCCATTAAATGAGAAGACCTGGGGAGCTGGAAAGAGGCAGGAATATGAGTAGGCAGGGCATTTGGTGTTAAAGAAGACAATAAACAGTTTTGGTTTCAGAATTTAAAATGGAAGAGTAGGAATCAAAATGCAGAAGTGTAGATTTGTCTTGTAAGGACAGAATTCCATGTCAGGAAAAATGAAGACAGAAACCCCCTCCTGTGGGTTCTAAATTGCGTGGGATGCCAAGGACAGGGGACACACATCAGGAATGCTTGAGAGGACACCCTGTGGGGCAGAAGATGCCACTCTGAGCAGGATGGATGTTCCCTGCAGCTCAGGTGGCCTGACAGGGAGCTGCAGTGGCCAAGGTGGGGGCATCACTGCAAAAATCCTTGCTGCCCAAAGCATTCCCACTTCTGCTTCCGTGGAGCTCAGGTCTATTTGCTCCCAGTCTGTCTCCCTCACTTTGAAGTCCAAGAACCTCAGGGAAGAGGCCTCCCTCCAGGGTATAAATGTACCTTATCCTGAATTTCATGAAGAGTCACAGATGTGTGCACCATTTTAGCAAAAATTCAACTTTGACTGACTACAACCGAATATGAGAAACACTTTTGGGAATAAATTGAAATAGAATGAACAGAGCAGTAAAGGCAGCTTTATCAGAAGAAAAGATCTCAGTCACCTCTCAGGGTTTTTTTTTTTCCAATCTGCCATTAATAATAAAAAGCAGTGGTATAATGAACATTGCTTTCTGCAACAAAAGTGTTAATTATTCCTTCTCTCCCACAGAGGTAGAAAAATGTCATTGATGGCTGGTTTGCAAATTCTATAAAATATGCTTTCATCCAATTTTGCTATCAGAAAGAATCAAATCACTGTATGTTTTAAATTGTATATATCCTTCAGATCACTCTGAATTTTTCTCCTAGATACAAGTGGACTCAGCTTAGCATGATTGTAAACAAAAATGAACGTTAAGGTACTTTTATCATGCCATTTTTATGCAGATAAGAGATATTGTTTTATTATTAACAAATATTTTTATAGTTAAATACAAGTAATTGTTATTTAGTGAGCTTGATGGCAAACTGGAAGCTCCAATTTATTAAAAAAAATATTAAATAGGATTTCCTACAAAAATAGGAGAGATATTTTGGAATCAAATGGGAAGAAAAAACTCCAAACCATAACTCTTTGCTTTTCCACTTGAAAGAATCACTGAGGAAGACCAGTGAAAAGAATTAATGAAATGATCCACATTATATTGCAAAATAGCATTAATTCCTACACCAGTATTTTCATACTTCCTTGTTTTGTAAATCATACCTGACTAAATGTATCTGCAATGTCAGAGTTCTGTAGAAATGCTTGGAGAAGATTTTGAAGTGGTTGCAAAGCAAAGAGAACTGATAATGCTTTCATACTAGATTAACAAATCTATTGTTTATTACCTCAATGATATGACATGCTGTGAGGTGCCTATGCTCATGCAGTAATGATTAGTTAGTTGGCTAACTTCCAGCCAGTAGGGTTATTAACACTGTATTGTGAAGCTTCAATGTAAGTTTGATTTCCTTGTACTGTATATTGCATGAAGAAAACTTGTATTAATCAATATAAATTATTCCCCAAACAATAAGACACAGTGGGGGTGAGCAGAAAAGGCTGGAAATGAGGTGTTAGTACAAAAAAAGTACAAAAAAATAAAGAAGGTCATGTGTTCTGCCTCTAATTAATGTTGAAGGAAAGTCTTTGAAAGGCAGAAATCTAATGGCTAAAAACAGAAGACTGACTAATGGTCTGTGCTAAGAAGCAGAATTGGGATGTAACCTTGGACTTACCAAGTTTTTCCCATTATGCTCCAAGTTTCACCTGAAAAAAAAGGATGCCGCTTCCCAGCTATTAAAGAATCATTAATACATTAAATGGTTGACTTAGAATGCTTTACTGGACTATAGGCAGCTGGCAGAATTTAAGATACGATGTTGAAATAACATGAACACATACAGGTGAACTCCAGAATGTGTATATCTTACTGACATTGTGCCTAACTTCGTTTTTTATTTCTCTTATTTTAGGAGAAATAGCCTCAGGCATGTACTTCCAGGACTACTCACCATGACAAAAATCTCAGTACTTAAGTAGTGCAGTATCTGACATTATTCACTAGGTTAGGAATTGAATAAGAGCATATAGAGTTCAGATAGACTATTAGTGCTTATAGTTCACCAGCCTTTGGACCAACAAAAAATGGTTCTACTTATTTAAACTCTTGCTTCTTCTCTGTCGTTATACTGGAAGTGAAAAAGGTGAGTCAGTTTTACGGATTAAGAACTGTGGACAGCCACTGACTTCATGTTCACCTTTATGGACTATCAGATATTACTTTCTGACCTCAGCCAGCACTGGATGTGATGCCTCACAGGTGTGCTGTGGACCAGATGTGTTCAGAGTGTCAGTTGTGCTAACGAAAAGATCTATCTATTGCCTTGAACAGATGGACCCAGAACCACTGACCAAAGAGGTTCTGGCATCAGACAGATTTCCATGCATTTGGAAGACTCCTCAGTGTGTTTTGCTTTAAAAAAAAAAATCTTCATTTATATAGAGACATGAATTTTAAAGTACTTTTGTGAACACTTAGCTCTGAGCAGGTAAACTGAGATGACAGTGCTTACTGGTGATGCACCGTGGGTTGGATTATGGGCTAGTACCAGCTGAGCAAACCATTTCCACACCTTCTTAGCAGTAGATTGTATAAATGGGATGATTGATATCTATGAGACTACAAAAATATTTTTAAATACTTAAGTAAAACAGGTACTGAGCCAGAGGTTTCAGCTCCATTAAGAATTTTGCACACACTGCAGCTTTAAACAGAGCAATATTTCTATCCAATTTCAGTATATGCTTAACTTTAGGCTGGACACATAGACCCACTGTGATGCATGGAACCCTAGTGTGCTTGAGCCTGAAGCTCAGTGTATGCTTAATGGACTGATGGAGCTGGGCCTGACAATAAACAAGTCTGCTGGTATCCTGATGTTCCATCTGCTTCCCTCATATCTAAACTTCCTTGATGGAAGTGGCTTAAACTGACATGTTTTGCTCCTCAGTTGGAATGGGCTGAGGGGATACAACATGGTGAGTTATAGCCAGCATTACCATCTGTCTGGGTTTCCTAGGTGTACTCATCTTTCCCTATGTACATTTGGATCTGGATAGTAGCTGCATAGTTTTTCTAAATGGTAGGCAGAAATACGGCAGCTCTAGGGTCAGCAGCTCAAATAAGAGGGCATGAGTTGGTGCCAAAAAGCTTTTTGTATCTGAAATTATACTTAAGATAGTTTGAAAATAGTTTTAAGATATAAAAAAAGACATAAGGTGTGCTTTCAGAATGGCAGTCTTTTACTCCATAAAGTTCTAATTGGATTGAAGTAAACTTTTGTCTAGATCATGTTCTTAGAAAGCGTTGCAATACTTGTGGGTTTTTTTCAGTTTTCACCATTAAAAATGCAGATGCTATGATATACTTATATTTAAGCAAAAAAAGAGCAACTTTAAAAAGGTTTTTTCCCCCCTTAAAAAATAGAGGTACACTAGCAGTCAAAAAGCCATGCTTCAAAAGCACAATTGGCTCTTCTGGGCAAATAGCAAAGGCTTTGTTACTGTGTGCCACATTGCACATCCAGTAAGTATTTTTTTACACATCCCTAAAGCTGAATTACTAGTGAAGCGAGTAACTTTAAAAATATAGAGGTTATTATGGTTTGCATCTTCACACTTTTCATTTAATGCAGATAGCATGTGGCTGGTGTATGAGAATGGATATAAATGAAATAGTTCCCATGAATCTACATTTACTTTGTCATATGCATATAAAATATGGAACGGGATATCAGATACGAAATGAAAAAAAAGGGAAAGAAAATAATCAAGAGATATATAATTGGGGGAATGAACAGAGAAGAAAAGTGGATTTTCTTCTAGAAAAATGTAGAGAGAGGAGATTTGAGAAAAGAGAATGGAAAGATTAAAAACTAACCATAAAATAGATATTAGAAATACATAAAATGAAGTCAAAGCTTAACATGAGGAATAAGTGGGCACAGTTTCTAAAATATGACAGATAATAAGAAAAAAAATTCATAGGAAAACCCAAAGGAAATTAAAAATAGACATATGCTAAGAATCTAAATGAAAAGTTTAAAATTTCGGACTTAGCTATTAGCAATTATTTAAAATTTTAATCAGTTTAAAGGATTATCAACAGAAGTTGTAAATTCTGAGAGAATATTCTGCCTTGTTTGATACTATAATAATGAAGGGCATATACTTAAGGTGATTATGTCACTAATTAAATGGGATTATTCCTGAGTTAAACTTCAGTTCTTCTGGTTAGTCCTGTGATACCCTACTTGATTTATTCTACCCATAAGATGATAAAATAGGAAAGGTCAATAAAAATAGAATGGAAACATGTAGACCTAGTGAACACTTTAAAAAAAGTATCAATTTCTACCTAATGCGAACAGTCAGCTAACAGGAGGATTTAACATGGGGACTAGCAGGTTTCCCAATAAACTCCTTGCACAGCCAGTGTTACTAGTGGTTACTGCCTGACCAACAGCCTGTCCATCAGTTTTATTTCAGACACATTTTACACACAACATCCAACTCCTCCGTAATTCAGATGCACTGAATAACACCTGGAAGCTCATTTACTCTCCACAAATCAAAGTAAAAATGAATTTTAAATAGCAGTGAGGATGTGTCATCCTTGTGCTCCTCTCTCAAGAGCTTCTGGAGATATCCTGCATATTAAAATCTCACCACATATCAAAATATTTTCATTTATACAGGTGGTTTTACTAATGACCTAATTATATTTGTTGCCATCTTCTGATAATAGTGACTTATTTGTTTTTCTGCCACATTAAGAAGAATGTCCCACCTCAAAGGTTAGGTATTTTTGATGTTAATTATAAAAGTAAAACTAAACAGTTAAAGCTTTTCTCACTCCTTCTTCCCTAAATATCCCAGCAAAATTTAACCGCGGATGAAAGAAAAACCATCAAACTATGTTGTTCCACTTCTGTTCACTTGAAGACAGACAGGTCTTAATTTCCACATCAGAGATTGCTCTTCCATTTGCTTTTCTAAGTGAAGGAGGACAGAGACCCTTCCACCTGTGTTCACATAAAGACATACATAAATATTTGCATCTTACACCATTAGACCCTTCATAGAACATGTACATTTTGACAAGTGCAGAAAAATCAAGGACAGAGAGGAAATTATGGATCCATATGATGTTTCTTGAATGTCTGATTCAATCACAACTCAAAAATGTTGGTTTAGTTATATTTTTATATTCTATTTCTAATGTAGATATTTGACCTTAGTTTATGCAGGAGAAAATGCAAATGAAATTACTATAAACTAGTGGCCCCTTTGCATTATTGAGCCAAGGACTTAGAGAAGTCTTGATCCCTTACTCTCTCTCTCCTCTCCTAGTCCCTCTCTGATTTATAAATGGAAATACTTTTGTTCCTACATCAACTGATGCTTCCATAAGTTCTCTGCTTTCAATTGGAAGGTCATTAAAAGAGTTGAAGCTCTTTGATGGGTCCCAAGTTTTGTCCTTTTCGGGGATGGCAGGGTCTTTGTTGGTGCCAGATCTAGATCACTTTCCCTTGGTTTGAAAATATTTAGGATCAAATCAGAGCTGCCAAACACAGATCAAAGAAGCGAAAAATTTGAAGTAACACTGAAGTCCATTAAATTGTCCGAAGGGACTACAGAAAGTACAGAAAAGTAAACCAGGTAATCATATGACCACAAGTCTTATGGCAGGCTGGGAATAGTAATTTAGGAATCAGTGTATATAAGAAAAGCTCATGGAATTCCAAGGGAACATAGGTAGCAGATACACATTTTCATCTATTTTTTTCCTGTAGTAAAATGTTTGTGCTATTAATAGGTAATAACAAATATTGTACCCTTGGTGGAAGAGAATCAGGACAGCAAATACTTCAGGAAAACACATAACTCCATGGACCCTAGTGGGATATAAATGAACACAGAGGGAGCTGGCTAATGTCAGGACAAAGGCAAGAGGGAGCCCTGTCAGCCTCTTCTCAAACCCTGGGGAGATGAAAGAACAAATCCTGGAAATCATTTCCAGCCACATAAAGGACATGGAAGTCATCAGTCAGGAGCAGTCAGCATTGACTCACCAAGGCAAAGTCATGTTTGACAAAGCTAAGAACATTTTTCCATGGCATGTCTGGCTTGATGTCTGAGGCAAGAGCAGCAGATGCTGTCTGTCTTCAGTGAGGCTTTTGACATTGTCTCCCATAAGACCTTCATGATTAGATGGAACACCTCTCCTATGAGGAAAGGGCGAGAGAATTGGAATTGTTCAGCCTGGAGAAGAAAAGTCTCCAGGGTGGTGTTGTGGCCTTTCAGGACATGAAGGGAACTACAAGGGAGCTGGAGAGAGATTTGTAGTCTCTTGTAGTGATAGGATAATGGGAAATGACTTTAAGGTGAAGAAGGGTAGGTTTAGGTTAGATATCAATATGAAATTAGGGTGGTAAAACAGCACAACAGGTTGCCCAGAGAAGTTGTGGATGCCCCATCCCTGGAAGTATTCAGAAGGCCAGGTTGGATAGTAATTGAGCAACCTGGTCGAGTGGAAAGAGTCCATGCCCATGGCAGGGAGGTTGGAACTAGATGATCTTTCAGGTTCTTTGCAGCCAGAACTATTCTATGGTTCTATCAGAGATAAACTGATGAATTATAGGCTGGATGAGCAGTGAAGTGAACTAAAATCTTGCTGAATGCCCGAGCCCAGAGGACCTCATCAGTGTTTTTTTTGAACACCAATTGAAGGCCGATTGAAGGCCGATTATCAGAGGTGCACTCTGATGTCAATAGTGCGTCAAATCCCAATCAGTGCCTTCATTTATGATCTGGGTGAAAGGACAGAGTGGGCCCTAAGCAAGTTCATTGGTAGCACAAAAGTGAGGAGAGTGGCTGATATACAAGAGACTCATGCAACCATCCAGAAGGACTTCAACAAGCTGCAGAAGTGTAACGACAGAAACTGCATGGAAGCAAAGGGGAAAATCCTGTATCTGGGGAAGAACAATCCCAAGCACCAGCACATGCTAGGGGTCACCCATCCACAAAGTAATTTTGCAGGAGGGATCTTGAAGCTCCTGATGAGTACCAAGCTGAAGGTGAAGTAGACATATTCCCACATATCCATTGCAGCAAAATTGGATAAAGGTATTCTGGGCTGCATTAGGGGATATGATATCAGGGGATGTGATTCTTCTGTCAAATCATCTTGATATGGATTAAAACAACAACAACTACAAGAACAACACCACCAGAGAGACATTTTGTTGCTAACCCAGTTTTGACGAGTTTGTTTTAGTCATGCATATGACACCATTAAAGGTTTTTGAGAAGGCAAGGGGAAAATAAGAATAGTTGAAAGTTTAAACACAGACCCCACATATCATCAATTTCTGTTGATTTTAGGGTTTTGTTTATTGTTGGATTCCGGCTCTCCTGTTTCTGGGTTGTCTGGTTAACAGGACCATACCTTTTTTGGAGTACTCTCCTGCTTCTTGCACACTGCATTTGAACATTGCCCTTCAGAATCAACCCACCATCAGAGGTGGCTGGTGACACCTGTAGGCCTCCCCCAGCAAGGGAGACGCATCCCCTCCAGGCCAGACACTAATCCTCTCCCCTTTTGCCATGAGCTATCTCACCTGGTAAATCCAGATTATTGCCCTGTAATTCCTCCCACTTTGCTGTTTACTCCCTGCCAACATTGCACTCACAGATGGTGAACATCTCTCCTTTCCCCTTCCAATCATCATTTGGCCATGCCACAGCACACATTGTTAGTTCTCTTTAATCTTTCTCCATAATTAAATGAAAAGCCAATTTAAAAGGAGCTGTAATGAAATTTCTTCTCCTGAAATTAAATATAAAAATAGTTGCTTCTTTTTATGTATTGCAAGCGATTAATAGGGAGCAGGGCTGTTTCAGTAAGGACTTCAAACAAATGTTCCTTCATGCAGTGGAGCTCTTGCTGCTGGTGAGGAAGAGATCTGCTTTGCCTGCTGACACTGGTTTTCTCTTTCATGGCCATTTTTCATACCTGCAAAACAGTTTGCAGACTCTTTAAGCAGAGAAGTGGGGGGAGGAGGGAGAGAGGGTTGATAGGTCTACATTAGCTCATTAAAAACTAAAAAACCATTTCTATTTTACATAATTTAACATGGCAAACTATTAAAAAAAAATAAGGTGAAAACTGCAACCCCTAGGCATGCGTTTAAAACATCCTCATTTAGATGCTAATTTTGATTCCTAGTGTATGGCTGGTTAAAAAAAAAGCCATTAACAAAGGGGCAGATTACTTAAAAGGCATTATTAGGCAAATATGTATGAGTTTCTTGATACCAAGTGGCCCTTTCATGACTGAATACAGCTGCTAAGTAGAGTGACATGGAGATATTTGTATTAAAAGGAAAGAAAAACCACCAGATTTAAAAAAATACAACGCAAAAAAACAATAATTATATAGAGAGTAAATCACACAGGTAAAAAAATGCTTTAAAAGGCAACTAATACTTTCTCCTTTAAATATTTAGAAAATGTGTAGCTCTGCAGGTGATGTATATTGCCAGCTGAATTCTAGGATGTACCTAACATTTATGTAATAGTGAAACAAATGTTAAAATGTTGCTATTTAATTCTAATCATATATCCTTTTCTGTGTGTTAGTAAAATAACATTGACAGAAGAGTGAAATGAGGAAAATAACAGGCAACAGGAGAGGAAAGCACATTCTTTCCAGCTGAGACTGAATTCATGACTAGCAAAAATAAGGTTATAATGACATTAAAATGAAAACTGTTCAGACAGAAAAGATATAAGTAAATGTACTGTGCTGTATAAATTAAATGAGTAATAGAGGATAGGCAGATGGTTGCTTAACTGCATCACAGTAAAAGAACAGGGAATAGGTTTTCACTGAGAGCTCTCTTACCGAACATGAATAAAATTTTCCTTAACAGGAGGAAGGCTAAGGACATTTTTGACTCTAAGAAGAAGTTAATTTGAAAAGCAGAACTAAATTTGACTCTCTCTTAGGTGTCAGAGTATTTGAGTGATTTTTTTTGTTTTCTGTAAATTATCCAGTTAAGAATCAGAAGCCTAAGCCAGAAACTGCTGATCATTCAGATCTTTGTTGTCCCCAGCAGCCTCAGAAAAGGCATTTCTGCTCTGGAGAGTCCATAGTGTTCACAAGCCCTTCTCTTGGCAAACACAGGGCAGTTTGGATTTGTTTGCATTTAAATGTTTAAACTATATAACAAAATGTGGACAAAAAATGAAAGCAGCGCTTTGCTTTCATCTCTTTCTCAGACCTTTCCCTTTATATGTAGCATCAAAACTTGCCAAAGCACATTTTTCTTACACCAAAACTCAAGGAGTTTTACCACTGTAAAACTGGTGGAGAGAACTCATCTCGCCAGCATATCTTGTTAGCTAAAGCAGGAGAGAGAGAAAAAACATTGTTCATTATGGAAATGGGATGTTACATGGATGTAAGAAGAATGGGAGGTCTGCCTTCTTGCCTTGAACCTTTATATTTCCCTGCTTTTTAAAGGGGTTGGAAGAAAAATATGAAGATTTAGCAACTCATGTTGCAGTTCTTTAAAATGCACCATGGCAAGCAGTATCAGTAGAGATACATATATCATCTTATTTAAGTTGCTTCAGTATTGCCCCAGAGCCTATATGGTTAGATGAAGAGTGACCATGGAAGTCTTATCTGAAGTTAGTCCCAAAATCCCTTTTGAATCAAAACAATTATTTTACTAAGCATTTTGTATTTGATGGTTTTTAAAGCTTAGCACCATTGAGAATCTCTGAATTATTACTTCTTCCTTCATCGCATTATTTTAGGTTAAAGAAAAATAAATTGAGGTTTCAAGAAAAAACTAAAATAGGCTGGCCTAAACCAAAGATAATTCATGATCATTCATCCCAATAATGCTGCTTAGTGTATTTGCTGTGACATTGAAAAGTGAATTAATAGTAAATGCAAAGCATTTTCCAAACACAGCTGTAATGTGGAAGTGGAAATGATTTGGCAATATCCCACACAGCTGAATCCTGGCATGAGGTGGAGTTGAGGTAAGGATGGAGAGCTTGTGCTGCTGTTTTTACTGCAGGTGTATATTAGTTTTCTCTTGCAAGTCAATTACTTGCTAGTTGCTAGTTTGTTTAGTTGTATGTAAAGGTTATTGAGGCTATGTTGTAAGTGACAGTGATTTATTCCCAGAGAAGTTTATAGAATAAATGTCTATTCTACCTTTCATAAGTGCTAATTATTGCAAGTTAATCAATTATTGTGTGAGGAATCCTTACAAAACTGGGGATGTTCTACTTTAGATATTTATTAAACCCAAAAGAGCTATGTTATGAGAGTAGAAAACCAGTCTGTTTTGCCAAGCAAAGAAGTGACTAAATAGCCTATAGACACTACCACAAAAACGCAGGATGTGAGACTTGAAAAGTGAAAGATGGTAAATGAGTATAACCTGTGGACTACAGAACAAAAGTGAAAGACACAATTTAATGAACGGTGAACTGTGTAAAAGTGAAACAAACAAGATGTAGAGAACTAAGATAAGTGTATGAAAAGAGGACAGATTTAAGAGGAGGAAAATCTGACTTGGCTTTGCATCATAATAACAGGAGAGAAATGAGTAAGGGGCTGTAAATCTTGCTTGTATTTTTGTGAAGTTATTTCTGACATCCCTCTGTATGGGAATGGGTAATCAGTGTTTCAGACTGTCAGACAATCACAATGTTGAGCATAGCTGAGGGTTTAATACTGCAATTTAAAGAAGAGCAGCCACTGAGTAATTAAATATTCCATACAAATTTCTTTCACTCTTTCAGTTTGGAGCACTCAGAGAGGGATAGACTAAAAGAAAATTAGGTAAGTTTATGTTTGGCATTAATCTGTAAAGAAAATTCTGAATCTCTGGCTACTACAGATGGGAGGTTTATTTGGCCTTTACACTTTGCCTGAGAGCTAGAGAAAAGCATAAAGAATCAAACTGAAGATGCTAACTATATGTTGTTTTAAGAATCTTGTGAAGTAGTCACAGTAGCATCTGCTTGCCATCCTAGCCACCACTCATAATACTAGTGAAAAAGGCAGTGTTTCCTTTTTTTTTTTTTTTTTGGTAGCTCTCTGTTTACATGTGCAGATAGCTACTCTGCTGCAGGACAATAGGAGGGTTCCTGAAAAAAAAACAGGTGTCAAGGTTCTTTTTTCATAGGTCCTTCCTTTGTAACAAGTGGATTGGATGTGGTTATGTTTTTATGGCCTGCAGCATGTAGTTTAGGTGAGGTGGGTATTGTTCTTTTGTTTCTTTTTTCTTTGGAGGTTTGTGTTTTGGATTGCTTTTTAAGCTTTAGGTTATTATTCAGCTAGGGTCTCTTCTATTTCCTGGCTGATGTGACATTACCAAAAAAAACACCAAACCAGTTCTCTAGAGCATGGGTAAAGAAAATGTATATTTTCTATGCCTGAGGTTTGAGCAATGAGAGTAAAAGTAGCAACAACTTGGCTGAAACATTACCAAATAAAGATGAATTAAGCAAGAGGAGTGCAAATTGAATTTTATCAAATCTGCCATTTCTGGCATGTGTTTACTGCACCAGTTTACAATTAAAGATTTAATAATTCTGATTCCCTTCTGAATGCAGTTTTTATTTTAACTCAGAAATAAGGGGCAAGTCCTGGACAGGAGGTCATTAATTTTCCCATTCAGTCACCACCTCCTTAGAGCCACTAGAGTTAATAGGGCTGCATATTAATCAGGGCCTTGAGTCTTCTTTGTAGGAGAAAGGCAGGAAGGAGGGGGGTCTCTGAATTTACTCCATTAACTTTAGGTGACAAATAAAGGCTGTTCTTCCTGCTGGGCTGTCACTTAGGATGCCTGGTTACAGCTGCACAGCTGATGAGTTGTATTTTTATGTGGTGGTAAAGATGAAGAAAGGTTAAGGCATGAGGCACTGCCCACAGTGCAGAGCTGAACAGAAGGAATATGTTTCTTGCCTGGAACCAGTCTGAAAATGTCATTTATCTGCATTGTGCTATAAACTGTTCTCACACAGGCATCTCAGAAGCATAACCAGAAGTAACCTGTGCTCAAAAAAAAAAGGATTTTTTTCAAGTGTGGATAATTTAGATTTCCGAACCCCTCTAACAGTCACAAAGACTCATCCACTGTTCTCCAAACGTCACAGTAGCATTTAAAAGTGAAGGCTAAAACTAAACTGTGCCACAGGGGCCAGTGGCAGGACTGTGACAGTCCTTAGAGATGTCCTTTGAGAGGCTGCCATCACTTCTCCTGCCATGGTGCGCCAGTCCTGTGTGGCTGCATGGGGTGAGCAGGAGCAAAGCAATAGCTTGTCCTTGGTTCTGTCCTTTTGTGTTTGACTGACTCACCCACTGTCCTGATAAGGCCACATGTGGAAGTAGAAACGACAGGTGAAAGGCCAGGCTTGGGTTATCATGCCTGCAGACAGCTGACTGCTACCTCCTCACACTTCCCTTGCTTCACAGATCCAGATGTTAAACCAGCCGCTGAAGTGGTATCTTTGGTTTCTCATGTTACAGGGTCTTACACTTTTTCTAGAACTAGAGAACAAAAGCAATTGCACTTAGCTGAGCTGGGGATTGCATATTTTACCCCACCATTACTTAAAGAATGCAGACAGTTAGCAACAGCACAGAATAAGGATACCAGTATAGGGAGTCACAACACAGCCAGCCTGATTGAAAAAGCTAATGATATTTTTAATTTCAAGCACGTGTAACACCACCCACTTCAGTCCCAGCTATAGTCAGTGGTGTTACTTGTGCTTAGGTTAGCTAAAACTTACTCTTAAAGGAGATATGAACCCTTCATTAGGAGTAACACAGACATTTTCACAGCATCCTTACTTAAGTGCAAGACAAAATCCTTTTACATTAGTAATTTATTTACATTTAATTATTTTTCCTCAACAGTTGCCTGAAGGGGAATTTAGAATGCTCTCACTTTGGAAACTGAAAGCCACATTGTTAATATATTAATAAAACTATGATTAACAGTGCTGCTAACAATAACATAATCACAAGAGTATTTACCTGTTTTTTATTTTTCAACTTCTCAGAAATTTCTAAGGTTTTAATTCTTTTTAAAGAAGATATAATTTTCAAATGAATTTTATGCAGAGTTAGGTACCTCTAATTTTTCTTTCTTTTCCCTAAAATGGAAGAGAAAGACATGCCAGCTTTCAGAGATGTAGTGGGATAAAAAGACACTATCTTCACCTTCTCTAATAGCTTTTCATGATTGGCTGGCATGTTTTGACTGAACTGGAATGGGGCAACTTTTTCGTGCTGTGAAATCTCATTAAATGGGTTTCATTGTGATTGTTACAGAGAATGAGTCTTTATTTTCCTAATGGTTTATTTTCTTGTAATACACTTCACATAGAAAAAAGAATGTTTCATATCATGGGGGTTGAGGTTGTGTTGCTTGAAAAATCCTGTATTGTTCTTGGATTCTCATGAGAATTTATCCATGTGCATTTTCATTCATTTGCCTTGCTCTAGTGTAACTAGGTAAGCCTATAGCTCTAAAATATTGGTGGTTCCTAAATGCAAACTCCCAAAGGTAACTTGAAATCCAGTTGACTTAAAGGATGAAGCAAAAGATATTTATTTAAGTGCAATGCAACTGCTTTCATTTATGTTTTAGTTTACACTTTGCGTTAGAGACTATTTAAGATATATTTACCTGGAGTGTTCTTCCAATGAAGTTCATACTTCTTGTAATTGAAAGAATCAGTCTTTTATTTCTCATAAAAACTGATCTCCATTTTTTTCTTTACCTCTGGTCATAGCTTCTGTCTTGGGAATTTTCAACTTCTTTTTTTTTTTTAACAAAGACAATTGAATGAGGAATTTACTGGCATTATCTTTCTCATCCCTGTATGATAAATTCAAGCAGGTAGGGGATGCTAACCTATTAATAATACCTCCTGTTATTGCTACAGAGATAGGCCGGTAGATGAAAAGGGTTTGCAAATGGTGAAAGCAGAGCCAAAACTGAGACTGCCACTTGTCATGCTGACTATTTCCATATGCTCTCTCATTTCTCTGACTTTATCTACTTGTTGTCTCCTGGATTACACTGCAAGATTTTTGGGACAGAGATATTTTTACTGTTGGAACAGGAAGGACATGGTTTTGTGGGAGCCTGGGCATCTCTTCAGTCAAAATGTATAGCAATAATGAAAGAAGTATAAAGCTTTGACTGGGCTTTTCAGCCTCAAAGCAATGAAAAGTGTGAATATTAAACATTGTATTTCAATCATTTTGATATTTATGCAGTTTCAAAATCTGCTTTTATTGAATGTTTTTAGTTTTGCTCAGATATATGCTCCCAATTAAAAAAAAGGTCTCCTGCTGTTGGTAAAGCTTTGAAGCTTTTTTTTGGTTATTTAAATCTGTTAATTCTTTTTGAAGTGATTTTGCATGATTAAGGCTGTGAGTGGCCATAATGTATTAGGACAACAGCAAGTTCTGTTGTGCTTTAGAAAAGAGAACCTCTGATTCATCAATGTTTTCTTCTTTTTTTTTTTTTAATCTTTTTTTTTTTTAAATTTTGTACCTCCTTTCACGGTGAGTCTTTGATGAATTGCATTTCAGAACTTTGAGTTGCTGTAGAATTAATAACCATAGGCGTTAGTTGAATTGCTCTTTAGTTAGTTGCAGATGGGTTTAGCATGGATTTCAGAGTTAGGAAGGACTGGTGTTCAAGTTGACACTTTCCCCTGGTCTCCCAAGTGTCTTCCTGAGACATGGGGATCTCCTAAGGAAAAGTTTCTTTGACCTGAGGATTTGCCTTCTGGAGCTGACTGACATTGCCATGGAGTGAGCATTTTTCCAGTGCAGAAGCCTGTTTGATAGAACAGGGAGGAAAATATGGTGAGATATGGAAGTAATCAGAGATTAGAAAATATGTCTATAAAACTTTAAGGATTTTTTGCCTCAGTGAAAGGAAAAATTGAAACATCATGGAGTGAGGCCACTAAAGCCACAGGAGAACAATAACAGCAAACTTTCTAAACTCCTTCCCCATTTTATGCAAGTAAGTTGTCTCTTGGATTCCTTGTTCATGCTTATGGACAAAAATTAGGAAAATTGTCCTGACTACATTGAAAAAAATCCCCGAACTTGGGAAGAGGAAGTTTTTCCAAACACTGGGTTCCCACAACATCAAGGGAAAGTGTCAGGAGGACAAAGAGCAGGGCAAAGGGCAGGTGCAATTGCTCCTCTGTGTATGGCTCTGAGGGAGTACCAGTGACTGGCTACAGCCCTCTTAATCCCTTTTTCCCTGTGAACCTACATCCAAAAGGGTTAATAATGTCTTGTCTTTAAATTATAATGGTGAGAGAAAGAGGGTAAGAGGATGATGCAAAAGTGCTCTAATGGCTGACCTGCTTTTCAACGCCCACATGTAATGAAAAACATTTCACTGGGCAGTCTCAGGGAAAAAGCCAGAGGGGGAGAGCAGAAGAGAGGAAATCAGAAAGAAAAAATAGAGAGAGGAAAAGGAGAAGAAAATAGTGGGAAGAAATCAGTAAGCAGTCAGAGTGCCTATCACATTTTCTGCCCCATAAGCAATAAGTCTGGGGCAAAAAAACCCTGCTACACACAAGAGCACAGTATTCTGTTAGGGCTTGATTCTGTAATAGACAGAATTTCAAGAACACCCTTTCAGCTATGTCTGTGTGAATGCCTAAACCAATAGTTTAACTTTACAGATCCACAAAATGTATAAAACCTGATCCAACAAAACACTTGCCCATATGTTTAGTTCTAATGGCATAAGCACTCCCATCTGCTGTGACTAATCAAATTCTAAGTGTCTAAGTTATCCCAAAAACATGGAAAGTGATTTGGTGTTCATCAATGATATTTGTGTCATAAACATGTATTTTTTATAGAGCAGTTTTGTGATTTAAATATACATCTATGAACAGAATTCTCTAACATGAAGTTTTTTAATTGGGCAAGCTGAAACATTTTATTATTTTGGAAGAAAGTTTTCAACACTTTTTCCTGGTTCTTGCTCAGTTCTTTCTCTTTGTTTTCCCATACAATTTATCACAAACCTGTTGGGTGATTCTGGTGTAGATTCATGAAACACTTGCAACCTCAGTAATTCTTTTTTAAAAGACTATCAACTGTTTTAAAAAACGAGTTTAAGTTCTAAGTAAATGTTTAAGAATTGGATTTAAGGAAAAAAAAGAGATTTTAGTGGAGTGGTATAAAGTCAGCATAGGCAGATCAATAGGGATCTGACAGCCTATGTCCAGTGGATGCTAAAAAATGCATCTGCTGCCCTGTACCATTTGACAGACAGCATAGCATACAGGACAAATAATTCATAGATGTCAAATTCTAAATGTTCTAGAGTTCTAAAGTACTTTTTAGTTACTTTTTTTTTTTGCAATCCTGTGGCTTGTAAGGTTAATATTTTTTAATTGTCTGCTAAAAGCTCAGCTTTAGATGTCTATGAGGGAATAAAACAGCAATTGGCACATATTAAAGACCTTAAGAAACACCTATTTTACAAACATCAAATGCTTCCATTTTAAGGCCCAGGATCATGGATAATAACCTCAGGCTAGAAATGGAGAGCCTTGCAACAACAGAAAATTTAAGTCTCCGGTTCTTTGCTCCAAGGAGTCTCATGGTTCATTCTTAAAACTTTCTCAGACTCAAAGTTATTAGTGCCAAAATTTGGGACAGTGTGATTTCTGTGATGAAACTCAATTTTTGGGACAGGGCACCATTTCTAACGGTGCTTGTGCAAATCTCCTTAAAGGTTTGGATGGGACTGAGTAGTCCTGGACAGAGATGGATTAACAGGCAAGGTGAGAGAGAGACATGATTAATGCAGCTGCATTAAAAGGTGCATGATAAATGCAATTTATCACATGACTATCACCATCACATATGTGCTATATAATTTAATATTAAATAATAATAGGAGTCTTGTTGCCAAAGATCAGGAGCATGGATGAGGGAGAGGGTGATTGAGGGGTTAGAGTTAGGAGTGATATATTCATTGATAGGAGTGTAAAGGATTATAATTGTAAAGTGGTTACTGGGTAATGCATAGTAATCAAATATTGGTTCTTGTATTAAAATGATTTATTGCTCTTTTCTGAAATTAAAGCTGCTCAAGGCAATTTATGCTTAGGAACCAATTTTTGGAAAGGACTTAGCCAGTTTTAAGGAGTAAAAACATGTAGGGATGAATAACCCTACTCTACATAATTGCCCATACTCCTGTTACATCCCCCAATTTTCCATGGGAAAGTAATAAAATAACAATAGAATTACATTAGAGTGCCTCAGTTTTTCCTCTACTCAAGTAATAAAATCCTGGGACATGGATTTGTGAGATGTTACCAAAAATAACAGTAACTTAAAGCTTTTCTGGACCAAACAATTAGCTGTCATTACATGAGAGGGATATATTTAATTGTCTCTTATGCAACTAGATGCAACTGTTTTGCCTTGTAAGAAGAATAACTCTGCTTTGGCATTCTTTGTTCACATTGTTAGGCTTTCTAGTGAAAGCCAAGGCATATATTCCTGTTTTGATTAAGAGGTGAATGTTTTATCTATTCAGAGTGCAGTCTGCTACCATTGTGTTTGGCTCTTGAAAATGTAACGTGATAATCCTCAGTAGCTGTATAAAAGAGTGATAAAGATGCTTTATTCACCTTCCTTTCATTGGGAAAACTTCTTTCTGCAGAGCGAGCTCCTAGGAGGGGGGACCCCCGCAGACTTCCTGGACAAGGTCCAGCAGTTATTCTGCTGCCTTTAGGGCAGGGCATGGAGTCACCAGCTCTCAGCCCACTGCTCCTGAAGAGCACCTGTCAGGCAGGTGCCTGCCAGCTTCTCTCCCCGTCACAGCCCAGGAGAGCAACTTCTGCGACAGCCAGGATGCAGAAGTCTGGTGCCACAGGGCACAGCAGGGCTGACAGAGGAATGGGTTTTCTGAAAGAGAAACTCTGTCCACAGACAGTTGCTGGAGAGTCTGGTGTGAGGAGCCCAGTGCAGGAGGAAGAGAGGTCGATACAGTCTCACAGAAGCGATTTTTCTCCTTCATATGGCTTCTGTGTTGAAAGCCTCAGTGGAAATATAACACAGGTTGGTGCTTGTCTTGGAAGGAAAGACTAAGGGTTACACACTTCACTCTGCAGCTTTCCAAAATATGGTTCCATTTTCTCTTCCATTTTTTCCTGTGTCCACTGAAAAGAGACATCAAATACTATATCAGATGGATTGCTCTGTTGTTTTTTCACTTCCAGACAGTAATTTACTTCAAGATTTTTGTTGCTTTCTGAGGCCTGCCAACGCCTGTAGGATGAGGTTTTTAATTTGGGTGCATGAGGAAAGGCTCAGTTGATGTAAGAAGTAAGAGTTGCTTTGCTTTTCACCCTTCACAATGAGCATTATATTCCAGGAAAGGAGATGTCCATTGCATGCTTCTGTCCCTTATATAGGATTTCATAGGATATTTTAGAATCAAGGCACTCAAAACTCTAAATAATGTGGCAGTTGCAACCAAACTCACAGTGGTCCCCTGTAACTGGGAGAGCAATAACCAGCAAACACTACAGAAAACTGTGGATTGTGCCTGGACAATCTACAGTTGTACTGAAGCCCTGCTTGATTAACTGATGTAGCCATACCTGAGAATCTTGAATATTCTGATCTTTGGACCTTGGCCTGGATTTTTACCAAGAGTAGTAAGTATTGTGAAAATTTAACCATGTAGGTTCCCACAGAAGCGTCTTAGTAAGGAATAGAAATAACTAAAAAAATCCCCTTGCAGCACACTTTGCAAGGTTTAAAGCGATGAAGAAAAGACTTGATAGCCTTGTTTTATCAGATTCAATGTTAAGTTCCTCCAGGCTCTGGACCTTCTTTCATTTCCAGGGCTCTTTTTTCTGGATTTGAGTGCATGGTAGCAGGTCTGGAAGGAGAAGAAAGCTGGTCAGTCCAATAGAGCACCATGATGATCTTCTCCTGGGGAGCTCTCCTTATGCTCCCCTCTCTCTGAACTGCTCTCTTAGTCTTGAGGCAAGATCTAGTCCCATCTGTCCTTCCTGATGCATGTGTCTATTTCAGCTATGCCTTGGTAATTGCTCCTCTCCCATTCTATAAGAAAATCCATGTTTACAAAGCGTTGATGGTCCTAGGGAGACAGCTTGTGATGTTTGCTTGGCATTTTAATTTCTTTACTTAATGTTCAAAATATTTATGGAATGCTTCTCTGTGGTACGACCAAGTTTGATTTTACATGATCCTGAGTTCTATTACTGTGTCATTTTTGAGATGATATATGTAGTGTTGTCATTGTACCAACCACAATACTCAGGTGGGATTGGAAAAGGCTGAGCAAGTGTAGGCACAGTGCATAAATGTGATGAACCATAACAGGCATGTCTTAAAAACCATTATATCAGAATCCAGCATTGTGCTATTATCTTAGGAATGTTTTTGCATGATATTAACCTTCAATACACAAGTCATCCTTTCTGTAGGATACAGGCAGGGGAGACTCTACAGGAGTGACAAGGCAATGTTTCTCTCTGGCACAGATAATGTTGGCACTTAAAAATTCCTTAGAAATTCAGTGCTTAGAAATAAGCTCATTCTAACATTAGTACCTTAAATAATGGTTACAATGTCTTCCATCTATTAAAATGCCTTTGAGAAGGTTTGCTACCATTCCATATGACAAAGCAGAAAAAAATTTTTGCTCTTTAATGTCAGGAAAAGCTTAAAAAGATAATCAGATATAATTTTAAAAAATCTCAATTTTTTAAATTATTCAGTATGAGATAAAAATAGTACATTTTCATTGAGTTTCAGGAAGTTATAGCTCAGTTGATATTCTAGGGTGGAAATAAATATAAAATATTAAATTAGCAAAAAAAGTCCACTTCAGAGAAATAAAATTGCTAACCTTTTATTTAGTGATATACTGAAATACTACAATCTACATATTTATTGTTTATCTGGAAGAATTATCCATTTCAGCTCTTGCTACAAATACATGTGAACAAGATACCATTTATCCTGTTTATAGAACAAGAAAGATATTTGACAAATAAAGTAAATGTCTTTATTTGGATCAAACATGAGATGACAGAATTTGGAAGACTTGGGAATGAAATTAAAACAAATCATTTAAATAGCTTAATTGATTGAAAGTGTGAATAACAGATTGTAAGTATTTTCATATATTCAGCAAATGCACCACAAGTGGAGTTTATCATTCAATGGCGGAGGGAGGTTTCAAAGACTCTGCAGTTTTGTTACTTTCCCTGGGAAAAAAAATAAAAAAGGAAGAGTACCTGAGTAACAATACAAAGTATACTGTGTTCTTTGGGGAACACAGTATTTGTACAATTATATATTTTCCCAGAATGGAGCCCTTGGAGGTCCATCTGTGTATTCAAGAGTGTCGTTATCTCTCTGCAGCTGTGGTCACCCACATGTTGAGCACAGTAAAGACCAAATGCTGCACGTCTCTCTTTGACTGGTGACCCCGCAGATTTGAGTGGATTCAGAGAGTGGGATTCAGTCTCTGATCAAAATGCTGATTTGGCAATGAGAACCCAACCCCTTTCCCAGGCTAAAGCTTCTTTTTACTTCTGTTGGAGGCAGGGCCAAGAACCACATTTTCACTTCTGACTGCTGGTCATGAAGTCATGCATAATGCCACTAGAGGTTTTAGCTCAGATTCAAAGGTTAAATGGAAGGTCTATCCTCGCTTAAACCACAAAAGAAAATTGTTAGTCCTTGCTGAGTACTTAAGAAAGAATGGCTTGTCATAAACACTCAAACCTCTTTAGCCACAAAATTCCTAGGATTGCTGAGAAAGGCTGTGATGCAATCATATAGTAGCAGCAAGTGGCTAGTAAATAAAGCAACCACTTTTACAGTGATTTCACACAGGTCCCAACAACTATATGTGTTTGTATCATTAAATATATTACATATTTCTTCAACCTTTCTTATACTGTACTTTCCCCTCACCATTTCCTCACCCCTCACCATTGCTAGTTGTATTATAAGCTATAGATGTTATTTTATGCTTATGAAAGCCCTTTCTGTTATTTTTTTCCAGGAAAGACTGGCATTTTTAAAAATTGTATTAGTCAGATGCCTTTATTTGTAATTTTAATAAAAAGTTCTCCACAGAGTTACTTTATATTTTTAATATCTTTGTAGATTTTATATAGATGCTACTGTATGAGCTTACCCATGAAGTGAAGGTATGTTCTTCTTTACCAGACAGGTCTAATGTTGATTAAAAATATTTCACTAAGAAGCTTTAGAAATTTTTTTTTGTTACAGAAATAACCTTTAATACAGAAATAATCTATTAGAAACAGCTTTAATTAGCAATGCAAATTATAATGAATTCCAAATGGCAGAGTCTGTTAAGTTACAGAAAAATGTGGCTGCAAGATTAACAAGACAATGAAAACTGGCAATTGTTTTGTGATAGGACTGTTTGTATTTACATGTGTGAGGCAGAGTGAAATCAAGCCCTATACTTAAGTGCAGATAGAAATCAAAATAAATCCTATTATTTTTTATAAAGCATGGAAATCATAGCTTCAGATGTCAGAAGTGTTAATGTGATATGACATTCCAGCACTTCTAGCACTAGAAAGATACTTTTTACACCTACTGAATTGAATCTTGATATATTGGAACATTGTTATCTATTTTTTTTTGAGAGTGCACCACAGTTAAATACAACATATCATTTATTGGAAGATTAGCTTGTAAAATCTATCATTTTCATGTGTTTAAGGAAGCATGGAAACATGAATTTCTTAGCTTCTATATAGTGTTCACATTTTTATTTAAAGCATTTTGGAAAGAATTTAAATGCTATCTCTAGGTATCATACAGAAAAATACTCCTCAAGACATGGTCATAAAAATATTAAAACTGTGAACAAGAGAGATGATTGTAAAATGAAATATATTTAATATATTTTAAATTACTTTTTAAAATTTTTATTCCAACCCCAAGTAAAAGTTTACATTTGAAATGCTCTCTCTACTTTGAACTTCAGGGTGCTTCTCAGACTCCCATTGTGCTTTCAGAAATGCTTTTAATGTTTGTTAATAGAATGTAAAGGAAAAACATCTTTGGACAAATACTGCCCTTGGAAGGAAAAAATTATTAAATCAAACAGCAGATTTCTGCACATTGTGGGGGTACTGACACACCCACTAAATTATGTCTTGCTGTTTTTCCATAAATTTATTTTTTGGAAATCAAGCTCTGTATGATATGCGTAGCTTTCAGATACTCTTTTCTTTACGTATCTGTTTTCTGAACTCTACATGCCTTTCCTCAAAACAGAATGGGTGCCTGCTCTTCTCTTCTCTGGAGGCTGGGAGCGCTGTTACCTGAAACATTTTGATGTTTGGGTCTTTACTCTAGAGGTGCAAAGGGAGACGTGAGGCATTCTGCAGGGAGTTCACCTGAGCAGGATGTGCCAAGAGTGCCAAACGCCTCGAGGGGAGGCTAAGGGAACACCAGGCAAGGTCACAGAGCATAACTTCAGGCAATCCTTAGGGAGTACCAAGGGATCTGCACAGAATCAGAAGCAAGCTCAGCTTCTGCAGGCTATGTTTTGGCGCTTCTCTCAGAATTAGCATCACTGAACTTTTGTGACTGAGGTGGGCTGCTGCAAACCTTCTATCACAAATAGCCATGCTTCCACCAACCCTGGAGTCCCCAGTGCTTGTCACAGAGGTTGCTGGGTAGCTCTGCAACTGTTCCTGAATTCCTTCTGTTATTTCTTTTCACAGAAGTGAATCAAGTAGCAGAAACTACCTCCAAATATTTACTATAAAGCTGTAGTATCCAAAGATCTTGAATAATTTAGTTCTAGCTTGACTGTAACACATAAGGTTGTATTTAGAGCTTAAAAAGATATGAAGATGACTTTGGATTATTAATATCATGCAGAAAAAGTTGTCTGGGAATTTCTGAGCCAGATGTGTGATGCACATCTGTTCTTGAAAGGGGCCATCTACAACACAACAAAGTTGTTGAGATAAAATTTCATTTGAATGTGAGCAACATTTTTATTTGTTCTCATGTGCATGTCATAGTTTTGAAAGTCAAATACATAAAAAACGCATGGTTGCCCCTTCAACAAGTAAAAGTGCTAATTTTATACTGCAGGGGGAACCCAGTGAAAGTTTTCAGCATCTGTAGTGACGCCATATCTCTACACAGCTGAAAGCTTTATGGAAATTCTCCTGGAACTTATGGAACCTGGTTTTCAGGGAGACTTATTTTTGCACATCTCAAGAATTTTGTCTGAGAGAGGAGGGAATTTATATCAGAAGAAAATTTTTTGCCTATTCCTAGATCCTAAACCCAGGAGAAAGCAGAAACCCTGGAGTTCAAAGATCACCAGGGTTTTAGACTAGACTCAGTCTGTCTAGCGTATATTTTACTGATCCCATTTTCTGCATGGAAATTTGATTACAAAGTCAATTCCTTCAGAACTTAACACAGTAATAGAACAATTTTGTTTCTAGTTTATAGGCAGCCATGCTGAGTGAAATACAGAACTAAGAGGGGAGCTAGGAGGAATCCCTCCCATGCTTAAGTGACTGTGTTTCGGATATATCGTGTGCGATGCAGGTGGGAGAGAAGGAGTGGACCTCAAGGGATTTATTTATGGTTCAGAATTCAGTATAATTCCCTTTAGCATCAGTGGAACCTGTTTTGTAGAGGAAAGAGTTGACTTCATTTCTAATTAAAAGCTCTGGTTTATTACTAAAATATAATGATGGACTGAAGAATAACAAATATTCCTCAATTACAACAGAAAAAATTTTAAAGAGGTAATGCATCATTTGAAGACTTGCCTGTGCCTTGAATATAAACTCGCCTCTATGGATGCAAATATTCTATATGTTGATGATGACATAAAATCTAGAGGTTCCTGTTAGTATCCTCTTACTCTGACAGAAGGGATGTCCCCATCCTATATCCATTCTTCCCTTCATCCATTCACTTCTAACAATGGCTGTTCCTGATAATTTTCTTTGCTGCTGGACTTTGAGGCACACAGATCCCTGAGATGAATGTTCTATTAGTCTTTAATTTTCCAGTCATTGAGGTAGATAACTGACAGGCTAAAAATATTTTCCAAAAGTTTACTTTTCCAAATTTTTTTCTTAATTCCTTTAACCAGTGATGTAAGTGTGTCAGCTACAAAACTTGATAGGCTGGAGAGGCCTCTATTGTATGAGGAAATGGTATTTGCAAGTCTTAAGTGGTACTTGACATAGTGGTAAGAACAATTTATCTTTGACTTCTACTATGAGAAATGGTCCTTGTAATATGAGTGACTATACAAACAGGCTAACATGAGTATGTCAAGCTGCAGAAAGATGCTATTTTTTCCTTTCTAGATTGCTGTCTGCTCTTAAATTATCAATTTAATCAGAAACTCTTTGCAACCAACCTTGACAGTGTATTAAACATTCACAACCATCTAGATTTACAGTTTAAATGAAGTGACTGTGTCACTCAAAAAAGCCCCTTAGTTTAGAAAGGCAAGTTTTTCACTAGCTTTCATGAAACATGGTGTTCTTAATAAAATACCTTCAGTCTGCAATGTAGTTGTTTAGACCAAAGAGTAAGAGAGAGACAGCTCTCTAAATTTATTTTCAAGTTGGATGGATGATTTCTCTTTAAAAGACAGCACTCAAATGGTCACTGTGTGAGGAAAAAAGAAGTAGCAAAACACAGCCCCCTTTCTGAAGGATTATCTGCCCAGGTCAAAACACAAACAATGCAAAAGTGCAAGGGCTTTGTTATGCATGAGGCCTATTGGCCATTTTAGACCAGTCCTCTGTGTCACCTAAAGGGAGTTGATGACAGATGGTGAGAGTGTCCTTGCAAATTTTTCACCTTAAAGTGACAGGCAATATGGAAATATCCTGTGATCAGAGGGGATTCTCTAAATATCCCTTGGTAATCAACACAAAAGGGAATAATTTTTAATTTGGAGCCTGAAGCAGTTTTGAAGATTTGTCTTTATGTATTAAGACTTTATACTATTTTGCAAGAACTATGAACAATGGATGAATAGAATGGATTTCACATTGTATTTGTAGTAACAAACCTTGAGTTGTTTAGTGAAGAAAGACAGTTTATACAATAATTCCACAATGGAAGTAAAACTCCTAAAAAAACACAAGAAAATATAGCAATTAATCAAAAGGAAACCCGGAATATTTTATAATCTAAATACAGGGAATATATTCTGTTCCCCTTTGCTACCTCAAAAATTTTTTGACCTAGCATTTTTATATTATCTTAGCTGTATTCAAAAGATAGAATTCTTCAAAATCTTCAAATTCAACTTTTCAAATGGAAAACATCATCTGTGAATCCAGGTACAAATATGGTTGTGCCTAACCTATGCCTGACAGTAGGAATACCTGACAGACAAGTTTCAGTCCTTTACAAGCCTTGCAGCTGCTGAGGGCTAGAGCCACAATGTAGCAGAGACTGAAGCAGAAACTCAGCCTCTGGGGAATAAAAAAATATCAGGCAACCTCTCCCCCACAAGAAAAATCCCTAGATCTCCATCCAGACCCATTTTTTTTTTTTTGTGTGGTAGTATCCTTGTTCTTTGCTCTCATCCTGTATCCTTACAAAACCAAAATTTTTTGAGAAATGCAAGTATTTCGTGGGAGCTGTGGTGGAACACTGGGGAAGGCTGAGTACCACCATCTCATGAGAAACTCAGATGTGAAAAAAGAGCAACTACCCTGTGTGGTAAACTGGGCAAATGAGGGAGAAACGGCTGTGACAAGGGGTGGGCTGAGGGCTGAGCTACTGGACACCATTGTCTCTCTCTCCAGAGTGTGCTTTGCCTAAAGCAGGAATGGCTATCACAGGCTCATACGGGTATGATTTTGGTGGGTGGAATAGGCATTGAAACACTCTGCTGCTAAAGATCAAAATACAGGTACAGGGTATTTCATGCTCTTCTTTGATCTAAATCTTGGACTCAAACTTAGCTCCTTTTAGAGACTGATGCTGCACGTTTTTCTTTAACTTTCATCTGCTTCAGAGTCCCCTGGTTGTGTTTGGGCAACGATTGAGGATTTTTTGCACAGAGGTTCTAGCAAAGTGTCATAATGTTTGTATTGTGTGACTCCAGTTGAAATTTTAGGCTTTGTAGGATGCTCTGAGTTCAAGTTTCATTTTGCTTTGCTTTGTATTAACCTATATTAATTGTTGACATGAAGGTGGTCTAAGAAAAGCTAGATACAATGAGCTGAGAGGTTTTGATGCTCTGTTGATGTCTGAACTGAACAGATCTCATATACTCAAGTTTTTCTTACCATTTTTTTGGGGATGAACTAATTTTTTTCCTTGAAATAAATAAGCGCTTTCAGTCCTCAGTGATGTTGTCACCTGTCCCTTTAGGTACTCAATTAATTTATGTGCTACCTGTTTTTGACATGTTTTACTTTTGAAATGGGTTTAGGCATTTGTTTAACTCCTTAAAACCAGGTACATATGCATAGATATACACAGATTTCTAGTCTACAGATGTAGATAGTAGAGATCCAGTAGGAAATAAATTCTGGGAATTTTGGGTAACACATTTGATCAGGTTCAGAAATGTTATCTGTTCAGAAATACATAATGTGAAAGAACGGTGCTTATATAATTTATTTATTTATTTGGTGGAGGGGAAAATGTAGTTTTGACATTTTTTCCAGACTATATTTAAATGAGAAAAATTTTGCTGTCATTTCTTCATTGTCAGCATCAGGTACTGCAATTTGCTCATGTAATAGATTGTGGCCTAAAGGTATACTGCCAACCTACAGAGTGATTTCATAACAAAAGAATCAATAACTCATTATTTTTGGACTCAGAATAGTTTGCATGTTGCTTTGGAGATTTCATGACATTTAGGAGATTATTTGCAAATTAAAACATTCTTTGGATCAATCCATTAAATTGTCAGTTAATCTTCTTAAATTACACTTTTTTTTAAGTTCCATGTAAAAAGAATATTAATTTTCTTCCCTTCCCCCCCAAAAAAAAACCCCACAGGGTAGAAGTTTGAACTGGTTACCTAACTGGATGATGTTGTTAGCTTCTGAGTAGTTGTTCTATTACATCTCTCTGTAGAGTACCAACAGCATATCAGTGGTAGGTATTAAAACTCATCTAAATTTATTAGTTTGAGTATTAAAACACACAGTGCTCCAAGTGGAGCCCCCTTGAATTATATTACTCCAGCTTATGTTACACAAGAACTGAGCCTGAGTTAGCTTCTTCCTCCAAATGCTTTTTCAGGAGGTAATGCAAAAAGCCAAGTTCATAAGTCACTGAGAGAAGAGATGTGAGTTTTGAGTTAAATTTGATTTACACAGTTACTTCTAAACAATTAAAATGTGTCTGTGCAAAGGCCACCTTGTCCAGCTCATCCTTCCTCCTCTCATTGTGTTTTGTGGACTGCCTGTCTTGAAAGTTAGGAATCCAAATTTAAGATGGGCCTGCAGTTGAGAGGTGACTAAAGCTCCTTTGTGTGCAAGGAGATTGCTGTGCTTGTGCACACCTCCCACAAAGCTACTTTTCCATGATAAGTTTCACCTCCTTTCCTGGCATACACCTGCAACCATACTGCCAGGATGTTTGCTGCCTGGACAGGCTCGTTTCCCTAAGGAGAAGAATAGCAGCCAGAGAGCTGCCTCCATTTTTCTGGTTGCTGTATTGCCTCTTGCCAGCAGAAGAGATGTTCTGTGTACTTGGGTTCTCTCCCAGCTGCCCTCTTCCTTTCTCTCTTCCACTGAGTCTTTGCTCTGAAGACCAGGTTCCTGTGATGCCAGGAACGTTTCTCAACCCTCCTGGCAGCTCAGTTCCTGCCTTCTGCCCTCTGGCCTTCCACAGAAGGGAGCAGGGAGATTTTCTCCTGATGAGGTTACTTGGTTTACTAGTCTGCAGATTTTGTGGTGATGTATAAAACAAGGGAATATGAACAGCTGTATTTGCTCATATTTCTGGGAAATAGCTTTTTGAGGTTTTGTTTGTTTTTTTTTTTTTTGAGGAACATGAGCTAGAAGGATTTTAGCCTAGATTTCCCTCTTGTTTTACATATCATCACTATGAGTTTTCACTGGCCTGAATTTCAATGTGAAGCAAAATTAGAACTAGTAAGTGAACATCTTTTCTTGCAGAAGCCAGTTTAGGAGGCTGCACATGGCTTTATTCCTGCTACAGGTTTTCTGCATGATTGAACTGGAAAACCAAAAGAGCACCCTGGTTAGAATGACTGAAGTGAACCAATGTCATCTGACTAGAAACTACACAATGCTTTTAGTCTGTACAGTATTGATCCACTGAGAAAAAAATAATGGCCCACATGTTCTGATGAATAACAGCAAATAACAAATAAGTCAGAAAATGTCCCAATTACACATGGATTATTTAAACAGAATAAAAAGCTACAGGTTCTTGATATCTTTACCAGGCTCTTTTGTCTTGGCTCCACATGCTTTACTATTTATTTATGAATTTATTTTACTAGGAACAGTCATCTAATTATGAAACGTCAGAGACAAAATCATGGTCATGTATACGTGTATGGCAAAAGACTTCCTTTTTCTTGACTAACATAGTCACTTTGATTTGTCAGAAAGTTTTTCATGCACTTCAGTTTTGACACTTGCTGAATTTTCTGTCAGTATGGTAAAGCTTGCTTTTTTTTAAGCACTGAAACTGCTCAAATGCACTGTTATGTTCTAGATAACACCTGACCACCTATGTTACAAATGTAAATTAGATTTAGTTAAAAGATTTGCTTAGTCACACAGACTTTATAAATATGTGCTTCTCTCAGTTGATAGTGCCCTAATGCAAACAATTATGACATATAATAAGACAAAAGTTAAAATTTTGTTCTCCAAAGCCTGAATGACTTGAAAAGACATCATTTTGCTACTATTTGAATGTACCTTATTGAGTCAGTGTACTGGGGTCTGTGTTTGTTCTGTGCTTACTCCATAGTTTACAGTATCTGAAACCATTGCATTCTTTTAAGAAGACTTTCTGTTTGGAATAATTTTTAGTGTATTCAGAGTTGGGAGAGTTGGAAACATCTTTAAATGGGTTAGTGATAAGCACACAAGCAAATTCAAATATGAGTTCTTCTGCTAATGTTGTTATTATTTGCAGTGTGGCAGCACTGGTGATTCTGTAATGCACTAGCAGGTGTATAAACACAGAAATGAAGCATACCAAAGAATCTGTAACTCTTTCATTCCTCCCTTGCTGATTCTGGTATGACTTGCTGAAATGACAGCTTGTTATATGGAATCAATATCCAAAATGTTGCTTTTCCTAAATTGAAGGCAGGCCCACAGTTTTTCTAGAGGTATTAAACATTTTAATTTCTCTATTTCATCTATGAATTTGTTAATTTTTAAGTGGGTGGCTCAAAATCAGATTCTTCAAGCATAAGTCTTGATAAGTCTTGAATATAACGTAGAGTTCCTAATCCTCTGAACTGTCCTATGCTTGTGACCACCTTGAAGCTGTTGTTTTATGTGACAGGCATGAAAACCTGTGACACCAATGGAACAACACAAAAGCTGAACTATCAGCCCTTCAGCATAGGCTGAAGTTTGGGAGCAAAGCTTTTAGGAAGCTTCAGTCTTTTATGGCCTGGGCTCACCACAATGATTGTAACCATTAAGTAGAGGCTTATTCTGGTACCTGCCCAGATAATTTCTTCCTTGTTTCTATTCTTTCCTTCCACTGTCCTGCTCTAGAGGTAAAGGAAGAAAGGGACCCAACCTGAGAATAGGAGAATAGCTCTAACAACATGTCTTTGTCAGCATCTCTGCCATCTTAAGAGGTGGAAAAACCTCTTTTTTAACTCAAAGATGTTATTGCTTTCATCTTGTCTTGCAGTCTGAATGGCAGTGCAGGAAAAGGAAAAAGGTTCTTTGTCACAGAATAACAGAATGGTTTGGATTGGAAAGGACCTCTAAAGATCATCTGATCCAGACTCCTGCCATGTGCATCCACAGCTTCTCTGGGCAACCTGTTCCAGTGCCTCAACACTGGAACATTGTAAAAAATGCACACTTATGTCCAATCTCCCTTTAAACCTTTGCTCTCTGTCCTGTCATTATAGGCCTTGGTAAAATCTCTCTCCTTGTTTTTACAGGACCCTTTATAGGGTCATGGTAATTTCTTCCCAGAGCCTTTTTTTCTCCAGGCTGAACAGTCTTAGGTCTCTCAGACTCTCTTCACAGGAGAGGTGTTTTATCTCTCTGACCCTTCTAGTGGGTTTCCTGTGGACCTGCCCCAACAGATCCATGTCTTTCTCATGCTGGTTTCCCCCAGGGCTAGGTGCAGTACTCCAGGTGAGGTGTCCCCAGAGTGGAGCAGAAGGGCGGAATCCCTCTTCTTGCCAGCCACACTTTTTTTGATGCAACCCAGGTTGACTTTCTGCAAGCGTTATTTTCCAGCTAATGCCCAGTTTTTAATTCACCAGGATCCCAAATTTCTCAGCAGAACCCAGTCATTTCAACCCCTAGTCTGCATTGGTGTTGAGGATTGTCCCAGCCTAGGTGCAGGACCTTGGCCTAGGTGCAGGAGCTTGAGATTGTCCTTGTTGAACTTTAGGTTTATATTAGGAAAACTCAGCCATCAGTGAGCTGTGCTTGTTTGGCAATGTAACTGAAGAGCTGAGTTCATTGTAGCCTACCAGAATTTCTCCTATTCCTTCTTTTCACTTAGTATTTCTCAGTGTCTATCAAAGCCTAGGAAATCTGAGTGGCAGTTTGGCAGTGTAAGCAAATTTGTGACTGATGCTCAAAGGATGTAAGTAGAAAAGTGAACTCTCACTCACAACTAGCAAATTGGTTTTCAAATTGAAATGAAGGACGTTCATTCCTAGAACTTCTTTTACCGGAGAAAATACCAGAATGATGTAATTACTGGGGGAGAGAGGTGGGAAGAGTGACAGGATGCCTAGCTTGACAATAGACTTTGATGCTTTGATTATCCTTGTATGACAGTATTTCCTTTTCTCATGCTGCTCCTTTGCTGTTTGCTAATGATACATCCAGGCAATAGGTTGTGGGATGCTATGGTATCCTGAAAGGAGTGTTGGCTTTCAAAAGCTAATTTGCTTTGAATGCAGCATTGTGCAGGTGTTTCATGTGTATTTTTGGTTCTGGAGCTAGTTTGCTTAATGTGTGCCATGGTTTGGACATGTCCAGAGTTATCAGTTTAGCATTTGTCAGAGGAAAGGTTTTTGGTTGCGTTTCTGATGTTGCAATTTTCTATGGAGAAAAGAGGGAAGGACTGATGCAGTGGTACCATCTAATGATGTCTCCTCCTTCTGTTCCTGCTCACAGTAAGGCAGAAGAGCAAGTAGAAGACAAGTGTCCTGATCAGTACACAACACTCTCATGAGGCTGTCTGGAACTATTTTTTTACTCTTATTTTCCCCAAAATGCTAAAATTATAGGAAAAAGTAATCTTCTGTTAAAAAAAAACCAACCAAAAGAAAACAAAAAAAACCCAAAAACCCCAAAAAACCAAACAAACTCCAAAGCTCTACAAAAAAAAAAAACCCACAAACAAAAACTCCAACAAATCAAAAAAAGAAAATTCATGAAGATCAAACAGTATCAGTGCAAACTACCCCCTTCTTTCTTCAACCACTGCATGTTTGTGATAAACTGAATGCACCTTATCTGTGACTTACTTACATGATGTTGATTTTTACCATCACATTGCTACTTTTTCTGGAAGGAGAAAGAATGAACTTAGGTTTTAGATCTTTTGAAATTGCAAGAAAACTTGCAATTAAGTCATGTTCTTCTCCCAGGTTTCTCAAAGATTTTTCATTTGATCCTTCTTACACTTTTAAGAAGAATGTGTTTGGCAATGTCTGTGTTTTATTTATTTAGTTAGTTAGTTAGTTATTGCTCTGATGCTTTAATACAACTGTCTTGGATGCATGACAAATGCCATCCCTATCTGCCTAGAAAGATAATAATAAAATATCTTAGGTCGTATTTTCTCCAAGTGATGCGTACATAGAATTCCCATTAATGTTAATGTGAGTTGAGGAGATCCACTCAGTGAGTGAAGACAAGGTTGAAGACATGATAGTTATGTTAGGGCTTCTATCTTTCAAGGCAGGCATGCAGACTTTTAAGTGGCGGACAGGCTTATTTGAATGTAACAGAAAGCCATACTAAAAAATTCCAGTTCTGTATAATATGTAGATATATTGCCATTAAATTTTATGCCCAAATCTTACAGCTATAGCTGATCTTACTGTAGAAGTAGGTTTCTATTAAATACCTTTGACTATCTTGTTTCTGTGATTCCAGCAGGATGGCTGGAATTCAACAAAGGATTTTAATAATTGGCATAAGCTGAAAATGAGGAAAGATGAAATTCAAAACATATAACAAAATTATGCTTTCTGAAGGAAGCAATAAAGATGAATAGAACACCAAAGGAAGCATTGAAAAGGCCTTGAATATACATTCCTTCCCTATTTTCTTATGCCAGCAAGAATTTAGTGTGAACACGTATGCAGCTTAGCATATTGGCTGAGGTCCAATGTTTGCACTTACAACATCTGGCACAAATTCTCTACAAGTGAAGGGACAGGCTTTGTCATTCTGTCTCCTACTGTCCATGAGCTTCATTACAAATAATCTGATTGTTTACATTGATCAGACCAAGGAAAACACACAGATTTGAGCAACTCTGGAGAATTTCACAGTTTATGATATTAAAATAGGCATGCCACTTTGTCATTCTTATTTCTTTTCCAGACATGTTATTGAACTCTTGGTCAGCATTCTGTCATGAATGGATGAAAGTTTTGACAGGTTCTAGAAGTTATTTTTAAAAACCAACCATGCCAAAATATTTCATATTAAGATTTTTTTTTGTATTTAGAAACCTTAAAAAAGGCTTTGATTTTGATGTTTGACACTAATAATAGAATCACAGAATAGTTTAAGGTAGGTATGACTTTTAAAGGTAATATAGTCCAATCCCACTGAAATGAGCTGCCCCTCAAGTTAGAAAAGCCAAAACAGTCTATTAAAATGGTCTTTTAAAGCTATTTTGGTAAAGAAGGCAGAAACTCTGGGACCTTGAGTGCATTCTTACAAAAGATGACATTATGGGAAATCCTTCCAGAATTATGGCAGGTTAGAGCAGCATTGAAGAAAAACATCTGTCAATTGAGAAATATTTTGTCATAACCATTCTTATATATGGTGCATGTTGGATTCTACTTGTCAAAGCTGTTGGAGAATTAAGATTTATTAATACAGAGTTCCAGGCCCTGAAATTTGATGTAATTGTGCATTTGCAGACCTCGTTGTGAGGGCTGAAGGAATTCACTGAAGTCAAGAGGATTATGCAGCTATTCCTGCCTTAGTAGACAGAGCAGACAGAGTCAGGGTGGGGGCTTGGGTGCCAGACTAAGAACGTCCACAGTGTTTGGTTATTAGCACATTTCCTTGGCACAATTCAGGCTTGTGCCAAAGAGCATTTTTTGAGATAAAAGCTACAAATGTCTGAAAGAATAACACAAGTGAGGGCCTGCTCTCCATGGGCAGACTGAATTATACCACATTGTTTTGGGGAGGAAGAAAGGGAATCTGGCCAGATGGCTGTGAGCCATTATGACACTTGCCTTTAGGGTTCCTTAGTCTGTTTTGTTTATCAGAGTAGACATCACCTATAAAGTCTCATATGTTTGTAGCAGTAGGATGCCTGTTAGTGACTAAGACAAAAATATTCTGATTCCTTTGAAGCTTTTACATGCATTGACCCAAATCACTCAAATTTTCAAGAACTTTGTAAAAAAAATCCAACATATGAATTAAATCAATTTGATATCTCATCTCTCAAGTGTTCAACTGAGAGTCTGTCAGCTAATCCTTGTTGCCCTCTTTCCCAGGGCACCTTGGAGATGCACAGGAGCTTGCTTCAGGCTAAACTAATTATTCTAGTGATGGTGGCAGCTGCATGATCCCAGCTGTCTTCTTTTCTAGCCACATGATAGCAGTAGGGCTCCAAGAAAACGGGCCACAGGCTCTGTGTGTTAATTGGTAGTGGGAACCCTCTCCTGACTGCAGTTGTGCTGTGAGTCAGCTCCTGAACACAACAGTATGGTGCAAGGGAGGTCCCAACATAAGTCCCAGAAAGCACTGGGTCTACTGCATGTATGATTAAGTCTACCTACATTATGTCTGCTGATATTTGCAGAGAAAGAGGCGGCCCATTCAGCCAGAAAAACTGTGCACCATTGCTGTACAAGATGACCTTGAATACTGAACAGGTCTCCTTTTTGTTCTTTTGAGCTCATTAAATCAAAAGTAAATCATGGAATAGTTTGGGTTGGAAGGGACTTTTAAAGACCATCTAGTCTAACCCCTCTGGAGTAAGAAGGGATGTCCTTAACTAGATCAAGTGATTCAGAGACCCACCCAGTGGATGTTGTCAGGAATGGGAGATCTACCACCTCCCTGAACAGCCTGTGCCAGTGTCTTACCACCCTCACTGCAAATAATTTCTTTCTTATATCTGGTCTGTATTTTCTTGGTTTTAGTATTAAAACCATTGTCCCTTGTCCTGTTGCAACAAGCCCTGCTAAAAGGTTTGTCTCCATCTTTCTTATAGGTCCCCTTCAGGTACTGAAAGGCTGTTCTCAGGTCTCCCTAGAGTCTTCTCCAGACTGGACAACTCCAAATCTCTCAGCCCTCTATCATAGGAGAGGTACTCTGGCCCTCTGATCATCTTTGTGTGCCTTCTCTGGACTCACTCTGACAGGTCCATATCTTTCCTGTGCTGAGGACTCCAAAGCTGGATTCAGTACTCCAGGTGGAGTCTCATCAGAGTGGAGGGGCAGAATCTCATCCCTCAACCTTCAGCCATGCTGCTTTTGATGCAGTCCAAAATTCTGCTGGTTTTCTGAGCTGTGAGCACACATTGCATTTCATGCCTTTCATCCACTAACACCCCCAAGTCCTTCTCCACAGGGCTGCTCTCAATCTCTTCATCCCTCAGCTTGTATTGACACTGGGGATTGCCCTGATCAAGGTGCTGAGCCTTGCACTTGGCCTTGTTGAACTTCATGGGTCTACCAAGGGCCACCCCTGGAGCTTGTCCAAGTCCCTCTGGACGGCATCCTATCTTCACGTGTGTCAACAACACAGCCAGGTGTGCTCTGCACTCTTGCTGAGGGAGGACTTGATCCCTTTGTCTCTGGCATTGATGAAGACATTGAATGACATTTATCCTAATATGGACCCCTGAGGGACACCACTTGTCACCTGGACATTGAGCCATTAACTGCTACCTTCTGCATGCAGTCATCCAACCGATTTCTCAGCCACTAAACTCAACCCATGAAATTTATCCCTCTCCCATTTATAGAGAGAAGGATGTTGTGAGAACTCTGTCAAAGGCTGTAGAGAAGTTCAGGATAAATTATAACAGTAGTCCTTCCCTTGTCCACTGTTGTGGTCACTCCACAGTAAAAGGTCACCAGGTTGGTCAGGCAGGACTCGCCCTGGGTAATGCCATGCTGTTTTTCTCAAATCACCTCACTGTTCTAGGAGAACAGTGAAATTCTAGGAGAATCTTTCCATGATCTTTTCAGGCACAGAGATGAGCCTGAAAAGTCGGTAGTTCCTGAGGTCCTCCTTTCTACTACTTTTAAAAATGGGTGCAATGTTTCCCCTTTTCCAGTCAAGTGTTTGACTCTACAGCGTCTATGTATTTCAGTTTTTCCTGTGTGACCCATCATTTGGACCAGATATATGAAGATTTGGTCCTGGAAGAGTTAATTAACAGAAATTCCTAATTTAATATGTGTCTAGGCACTTAATTCCAAATGGATTCTTAGCTATTTCCTAACCCTATTGATGTCCTGGGCACCTTGGCATGATACTGCAGTGAGAGAATTCCTAGTGGCCTTCATTTCTGGTGCTTGTCATGATCCCTTTCAAGAAGTGCGCCTGAAAATGCCCAACTAACTGATCAGTGCCAAAACCACAGCAAGATTCACAAACCATGGGTATATTTTTCTGATCCTCTTGGCAAGTTCTGGTGTAACAAAATGTTTCAGGATGTCTTTATCAGTTTGGGTCACAAATAAAACCCAATGACCCATCTCAACTGCTAAACAGCCCAGTGCATGGAACACTCATTCATATTACACAGGCTCATTTTCTTCCATCACTTGCTTTGGAACAGATTTGAAGCCACATTTTGCCCTCCCACCATAAAATCTTCTACCAGATCAGGAGTTCACCAGCTATCACACAGCAGCATGCCCTAAGATGAATCCCTCATCCCTTCTCGCTGAAGCTAATCTACTTAATATAAAATACTAAAATGTTCATAATAAATATTCAGACTCTATGACTTAATGACAATGGCGTTGCCTGGAAGACTGGGTTTCTAATCACTGCCCTAATGAAAAATATCTGGGGTTTACAGATTTTGGACAATGCCAAAGAGAAAGTGCATTATCTAGGGTGCATTATCTGTGATTTAGCCACAAAATTATTGCAGCTTCCTTCTGCTTCACAGGGGCAGATTTTGACTGGAGAGATGCCTGGGTTTGGGATGAAATTATATTTGCAGTGAAGAGACACCGTAATGATAGCATTCTATACAAAAATAAAAAAGATCCTAAGACACATTCTTTAACCCAGTCGCAGTATTGTTGTAGCCTACAGGAAAGATTTTGAACTGAAATTGTAAAGTTAGACTGACAGTAGTGCTTTTGGATGATTGCTTCTATTCATCAGACTTCCAGGCCTTAGTGAAATCAGGATGAAGAGCGTTACATTGTTTTTTCTGTAGTGGAGGCTTAGGAAAAAAATGTTGTCCTATTCATTTATTATCAAATCTGAACAGTTTGCTTTTGAAATGTTAAATGTTACCCTAGTTGAACTCTCCATTTTAGGCAGTAACTGGTTCAGACTGCCTTTCATGGGACTCTAAAATTAATACAGAGAATGAGAGATAGATGGGAAAATATGAATTAATCCATTAATTTAAACTTCATCTTCAAGTCATTATGCTAAAAAAAAAAAAAGATTCTGATACAATGGACTATTTTCTTTTCTCAAGATTCTGGTACATTGGACTTTTTCTTTTCTCCTACAACCCACTTAGAAATCCAGAAATCATAAAGTTTTGCCTTGTCACAAGCTATAAGTTATGGTGGCACAGCAATATTTTTTACTGTCCAGCTAAAAAAGGAAATTACTAACTCCATCCTTGCCTGGTGATGCAGTGAGCTGCCTGAGGTCTCAGTGGTTTCACTTCATTTAGCATGAGGAAGTATAAAACTGACATATAAAAATTCCCTTGAGCAATCATTCATAATTGTAAGAAAACCCCCTTTTTGTGAGGTTTTTTGATCTATCCACACATTGATTTTTATGCAGAGAGCATCTTTTTTTACAGACAAAAGGTTCTTTCATATTTGTTACATACTTTTCCATTTTGGTTTTCCTTTGTTTTTACTTTGCTACTATATTTCAATTTATTTCTTTATGCCCATTCCTTGCAGCTTGTAAGATGACTAAATGTTGAGATTGTGAGAATCATCTGCCTTCATCACATATTGCTGGAGTTTCTAACCTTGTTAATGAGCCTATCTTGATTTTCTTCAATAAAATCCTTTCAATGTTTCTGTGAAGTTGCCATTGCTGTTATTTTATGTGTTTAGTCTCCCAAATTAAATGGGAGAGAAGACTGCAGGACTTTTGAGGAGGAATTCTTGTAAATTAACCATATAGATTTCTAATCTGTAATTACCGAGCTTACAAACCAAGGGTATTTGGTATATTTAATTTCTTTGAATATTTAATTTCTGCAGATAGGCTATATTTATAAGAAATGTTGATCATACCATGATGGTTAGAGTTCATGTGTATAAGGCATTTGGAGTGATTGAAAATATATTAAAGCCAATGTACAAATACTAATGATCTGTGTGAAACACTGAAGCCAGTATCAGCGTTTTCCATGTAGTCCTGAATGTGTCAGATCTGAGTGATATCAGTGCCATGAAGGAGAAGGGGGCATTCTTGCTGAAAAGAAAATGGATGGTTTTGCAGAGCCAAAACACTTTTTCCTTCTAAGTAGCTACCAGCTAATTTTTACTGAGGTTGCTGATCATTTTAGTCAAGGTAAAAACATGATGAGAGTGATCAACTATCAAACAACAGTTGAAACAAACAAGTGTTCTTGCACACGGATGAGATGGGGAAGTCAGTAAGGGAAGATTTGATTTTCAAGATTCTGTGAGGAAGCTATAAATAAAGGCATGTTCTAAATAAAGCTCATTAAAAAACAAACAAAAAAAAAACCACAACGAAAAAACAAGCCAAACACTTTAGAATGATAACTGTTACTTGTTTATAATGAGGAGTTAGACTGACCTACCCAGAGCCTTCTCAGAGAAACTGTATATACTCTTTGAAATTTGTGCCATTGCAGCAATGTGAAATCATCAAAATCTCTGCTTTTAAGTAGGAAAAGAATTCTTCCTTCATGGTTGTAAAGAAGAAGCTGGAAAATGGGATCCCAGAAGGCTTAAGATAGAAAAGTGAGTCATGAGACATAAAAAAGTTAAAAATATAATTCTATTGATTTTTATTGCAACCTCTTAGCTCTTTGATGTCTGTCTGAAAATCTATAGAGTTATCACAGAGAGACCTTGCTGATGGCATCCAGTGCCTCTGAGCTCTTAAGTTTGGCAGGGAGAGCCTCTGCATTCAATGTCATGGTAGCAGGTTAGATCATCTCATCCTTTTCTTTATCTGTATCTTCCATGGAAGAAAAATTCATCTGCACAGGACCAGAGTGAATGAATATAGCATACGCCACTGTTAACATTTAAGATATGATAGACTCTGTGTGTGTGTGTGCTATTAATTTTCTAGAAGTTAAATGTTGATTACTCAGGCAATCAGTGCAAGACAAAAGAACCTGCCAAAGATAATTCAACCTACCTGCACTAGACACCTGACTTAGACTGGGATGAATTACCCTTGAGAATTGGCTGCTTTTCCTCACTGTCTGTTACTGGAACAGGAACATCTAGGTCAGGCAAGCTGTAGCTCTTTCAGGTGCTTCATGTCAGGTGAGAGCCCTAATTAGGCCATGCGGCTTTATCCAGCAGTAATGACTGTAAAAGGAAATTCCTCACGTGAACTCTGAAGGTATTGAAGCACAATATTGTCACTTTACTGTGTGAAGTCAAGCCCCTCTGCTAGCATATGGGACATTAAGGGTATCAAAGGAAAATTTTGTCCCACAAGAACAAAGCTGTACATTTTTTTCCCTATTCTGGAACAAAATATAATTGTCAATTGAAATCTTCCAGTAAATTCTAGATTCTCAGGCTGAAGTAGGAAGCTGACAGCCCATAAGTGAAAGTGGACCATACTGTAAGTAAATGAAAGAAAAAGCTTGCAAAGAGAGATTCTAGGCAATCCTAGGGTGGAATGCCTGTCTACCTGCAGGCAACAAATGCAAAAACGAAAAAAAGTCTTACTTACACTGATGATCTGTTTTGGGTGTTTGGGTGGGTAGCTTGTAAGAGGCAAGTGGGTAGCTTGCAAATTTTATGTAAATTATATGACCATAATCCACATAAAATCTCTACGCACATTGTTGTAAGCATGGTACAATATCCAGATATCATATTTCTTGAAGGGCTATATATTTTCTCAGTAGGCTGCTTTGTCTCAGAGGATGATAAAATATACAAGGTCTTACTGATGGTTCCTATTTAGAGAAGCAATTGTCAATTGAGTACATATAGTTATCAAGGAGAATCAAACCTATATTTTCCTACATTTGCAGACACCAGTCAGAGAGAGAAAACTCTTTGCTGATAGCTTTAAACCCCATTCTCACTGGGCTTGTTTCTTTAAGCTTTATTTCAAGTGCTGGTTCTGGCTGGAACCTTGGCATTTCTAACCCAGTCATGAGTGTGCTGTGGGTCTGTGACACTCTTGCTGCTATTTCTGTAGCAGTAACCAGACCTCTCTATGTTATGGATGTAGGAAATATCTTTTGTGCCTGTGAATCCTTAGCTCTTGCAGTGACCACAAAGGTGGGAACTGGGTGTGTTCCACACCTACTGGCTCTGGCACTCACATAAATGTTCTCAGGCCTCTCCAAAGTTTTTCTGTGTGCCTATATGCTCTCCCCATGGTAAAGACTAAGATTTTACTCTTGTTGTATAAAATGAAAAAGTTTTTGCTAAGTAAACTGTATCTTTACAATTGGATTGAAGTTTGAATGATCAGTGGTGGAACATAGCTGCTAGGTTCTTCCTGTCAGCTACAGATTGTGTGTCACAGCCTAACAGGCACTGGGCCCTAGGGGTCTGGGTCCTGCCTGTTTCATTAAGCAGTATGAGGCCAACTGCCAGCTATTAGCATGCAGAATATTAGAAGCACCATACCTGTCAAAGAGGAAAAAGGACCTCCATACAACTTTATCACTACAATGCATTCATCAGTTTGTTGAACTGAAGCTTGATAGAGGGTTTCTCAAATGCATGTGATGCCCCATGCTGTTAAGAGTTTTGTATTTTGATCTCAGATTATACTGAAGGCTTTGTACTATCTCCTTTTCAGTTATGTATCTGAAGTTGTTCAAAAGTAAAAGTTATTTCTTCCAGAGCGGAGTGCAGTTTGTACTTACCACATTTTCCCAGAGACACCTATTTCATGGCTTAGGGAGCTAGAGGTGGATAGAAATTCATCCTTCCATCCATTTTGTTGAGCGTGCCATCAGAGGCATCCCCTGCCCTCCTATGGTTCTCCTGCTGTTGACTTTCAAATTTGAGCCTTGACCACTTCATATCTGGCTACAGTGCAGTGAAATCTGGCTAGGGCAAAGATGAGGATTGAGGCCAAGATATGGATTAGGTAGGTTCCACTTGATGACAGGCTGTTATATGTGCTTTACAGAGGTGAGATGGTTTTATGATAAGAAAGGTTTATATCTGAGAATTAAATGAAATGTGCAAGGGCGAAGATATACTTTGGTATATTTCTGTAAGCTTCAGTGCCATCTCAGCTACCAAACCGCCCTCTACAGCCCCCCCTCCATCTCTGTCCTTTGTAAACTGTTGACTGAAAATCCTAGAGCTCTTGAGAGATCTTGGCAAAGGTTAAAGCTGTTTGAATGCCTGGGCAGATTTCTGTGTGGAAATCCAGAAAGTTGGCAGAGGACAGTTTTGTGGATATTCTCTTTGTTCACTCTGTTTAATGACTGAGAACACAGTAGCGTCATAAATGCAGAGAGGTGATAAAAAAGTGTTTTTATGTAGCATCAGAGTTCAAATTTCTCGTCTTCTGCATGCATGGTTTACATCTGTGGTTCTCACCCTCTCTGGATGCTTGATCAGTGCTCTGTCTTCGAGAGAGATGGTAAATGTAATCATCACCACTCTTGAACCACAGTACATTGCTGACAGTTCTCTTCCACCCCTTAGTTTACCAGAAAACATGAAATTTATTCAGGAAGATTAAAATGCAGAAAGTTGGATCTTACATATACTACCACATAGTATATTCCTGGTTGTAGTGGATGACTTTTCATGTTTTGTTCAAAATACTTCAGTGTCCTTTTCAATGCTGATTTAAAAGTCTTTTAAGACTGCCTTACTTGTAAGTGGTGGAGCTATGAATCCTTGCTAAGATTTTGGTCAGTCTAAAAAACTGAGCATTTTATTGTACTAGAAACTGCAAGTTTGCCAGGATACAAATCATAGTCTTTGCTTTATTGATCTACATTCTATAAACTGTATTTGCTATGTCAACAAGTTTTCAATCTTATTTTGTCATGTAGTTTCATTTAAGGATATACAGAATTCTTATATATGTGGTTTCATAGCCAGGAGGTTGAATTTGCTAAATGTTTGTTAAAATCTGACATTTTTCTTAATAAGGGTTGAAAATTCTGTAACATTCCTGCACAGCAAACATAGAGCTTGAGCAAGAAACTGTCTGAAAATTTGATACAAAAGTGGGTGAAACTTGAATCTCTCAAAATAGAGGCCTCCAAAAATTTCCCCAAGATGTCTGGCAGGAGCACTGTAATGAAAATAATCAGATTTGGCATTTGTGATGTTTTACCTCTGTGGGATACCAAGAACAGATACTGAAACACATATTTTCCAAAGTAAAGAGTGTATCTACAGGAAGGCTTTTTATAAGAAAGTTTCCTTTCATCTTTATTTTGAAACTCATTATTTTCCAGGATATGATGTTTCGTGACAAGTAGTTGAGATGCTGTGATAATATGACAACAGTAGTCCAATGTTCTGGAAAACTAGAAAAAGCAAAGAATTACTAAGTGGATTTCCACATTTTTGTTTTACAATATTGACACTAAGTTTTATCAAAAGGAAAAAGAAGGTTCATGTTGTCAAGGTATAGGGTAGGACCAGAGTACTCCTACATACCAATGTATGTGCTTGAAAACTAAGCTACTAAATTTTAAAAAAGCCTATATTGAGCTATTTAGAGGAACAGTACTTATTTCACTTGTACTTGGGTGTTCATGTCAGGTAATCAGAAGAAAATTAATATTGGCGTTTGGACTGTCTGTGAGGTGAATGAATCAGGTGCTAGAGCATTTTACATCAGTCTTCTTTTCCTCCACATACTTAAAGATGACATCCATAATGAACTGTTCCATCACCTTTCCAGGGATGGAGATGAGGCTGACTGGCCTCTAGTATCTTGGGTCCTCCTTCTTCCCCTTTGTGAAGACTGCAGTGACACTGGCTTTCCTCCAGTCCTCAGAAACCTCTCCTGGTCTCCGTAACTATTCAAAGATAGTGGAGAGTGGCACAACAACAGGGTCTGCCAGCTCCTTCAGCACCTAGTGGCTGCACCCCATCAGAGACCACAGATTGGTGGGTATCAAGTTTGCCTAAATGACCTCTATCCTGATCCTCCTCCAACTGAGGGAGGAGACAAGTATTTCTCTCTTTCCTTCTGTACCTGGGATTCCTGAGGGTTGGCCTTCTGAAGCAAAAAAGGAATTCAGTAACTCCATGTTTTCTGTATCCTTTATCACCAGGTCATCTACCTCATTCAGCAATGAACTCTCATTTCCCATCCCTTCATCACTGATGTACTCAAAATCCCCTCCTTGTTCTCCTTGACATTCAGTGCCAGATTTAACTCCAGTAGACCCTAGCCTTCCTTGTCACATCCCTGCATACTCTGACAATGTTCCTATATTCCTCTGACCTATTTTCCATATTCTGCAAACTTCTGTCTTCCATTTGAGTTTTACTAGAAGTTTCTTACTCACCCATGCAGGTCTTGCTTGATCCCTTACTCATAGGGATGCACTGATCTTGAGCTTGGAGACAGTAATGCTTGAATATAAATGAGTTTTCTTGGAGCCTTCTAGAGCCCTAACTGATGGTATTCCTCCAAGCAGGTCACTGAAGTGGCCAAAGTTAGGTCTCCTGATGTCCAGAGCTGTAATGGTACTTACTGCCCTGCTTCTTCTATGCAGTATCCTGAACTCTGCCATCTTATGGGCAAGGCAGCCAAGGCTGTCCCCAGATTTCACATCCCCAACCAGTCCTTCTTTGTTTGCTAGAACAACATCCAGCCCACTCCTCTCCCAGTGGATGCTCCACCACCTGAGTCAAAAAGCTTTTGTCAGTGCTTTGCAGGAGCCTTCTGGACTGCATGTGCTGAGCTGTGTTTCTGCTTTCCATCAATGATGAAGATGGTTGAAGTTCCCCATGAGAAGCAGGGCTTATGAACAGGGTACATCTACCTCACTTCTAGATTAAAAAATTTGGGTTCAGCTAGACAGGAAAATTATTAGATTTGCCCATATTTAGTATAAATATTTCTGTGCAATTTTATGTACCTTCATCAGCATTTTTGCCTATGTACAAGTCTTGTCTAAAGATTTGCCTGTTTCAGAGCAAGCCAGAGTAAATCCCTGCAAGGGTGTCTCAGTAACAATTTCACACTAAGCCCACAAATTAAAAATATATTTAAGAAGAAAAGTAACCTGAACATGGGTTTCTCTGCAGAAGGATTTTTTTATTACTCTTAATGTCCAAAAGCCATACTTCATATTATGAACTAATGGCCTGTGAAATGTCATTTAAAAATAAAAGATGTGTTTGAGTCAGAGGAACAATATCTTTGACTGTCTTACAGTTTTTCCCCACTGTTTTGAAAGTAATTTATTTTTCTTCTACTTTTTTTTTTTTAGAAAAATACTTGATCTCAGGCTAAAAAAGGACAGACTTAATTACAGACCATAGCTTTTTTTTGTTTCAATTTGCACAATTTTGACAACAGTGCTTTAAATGCAGGGACACTAGCACAGCTTAATTGAAATTCTGATGATGTTTTTTGCACTAATTGATACCCATGTTGGCAGACTGAGCTCAGCGACCCAGGAATGAATGGACAGGAAGAATGAGACTATGAGCTTAGCCTTGCAGGTGGTCTTTCCTGATCAAGATTAAAGAACATTGGCAGGGCACCACAGGAGAGCTAGCACTGCTGATACCCTATGCTATTCTCATTTTGTATTTAAGCACAGGATTTCAATGTTCAGGCTGAGATGTTCAGTCTGACTCCATTTGCAGTAGTAATAATAATAATATCGAAAAAAGACTGAGAAATTACTTGATCATACTGTGTAAGGAGGTTGACAAGGAGAAAATGCCAGGTACAAAAGAGGCTTTTAATCTTGTAGAAAAAAAGATAGGTGAGAACTAATGATTTCTCTTGGATTTAGCATGAACTCAGATTAGTATGAGATACAGATTAATAACGGGGTAGAAGTAGGGTGTTAATAAGCTCTGGAACAAACTTCCAAGGATATGTTAAATTCTGTGTCCTTCAAAGTCTAACACAAGGTCTTGGTCTCAGCACAAATAAAACTGCCATGATATCACATGGCCTACTATATACACAAGAGCAGTCTAGACAGTTCTGACCCTTAAAGACTATTAATCCTGTTAATTCTTACTTTTTGCATAGAATATTCATCAAAGAATTTAAAAAGCAGATCAGTGGCATTATTACCATTGTACAGATATAGGAGGTGTATCTCAGGGTGGTTAAATCATTTCTTATAAGATGTTCAAGAAGCCAATTCAAAAAACGTAATGACATATAAAGTAATATTCAACCTGTTTGTCACATTGTGCTTTATCAGCTGGATGCTGTGATCTTTCAATAAAACCTCACAGATACAGTTAATTTATTTTATATTTAAAAACAAAGTAGGGGAATAAAATTTGGTAATTGAAAACAAAAAATGACAGAACATTAGATTAGATTGACGCAATGATCTCTTCTCTCAGTGCCTCTACAATGTACATAGGACTCTCTTAATTTAGTAGGTGAAAAAAATACAGCCTAAACCCTATTTCAGTTCCTTCAGAAGCCTCCCTATAGAAAGCTATTTTTGAAGGCAATCTTATCCCATTTGGCAAATGTTTGCATGAAGAACTTCTATTTATTTTTTAAATTAAATAGTATAACAATAAATGGCTTAGGGTTAGGGCAATGACTGCAGCAGTTTTCCTTGATAGGGAGAGGTTTTGTTGAAACTGTGGGACTGAAAAAGCTGACAGGGCACTTAATCTGGCTTTGTGATAATTGAAAATGAGATGGCCTATTGGCCTGAGATGTGCATTTGGTTTTTATGGAGCTGTACCAAGTCACATCTTAAGGTAGAATCTATAAATGTCTTTAGTACATGTATGCCAGACTATTTCTTGTTGCTTTTCATTTCATGAGGTAGAGGAAATATTATTATAAACCCCAGCCCAAAACTGCTAAATTTCTATCGATGACAGACTATGCAAGAATGACTGTAAACAGAAGGGGACAAGATAATAAAAAAATACATAAGCATTTTGAAATGTTGCCATATTGTTTATATTGAATTCAATATCTCTATAGCACAGCACAGTCAGCTGCCAAGATTTTGTGCATGACAGGCTGTGCCAACATTTGTATTCAGATGCTCCAAATCTTGGGAGGAGAAGGAAAAAAGACATTTTAAATTAATAAGATACTACAAACCTTCCTCCATAACATACTGAAATGTTCTCTGCTACTAAATATGATCAGCAAGCAGCTCTGAATGCACTATCACATTCATCACTGATGTTTATTAATACTATATTTCTAGGGCAATAAATCCAGGTTATTGTTAGACTGATATTGTTCGTATGAGCTAAGGTTCATTGACCTAGAATTAGGTTTAAGAATAAGCTTTTTCCTTAAGACTGGGCGTCTTGCACACATGTAGGCAGATGCACATTTTCACAAAGGTGCGTTGGTATAAATTAGAATTTAAATCTCTCTACTGTACCTGCTGATCATAGATAACTGAATTCTTTTGAAAAACAATTAAATCCCATTGTTATCAATTGTCTGCAGCTTGAAGAGCTCACAGTGGCACGTCACTTTCAGAGCTGAGCAGAGACTACTTATGCATAGTTTGCTTCTTCTGCTTGGCTGGGAATGGTCACAATGCAGGGTTTGTTTTGCTCCTGGCCCTGCACAGATCAGCAGAAGAGTGAGTTTAAGACACCCTTAGAAGTGCCACTGGGAGCTGAAATCCTACCCATAGGATCTATGGGAGGTGGAGTGAAATGAGAACTTGTAGTCCTACTATGTCTGTACTTGAACGATCAGATCTTTCAGCTGAGGGGCTGTTCAGCTGGACATTTCCCATGATATAAAACAGGAAATGAGAGAAAAAAAGGAAGTTCTAGCAGAATACAGTCAGGATTTAGGAAGCCTTGAGCATCCTATCCTCTAGTTTGTATGCTAAAGGTAAGCTTATTAGGTAGGATGATTAAGTCCCATGAATTAGATTGGATCTTATTAGAATGGATGCATTATAGTTTTCATGTTTAAAAAATGCTGCTGCTGTTTTTTTTTTTTTTTTTTTTTCTTTGTGGGTAGGCACTGTTTTCATTTAAATTTAGAAAGCGCGAGAACATGCAAATGCAGCAGCACAATCATATCATCATTTTTGATTCAAAAGTCAATGGCCCTCAGAGAACCATGCAGCAGCTCATTCATCAACAGGATGGTGAGGAGGAATGTAAAGTGTGCTGGTGGGTTATTACACATGCTGAGCCTGATTCTCCTCTCATGCACACTGTTAACATACAGGAGTAACAGCACTGAAATCAGCACTGTTATGGTGGTACATGTGAAGAAAGAGTCAGGCTTTCCATGTGTCAAACTCTCATCATGTCTGTCTGGGAAAGAGAGCCATCTAAAATGCTTTGGAGGCTACATTCATCTAAAATGCTCAGCTGAACCAGCACTTAAAAATTGATATTTCCTTGTGTTCTTTGAAGCACTTAGCTAAATAATTTGAAATACATTATTGCAGAGGCAGTCACTGTTACTGCCAGAGCCAATGTTCCTTTAGAATGTCCATTTTATAAATGTTGTTATCTTGTTTTGAGTATTTTCCATAGTAACTCAACCATTTTAATTTGCTTTGGACCACGGCACAGCAAGTTTACAGCCTTTGTAAATTCCCACTAAAAAGGCAAGAAAAACCTTTGTTTTTCTTGTTTCTTTCCTAAATATATAAAAAAAGAAAAAAAGATTTTTTTTGCTCTTCTAGCTGAAGATGTGCATAATAATGTGCAAAACATCTTTCTTATTTTGAATGTTGAGACAGAGGTTAAAATAACTAACACTATAATCCTACAAACAAAAAGAAATTCATCTGCAAAATTAATACATATCTTCATGTACTGTTTCCCCTGCCAAGAAAGCTCTCAACAAAATTTTTTCTACAGATCACCCCTAATATTCTATGCTCAGTTTTGACTTTCAAGTCAAACAGCTAAAACTTGATTTGTACCTTAATCCTGGATATGCAGTTCTTCCTATCCTTCTGACGGCATTGTGGAATTCAACCATTCCCTTTCTACAGATGGTGAAATTGAGAGGGTATAGGTTTGTAAATATTGTGACACCTAGACTTGAAAAGATTCTGTTTCACAGAAGAGAAAACAAATATCCAAAAAATTATGATAGGACTAAAAGAAGGCCCATGGTTTGTGTGGAGGATGGAGGAGTTTTCCATATATCAGTTTTTCAGTGGGAGTTTCTTGAGAAGGTTACAATTTTTTAGGAGGCACAAATTCTTATTGTATGAACAGCAAAGAGGCATCAAGAAAATAGATATTTATGATACCAGTGAAGAAAATGGTAGTGTTGTCTCACATCATAAGTGGACTAAAAAGTTTTGGGCACAATTTATAGTAAGCTAGGTATTTTCTGTGATTTATTTTGTGATCATTTTTTAACAACAACAACAAAAAAAAAAAGTCTGTAGAAAGCCCCTCATTATAGAAGAGAGTGAAAACATTCAGAGTTTTTCTGTGCACATTTTCTTTTTGAATCATGCTTTTGATATGTTTGCAACACCCAGGTTTACCTGAAAAAAATGGTCCTGGTGTTGAAGTCACTTTTCTGTCTCACCCGCAAACTTTCTTTCAGACTACAAGGTAACACCTACAATCACCCATGAGGAATGCTGCCCAGGTTGGTGAGCAGAAGAACATTGATCTGAGGACATCCATAAATTCCTGGCTGGTGTTTTAACATAGTAGTATGTTGGTTAAGGCTTCCCTTCAACAGTTGCAGCCTTATCTAGGGTCAAGTTTGTACCACCTGCCCTGGCCCCTGAGTACTGGAGAGAGCCAAAGCCCAGTTGCTGCTAGAGTTATCTCCTTCCTTGGATGCTGTTCAATATATATGCTGGAGTATTTTACCATGGCATGCTCCTTGATATTTTTCTTGGTATGCATATTATAATTCATTGATATTTTGTATTAGTTATACCCCATTTAATGGAAAATATTTCTTCTTGTGAAAGTTTTGCTAAATTTTAAGTACATGGGTTGAAGTTTTCCCAAATGGGTATTTGCTTCAGCTGATTTCTTTCCTTTTATTCTGTCTTGCTCTTGAAGTTCCTTTCAAAAACGTTCTGGTTATTTTCAGTAAGCAGGTTTGAAAAGCAGCAGAAATACCCTTTTAACCCAAAATAAGAAAACAAAGAAAATTCTCTTTGAAGATCTCAAGCGTCCCTATGCTTTGGAGCAAGGCATTTAGTAGAAAAGGAGCTTTCTGTGCTCTGTTTTGTGGCTGTGTCTCCTGCCAAATTTTTGTTTGGCCAATTTTTGTGCCTTTGGAAAACTGCAGTTTACACACTCACATGAAGTTGGTAGAGACAACTTGGATTTATCAGCAAGGTCAAAAATGAGGAGATGGAGGCTCCTTCCGTGGGGTTTGCTACCAGTTACAGCTTTTATTCCCATTGCACAGTTGGCTGGGCTGGGAGAAGGAATGGAAAACCTCTCCTAGGGAGAAAGGCTGAGAGAGTTGGAGTTGTTCAGCCTGGAGAAGAGAAGGCTCCAGGGAGACCTCATTGCAGCCTTTTAGTCCATTAGAGGGCATTTGTAAATAAAAGAAAGTGACTTTTTACATGGGCAGCAACTGAAAGGACTAGCAGAAATCGTCTTAAGCTGAAAAAAGACAGATTTAGTTTAGATGCTAGGAAGAAATTATTTTGAGAGTGGTGAGGCACCTTTAGAATTGCTTGTTTGATGACTACTAATCCCAAAGCTAATGCTTTTTGTTTATTTGGGTTTTTTTTTTAAAAATATTTTTGTTTTGGAACTCAGCATATGAGCAGCAATGTTTAGTTATTTGTCTTCTCTAACCCATTTTAGAATCACCTTATGAAGAAAAAAACCCCAGTATATTATTTTTTGACATTTTTTTTTTCCTGAAGATTTTCAAATTTATCCTGAAGTAGTTTCAGAGAATGGAGCTTATCTTACTTGGAAATGAAAATACTTAGAAAAGATCCTTTCCATTCTGCTATCGATATTTCATCTGTGTGAGATACCAAGAGTCATGCAGCAGTTAAAAAGCATTGGAATAAGTTATTCAAGTGTTCTGCTTCTTTCTAGTTTAATTTTTCTGAGGTTGTTCTCTGATTTGCTGTTTAATAAGTAAAGAAGTACTACATTTTAAAAGTTGTGAGCCAAACTTTTGCTTCTTAGAGCAATGTAAATCCAGTGTACTCTGCCCTAGGGTCATTGCACTACTTACAGAATAATCAAGTCAGAAAGAAAAAGGTAGTTATGCATGAATATTTTGTGAGTTGTGTATCTGTGTCAATATTTGTGTGTGTATGTCTATACAAGGAATTTTCAGTAAAGTAGTGATTTATCTTTTACTATCAGTTCAAAGAATTTCTTTGTGACCTTTAATGTAATTTTTTTCAATTTGCTGTTTAGCAGCTGACTTTAAAATATTTCAAATAGAGCTATTTAATATAGCCCATTACAATTTTCCCACCTCATCATAATCCATTTTTCTAACAGGGTCTCCTTTAACATATGATGGGATGAATGTATTTTATTAACATCTATTGTTTTTATAAGGATATCTGATTAAAAGCTGCAACTTTTTTTATCTATGAGATTTTAAAAAAGAATCACACACAACTTTGAAAAATTAAAAAATGGGTTATTCTTGGATAAAGTATACTCTCTTCTGCCAGTACTCTTGTCTTGAATAATATTTTGTAATCTTCCACTGACAACTGACTCTGAAAGATGTCTAATCTTTCCTTAGACATGGCATATAGCTGCAGTTTGCTATAATATCTGTTTCTGTTGCAAAAGTCATTTATAATACTTTCTAAGTAATTTAAATATACTGTGTAGTTTCCTCATTTTGGGGAGGAAAAAAGAAGACAATTCAGAGCTCCACTGCTGGGGGCTGTCTGTTAATCTTCTTCCACTGTTTTATTTACATAGATTTATGAAATCCCAACAGAATTATATTTGTTTGTGTGTAGTGCTGCTACTTTGATATAAAGAGGAAGTAGTGGCTCTGCCCCTCATACACAAATTTGTCAAAATGTTTATTCACTTTCAGGCTCATTTGTTTAATCTTTTGCACAACAATAGGAATATAGAAAGCTGATCAACAGGACTTTTGTTTTGACCAAACTCTAAAAATATAGATATTTTTTTCTTTATCTGGAAGGAGGTTTATTTCTGGTCTGCTCTGACAGAAGGATGATAGGTTTCTATCTCTTAGTCTAATTAATACCTTTAATCTTTTTTAATGGTTAAACAGTCTCCCTTTAGTTGCAAGGCAGAGAAGAGATAAAGGCACACAAGGCTGGAGGTTAATCCCTGTATTTTACTTCTTAATTTCTGCTATAGGGATTCCTTTTCCATTATTTCTGTTTACTTTTAAGCACTCTTCAGATGCTGGCAGAAAGAGACAACAAAAGTTTGATTAGGGCTATCACTCAAGGTTAGGCAGACATTAAACTTTTTGGAATTTAAAGAGAAATAATTGTTATCTGAACAAACAGGCTGATCTGGTTCTATATCCACCATTTTGTTATAATGACTGTGAAGGAAGTAAAAAAATAACACTTTCATGTGGACTGTTTTGTTCAGCTAGTGCTCTCTGCCCTGCATTGTTCTGGAATAGATTCTATAGGAAATGTTGTAGCACAAATAATTATGGATAAAAATTATTAGGCAGCTGACTTAGGAAAATTCTATAGTCATTTTCATTGGTTTCTACCAGTGTTAGGCTACTTCTTCATAGACAAAATCTAATGCCAATGCTATGTTAATTTAAGTATGAAATTAGAATTATGAAATTAGAAAGGCACGGAACTTTAATGGCATTTTATTTAATATGCTCCCACTCTATAAATAGAAGGTGAGATTTTCATTTGAGTAATTTTTGGGGTGGCTTAAAGGACATTCTGAGAGAAAGAAATCTCATGTTGGTAGAACAGTGGTAATTAGTGGTGTGGGTGATGTTTTTACCCTGTTATTTCTGAAAGAAACCCAAAGAAAACCAAACCAAAAGAAAGCCAAACTATTTTCTCTGGATAGCCTACACAATGTTGGAAATGAATGAATTGTTCTTTAAAGGTTGTAAAGACTTATTTCAGAAAGAGTTTTATGATAAAAATCACAATTTCTTGACTTTTCCATTTAGAATTTTAATGTTTTTAAGTGAACTGGAGATGTTGGGGTATTTTGCAAATAAGATTAGAAGCTCTGATGTCACCCTTCCAAAGAGATTAAAGATTTAGGATTTGGGCTCAGACATGTACATGTCCTCAAAAGAGACTTTGAAAAAAATGGGATTTGTTGTTTTTATTTTCCTTTGTATACAAATAAATACTGTTTCATCATGTGATGCTTGCATGCTGGAAAAGCTTGAATAAATGCCTTTCCATTTGCCAGTGAACTGATAATGACTGTGTTACGTACAGAAATTCTTCAAGGAAAAACACAAATCCAAAGACCACCTGCTCAAGATGTAAAAGTTAGAGAAGAGCAAATATGCCTGTATTTATGAGTGTTTCTTTTACTCTGGAAAGTTGCAACAGCTTTATAAAGACTCCTGCTTCTTTGTACACAAGATACTTGTTTGGAGGCAGCTGACAACAGAAGTTGGCAATAAGTGCCAATATTGACACAATATCTGCAATATGAGTTATCTGCACTACAGCTGCAGCCAGCTCTGCCCATGCTCTCCCCACATGCCCAACAGGCACAGGACTGCAGCAGGAAAGATTCTTCCTGGTCACCTCCCTCCCCCCAGGAGAGAGCCCGTTCAGGGGTGTAATGATTTCTGGAAGTGATCCTTTGGGAGGGTGACATGATGTTCTCATGTGGATAGCAACCACACAGAGTAGTTATCAGATTAACAGAGGTAGCTGGAAAGAGGGAATTTTGAGTTCTCCTTGTCATTTGCTACATTTTGCATAGATTAAATAAGCATTTAGTATTTTTTGTTGTCAGTACATAGGCAAAACAATATTTGAAAAGAAAGGTGGTGTCCTTAGGTTGACATTTTGGAAAAAGTATGCACATTTCGAGGCACATATGTCACATTTATTAAATATCTCTTACTGGTTTATATTATGGGGATTAATAAACTAAATACTGGATTTAAAGGTCAGGATTCTAGCTGAATGTTCTATAATGTATGAGGCACTTCTACAAGAGGTTTATAAAGTTGCTATACTTTGGACCCCTCAACTACTTAAAATTTAAGTACATGCATAATTGTTTGCCTGAAATGGATGTACATTTTCAAATCTGTTGTGAATAAACCCTTGATTGTCAATTCTTCTTGTTCATGTGATTCACTGTGAATTAGAAAACAGAATTATAAAATGTTCAGGTTTTTTCCTCTGTTTCAAACTATTGATTTTTGGCTCTACTCTAAATTATTCAAGCTGAATAACAGTTGAGCCAATGGATAGTATTATAAAATATAAATAGGAAAATGGGGTTTCATTTAACTTTGGTCCAATTTTTTGAAGTAGATTTTTGGCAGAAAAGGGCAACAGGTCCAAACTGCCCAAAAGTCTGGCTCTAGGTTACTCTACATTTGCGGATGGAAGAATTCCTAATTTCAAACAAATCATGTAGTAGCTGTACTAATATCACAGACACTGAAAGCTCTGGGACTATTCAGTTTGGGACTACCTGGTCTGCAAGGGACTTTGGGGGCCAGGTTTTCCCAAGAGACTTCTCCTTGGGCCATGGAAATCAGGAGGATGAAGTTTCTGTCTGTGATAGGGACTCAGGTAGCTTTGTTGTTTTCTGTTGAATTTTGAACTTTTTACAAGGTCTGAAATGACATTCAAATGCAATGGGTTTGGGAATTTTTCTAATGTGCTCTTCTTTGGAACGCTCCATACCACAGTTTGTGATGGAAAAGGTCTTAAAACCTGAATAAAGAAACTTGTGGATTTGTAAGGCATTATTGCGTTTGCCCCTGCAAGAGGCACCTAATTTGTTATTGGAGCAGATAGGCACTCTAATAATACAAATAATTAGCAATAAATATCCTTTAATGAGGGATTTGAAAGTGAAGAGCATATTGCCTTTATAGACTATTTCATTGCACATGAATATATGTTAAAAATGCATTATAATTTAGTGCTTTGCAAACACGAGTACCTTTTCAAAGAGGAATGAAGCAATGACTTTTTTTATATTGGTCTCACTTCACTATCAAGAAGATAGTGGCAAATACAGAGAGCAGAAGAAGAGTCATGAAATAACTTCTAACTCAATCACATCCTCAGAGCTGCCTTTCCATATATGTTACTTAAGAATGTTTTTTTCATATTTCAAAAACATATCTGGTCCCTGCCACTCTAGGCTGAATCATGCTTGGGAGTTTTTGATTTCTGCAACCTATCTTTTGAATAAAAGATTTCTCATTTTTACCTTCACAACCTTAATAGAAATAAATTAAAAATTGAAAAGGGGACAGGAGAAATAGTCTCCGTCATGGTGATAGGTGAAAAACCTAAAAGTGTATAATATTATAGTGGTCTAGAATATTCAGAGGGTCAAGCCTTCACAAGAAATTATTTAGTGCATTAGAATTAAGTATAATGGCCTAAAATATAGTCTGAATATATGTAAAGCTTCCTGACTGGTAAGTCTATTAGTCTTTGGAATAGTTGCAAGAAAAGTGCTAGAAGCCAATGACTTGATAATTAAACTTTACACTGGAAAATTTGTTACAGGAAATTATTCTTCCTTGGTTTGTGAATAAGCCAGGTTACTGAATAAGACTTCTGAATCCATAGAATATCCATTCACAAGATAATTTCTTTTGCAATAAAGGAAATTTCTTTTCTCCAGAAAGCTTTAGAACAATTGCTGTCTCTCTTTAGGTGATAGTGTTGGGATCATAGGCATCTCATGGGTTGCCACATTACCATTAGTATTTGTTAGTCTCTGTAAGTTAGCTATCAATTGTACAAAAAGACCAAACAAATATCACCTACAGCCACTTTATTAAGGCAGGCAATTCACAACCAATTCTGATCTTGTAAGCTAAAATTCAAACATGTTTAGTAGCTATGAGGAAAAGAAAACATGAATAGAGAATTTTTTAAAATTGAAACAAACATGAACCTGCTTGATAAAATGAAGGCAGCTAGAGTAAAATTCCCATTCAGAAATGTGCATCCAGTATTTTCTTATCTTCTTTATCTACAGGGTATTTTAAAAATGATTAGATTCTGAAGCAATTAAGCCATAATACAGTATTTTCTGAACTACTCATTGACTAATTCCAGTCTTAAACAGATAATTGTCAATAACACAATAAACATTTATAGCCTCTGTATGCCCCTTATGAGAAGTGCTTTCCTGTTGTTATGTGTACTTTCCAGGGAAAGTGCACTTTGCCCAAATCCTATTGAATATATTGGCCTTTACTACAAATGTTTTATGCATAAAAATAAACACCCAAATTTTATCCATAAAGCCCTTTTAAGTTTTGAAGAAGCACCATCTTTATATTTTATTCATATAAACTAATTTCTGTTTTCACCATAGCTCCTACTTTAAAATTAGGAACAGTGTGATCCTGTTTCACTTTTCTGAAGTATGTATTCTGAAAAATAACATTCTCTAAGATACCTCTGAGTGACACTGTTGTGCTCCCTCTGAGTCAAATTCTCTAAGTTAAATCCGGTTTTCAATGTTGTTATTGAGAAAGACTCATATTTTTGACTGCATTTACATGCTTGCTATGGAATGTGAACAACAATGTACAGGGATAAAGTTTTATTAAAGGAAAAAAATATTGAGTCTACAGAGTTTGATAAATGTGAAGAAGTACATGCCTTTTTAGGAATATATTAGAGATTTTAAGGCTTTTCTTTCATCTTATGGCACCAATAAAACTTCAGAATAAAAAAGGACTTTCTCTCAAAGTCAATAGGCCACACAATTATTTTTCACCATAGATTTCATCTCATATTCATTCCTGAAGAAAACTTGTAAGAAAGGTCAGAAAGCCAGCTGTAGTCATGAATCATTACAGAGGCAGAAGCAGCTATGTTTGGTCAATACCAGAAGTTCTGCCATCCATTTATTCTTGCACCTCCCATCCACACAATTTCTCCACTATACATATTCAAAATGTCTCAGAGAGATATGCTTTCTTGAAAATCTTATGCCTTGCATCTTCAGAGTGCCTGCATTATCTCTTAAAATAACAAATCTGTTTTTTTTCCCAGTGTTCTGAACTCAAAAAAATCCCCTAGTATATAAATTTGGAATGAAAGTGAAGATCTTACAGCTTTAAACAACTCATTGAATTTCTGTCCCTAAAGTCTTCCTTTCTTCATCCCACACATACCCTCCACAGAAGGCTGCTACTGGCAGAAAGACCAAGGTGCTGGATGTCTCTTTATGGAGGTCAGAAAATAGATTGTCCAAGTTCAAAGATATATAGAAAATGTCAGTATGAGATCTGAGAACTGAGCAGATGTGTCAGGAAAATAGGCAGAATGATCTCCTCTTACGTGATCATAACCTGGGCAGCTCTGGGCATCGCAGCCCACTCAGTGTAATGAGTGCGGATGACACGGACAGAGAGCATCAACCCAGGATGGAGGTGTGACATTTCTGACTGGCTGCCAGAGCACCTCTGAGAGGGGACTGACACAGCCCGTGTGAGCGACACTAAAGCGTGGCCATGTTCAGTAAAACCCACACTGAAAGGAAAAAGGATGGCCATTATAATTGTATCAGCCTCACAGCAAAGCTTATGCAAAGGCATTTGTGTGTCAGTGATGCACTTCTGCAAATATATATGTTTACTAAATTAACCACAGGATGTGTAGTTTATTTCTTTTGCTACTTCTTTATTAAACTATAGTGTTGAACTGAACTATATTTGCCATAAAACTTGTTTGGTAATTTATTTTCAAATGTAAAGAATAAATTTCTGTTACATATTTTAAATGATTTAAGCCTCTTACAGCCAACTATAGTTGATTGGGAGCACTGTCTGAAAGTCCTAATTTAAAATGGAACTAAATGTGCTGCAACTTAAAAGTTTTGCTACCTTTAAAAAGAAAATTTTTCTTTAAAATTGGATAGTTTCTTTAGCCAGAACTTTTGTGAATATACAAAACTCAAGAAAGATGAAAGCTCTGGTTTAATTTACATGTCATGTTAGTAGAAAGACAAGCTCTGTATCATCATCAGTCCAACCACAAAGTGTTTACTAGGGAGACAGACCTCATGCTGAAAGGAAATCACATCTCTTCCATACTGGAGTGGATCAGAGACGGAGGTTTTCCAAAGAGCTCACAGCTCTACAGCTGTGGCTATGCCTGTCAAACATTTGTCTGGAACAACCTCTCATGGTTGTGGGAAATTGTCAGCTTCATAAAGTGATGGGTGCCCCAAAATGGAAGGAGACAGTGATACATTTATTCTTTCAGCACCACACATACAGCCCCAGCAGCTGCTTGCTGCTTTGGCTAGGGGAGCTCATCCTTGTGTACACACACTTAACACAGGCAGAGCCCTTTCCTGAGCCCTTTCCCAAACCTTTCATGAGTGAAGTAGCCATTATAAATATGAGTCATAAAAAATGGATCAGTAAAGTGGCAAATGTTTGAGCTTCATGTGTAGGGTAGAAACTAGAAGTTGAAACTGTGGCAGAAGAAGCTGGGACAGGACAAATCCCAGCTACGGCTGCTGAGGCCACAAGTGCATCCAGAGGATACATGCCCTGTGTCCTCTTCTTGGGTTAAGCCAGAAGGTGACCTTAGTGTTGTTGGGACATGCTCTTGAGAAAAAAATTATCAACAAAACACACCAGTAACAAAAATATAATTCCATGAAATCATCAGCATTTTCAGGTTATGCTGTATTTAGTAATTGACTGAGAATCATTGAAGATGTTGCTTTTTCATCCACAATACCTCTGAATAGATTATCATTTGGTTTCCCCTTTTAGCTAATAATATCCAGTTCTGGAACAAGCCATTTTTTAGCAGGTGAGCATTGCTCAGAAACAACTTTGCAAAAATGAAGCACTTGTAGAACTCACAAATTGCCACTTTCCCCAGGACTGTTGATACAGGCTTTCTTTCCCTGTGAGAAAATATTTCTCTTTGAAATCCTTCAACCTTGTTTTTAATTCACAGCATTGTTATTGAATTGCCATACGCCTTGGGCATGTTCCTGAACATTTTCTGTATCTTGGTCTATCTATTTGGCAGAATGCTTACACAGCACAGTGCACACATTCTAACACTTCGGAAAACAGGCAATCCAGCCAGGGCCATACTTCTGTTCAAGTAAGTACTTTTAGGGAGCATCAGCAGAACTGCTGATTATCATCCTTCTGCTTGAAGAGAGAGAGGGTGAGACGTGCTTCTGTTTCTCCTCAATCAGTACAATACACTCTTCAGGTCTCTATTTTGGATCAACAGGGAGAGAAACAGAAAGAAAGTGAGAGATGGGTGCTCTCTAACTGGATGCTTAAGTGGATGTTGTCTCTTCTTGGCACAAGTGTCCCACGTTTGAGCAGATGACCACCTTCTGAAGCCATTGTCTAATGCTTGTGAATATATTCTGTAACTTTTATTGAGTACCCATCAAGGGGTTTCTTAGTGAGCTAAGAGAGGAGAACTCAAAGCTAGGCAGGAAGGTGAGAGACAATTTTCAGAAGACACATCTGTGGGGGGAATTCTGAATGGAGAGAAAGAGGAAGCAATATTTCCTACTCTTTGAGGCAGTAATACAGCAGGAAGAAGTAAAGGCAAATGCAGCCACAAATATTGTGGAAGTCGTGTCTGGGACCTGGGGAGAATAAAAGGAGGGAAGTGGTGATTTTGGAAAGATTCCTGCACAGGACCCAGCCCCTGGAATCACAGGGTACCTGTAGCAACTGGCTAGCTGTGACAGCATTGGCTACCTGACTGCCAGCACTGCTTGACCCAAGCCTTCATCAACTCACAGCACAGTGCATAATAAGTTTTGACTTGCAAGAAGTAAAAGAACAAATCTCAATGAGATCTGCAAATCAAACAAGACATAATTAACTTCAGCCTTTCTCTTTCACACTGATCAACCCTACCCATCCCTTTTCTTCCCTTTAGGCCAAACTGTAATATTTACCACTGTCCAGAGTAAGTCTTAGGGTGATATAGTACAGTATTTAGATTGTATTTGGAAAAATGTATGACCATATGTTGCTTCTATACTCCTCCCAATGTTCTTTGGGTGGATGGCAAAGGAAAAATACCAGTATTTTAGTTTATAAAGTTCCCAATGAATTAATATTTTACAGTATTTATGTCAGTCTTCCTAAAGTCTGTGATGAAATACACAGAACTGCACATTTTTTATTATTCCTTCTCTGTTCATAGGACAAGTTGAAGCATAATTCTTTCTTTTAAATGGTCTGTAGTATCAGCTCCTAATAGTAAAATGTGGTGACTCATGCATATCAAGTAGCAAGTGCTAACTGGGACAGGCCCACAGTGAGCACTGCTCCCTCACTAGGAGGGCTGGGAAGGGGAGGCTCAGAGGAAGAGCTTAGGGGTGATTTCTGACACAAAAGAATGTGTAACCAAAGTTCATCTTTTATAGTAAAATATAAATTCAATATGGAGATGCAGTAGCATCTGCTGTACTGTCTGGTTCTACGTGTTGAGGAGCCTTTGATGAAAACAACATGCACTATTTGTTGAAACTAGGAACAAAAATCTGCCAACTTCTTTTAGACAGGAATGTTATACTGATTATGAATTAATTTAAAAAATTATTCAGATATGTCATGGGAAAATGTATTTCTTTTGTGGCCACCAGCTAGTTTGTGTTTTTTAAATAATTAGTTATGTATCTTGTTTAGTTAGAAATGTTTAGTATTGTTCAAAGACACAGTTATTCAAGGCTGAAAATAAAATGCTTCCTTTCATTTCTATTAAATTTGGACTTTGGAATTGCATTAGAGAGACGTGTTTGAAAAATAGAACCCATTTTGCTGTAAGAATGGAGGGGTGGATAAAACCTCTGGATAGTAATCAAGCACTTTTACTTCCTTTTTCTTAATAAGCCTATGATAAGAATAATGCTAGTTTTGAAAATACAAGTGTGACGTACTGCTTTGAGATATAAAGTAACCATGTCTAATGATAGAAAGTAATGATTTTATTTTTAAACTGTAACTTGATATATTTCTCTTTATTCATTTTAGCTCTGTTTCCTAATGCATTAAATATTTAATATGACAATGCTCACATATTTATATGTAAAGATTTAGATCTAGTAATCCAAATCCAAGTAAAGCTGTTATCTAGAGCTGCAGCTTTCTAATTTATGTACATACATGCACACCTATACGTACAAACAGGCAAATGTTTTTTAATATGGGGCGATAACACTCAGATGTAGAAACCAGCAAAATATTCCATGTTATTGTTGCAAAAAACGGAATTTAAGAGTCAACTGTTGTAAGGAATAAAAGCTCTCTTTATAAAAACCCATATTTTTGTTGGAACTGAGCTGAGTCTGCCGAAACAAAATAGTTGGGCTGTGAGAAATTAATCTAACAGTGAGATAAAATTTGCAGGTATTTACTTCTTTCTTTACTTCTCCAGCTTTTTGTGATGTACAATAACACAAAAGATGAAGATTAATAAAACAGGAAAACCTCACAAAGATTGCCTGTAAAGAAAACTCTCAGGAGGATAGATGTCTCAATCTTCTTATTTAAAGAAGTTTTTTGTTGATTGTTTTAGAAGCATTTTGCCAAGGAGATTTAATACTGTTGTAGACCTTCCAACAGGAACCACACCTTTGGAGATACAGATTTATATTCAGCATGTCAAGGACCTTCAACATATGTCAAATGATTCATTGCCTGCAGGGCCCAACCTCCATGGCCCATTTTTGTTGCACTTTGTAACCCCAGTTCTTCTGCCCCAGCTTCACATGGGGACAGCTTGTGGGGAGAAAAGTCAAGGACCAACTTGTGTCTGGAGCCCATGGCTCCTTGCTAGTTCAGGCTAGGAAATGGTTTGTGAAACTGAGTAAAGACACAGCTGTGCTCTATTAAAGCTCCTCATGTTCACCAGTGGTGTATTTAAACTGCAGATCCTCAGAGTACCCTAATTTGTGAGTAAAAATACATGATTAGAGCAAGATTCAGGAATGAATAGGTTATCTTGCTGTCTTTCCCCAGATCCTGGTTTCCATGGCAAGAAACACAGACATAAAGACCAGAAAGAACTAATGTCGTATTTTTGACTATGGTCTTCAATACCAACCAGGATCATCAATGGATCATACCTGGGAGCTATGGAGAAGAATAGATCTACCTTAGGGATATGTGTCCGAAACTACAGTTGGAATATCTATGAGCACCAATCTTGCTGGTGGGATGTAATGAGAAGCAAAAAAAGCCTTGATGCTCTGTAAGCTCAGCAATAACTAAATCATTCCCAAGTTCCCAACACTGTTTTCAACACAAGTGCAAAACAGCTCCATACTGGCTGCTATAAAGAAAATAAACTCTACCTCAGCCAAAACCAGCACAGACGACAAGTCAAGTATATTCTGCTGTCTAAGGTAGCACTAGTTAATATTATAGTTATCCTTAATGACTTCTCATAGTGGCTTCTCAACCTTGAATTCAACAGCAAGAGTATTGAACAGGTTTTGGTAAAAGATCCTTTTCTCTCTGCACTTCAGTTTCTTAACAAATAAAATGAGGGAACCAATATTCTTAAAATGTGTGGGTTCAAGGAGCAGGCAAGTTATTAGTACTGGAAAGTTGGCTGATGGTTTCCCATTCATCATCACTCATCTCCTCATCCCTCTTTCATCAAGTAGCACTCATCGCTCTCACTTGGCAGGAGTCATCCTCTTTTATTGTTTATCTTTCCATCTACATGCATTTAAAAAGTAGTAAATACTGAAATGTATTACACAGTGTATTAAAATAGGTGACACATGTTGCATACCTAATAGATGCTCATTTGCATCACTTAGCAGAAGAGGAAAGGTGATGAGACAGGTAGGACTGGCATAATTTTAACTTGAGGAGGGTGTTCCAGTTCTACAGCAGTGGGTATTGGGTAAGAAGGCTGGTTGTGGCTGGGTAAAATGAATGGAGGAGTACTCGCTGGAAGTGAATGTACATGCTGAGTACTTTAATTCACTTTGTCCCATTGTGGATAGACATGTATACTGTAAGAAGTCCAGCACTATACAAACATTTGGCACTTTGACACTACATAAATATATAAAATCAGAATTAGTTAGTGAAATGGTAAGAAATGCCATTGGAAACATGACATTGGCCAGAGATGAAGGTGGCATTTATCCTGGGGTTTAAAATGCATATGTATGTTTTTATATGTTATTATTATTCTCTTTTATATATGTCTGCTTCATCAAGGAAAAGTAGAAGACCTTTTCTAAATGCCACAAGCTTGTTTAAATGAAGTAATCATGCAGTGGTCCTCAGGGATTACCTAGAGTTCAGTCCTTTAATGGATTAGTTAAAAATGAGTGCGTGTGCATGTGTGTGTGTGTGTGTATAGAAATTCTACTTCTAAGATGATAAGGTGATTGTGGATTTTCTTTTATAATGTTTCCCGTTCAGCTACTTGGCAATGCAAGTGATAAAATGTATTTTGCACTAGTTCCTCTATCAAGAGCAGACTCTTGTCTTTACACGGGTGATGCTCATCAGTACCCATGTTTGTATTTAAGCTACAAGGAATTCAATGTTAACCTCTCTTGCTTAAGAGACAAAGAACAGCCCAACATCTTAATTCTTCAGCTGACTTATTCCTCAATGTGTTGAAAGGTCCAGTTCCATGCAGTTGCTTTAACAACTCTATTAACAGTGTTAAAATATCAGAAATAAAAATAGAAGTCAATTACATTTCTTATGAGAGGGAATGTAGCAAAGGTGTGTGTCACACAGCATGACAACAAGGCTGAGTTCAGAGTTGGGTTATTTTATTCATTTTATATTCATCTCATGCAAAGGGTATTTAAATATAATGCATCAGATGATAGCTTTTTTTCCTGAAGTCAGAGGAAGAATCACAGCAAAAGAAATTCAGACCTTTGTAGGATAATTAGCTCAAAGTAATTAGTACTGATCTCCAAAAAGATGCCTAAGTCCATCATTTAGTGCACATCACAAACTGCAGCTCAAAACCCATATTTGTTTGGTTTTTTTTTACAGATCCTGTTTACCCTATGGAGTAAGAGGAATTACCCGTCTGAGTAGAGGTAGGTGCCCAAGTTGCCCTCCATCAGTCTTGTTCTTGCCACCCAAAGTGAACTCTTACTGCACTGCTTTTCCCAAGGAGTTTAAATTTCCCTCAGGTCTAACAGGGAACAGAAGCTCCTACTTTGGGGCTGAAGATTTCAGGGAATCACTGAATGTTCTGATAATCTGAGTTTTTGGGTGGTTTTTTTTTTCCCCTGAGGATTTGCAATTGTCAAAAGGCTGTGAGGCTTTAAATCACCCAGACCATTTTAAGAATGCTACCTACACTACCTACCACTATGTGTGGCTTTGGTTTGCAAGCACATCTGAGGTAAGTGACAGTGTGCATTTGAATAGCCCATTGAATTCAGCAGGACATCCATCAGGTTAATGTGTGTCTTCTTGCTGACCCAGATCTAAGCAAAGATATCCTACCAAGATTTTCTGTTCTTTAAATGATGACTGTACTACAGAACAACATCGGGACATTTCCATTTTGCTTTTGTAGAAGTCCATTGTAGCTTCCTCTGTTATTTTCCACAGCTAGCATGTTTTTTACTATCTTATTTTTCCCCTGATATTTATAATTCATTGATGTTACCTAAATTTGTAATGTAATAAGGTTTAAAAAATAGCTAGAATTAAATTGCAATGTTGTTCTGGGATGTCACTACAGCAGTTGACTCAGCAAAAGGCTGGTTCACCAGATTCTAGAATTTGTGTTGGGAGAGCATTTCTGGCTATTTATAGGTGTTTTCCTGGAACCATATGAAATATGAAAGCACACAAAGAAATACATAGAAATTAGAAAAAAATAGCTGATATAAGGACTAATTTGTAGGTTCTCATTTTGCTATACTGTACCATCTTACTGAGTTTGTTATAATTTTGTAGCAGGAATGAGAGGAAAGAGCTATTTCTCATATCAGAGGGATTTTTTTTTTAGTACATGGAATGCAAGTTGCATAGCAGTTTGCACTACTGGAATCCAGAAATATTCTTTGTTTGTGCCAGCAATTAGAAAGACATGGTATCTAGCTCTGTATAAAAATATTTTTCCTAAAGAATGACTGAATTTGTTGCTCCATCTTACACTGCAGCATTATTTTTTTTTACACTTAAGGGATGTGCAAATAGAGTGGTACAGTCCAAAAGTAGAACTGGCCTTTGGTGACACTACAAATATAAAACTGGATCTTCTCAGCTTGCATAGTAGAATGTTTCTAATGTTTATATGTCAAAATGTCTTTATTGAAAACATAAATAAAAGAAAGGTGAATCTCACATACAGTTTCTTCAGCATGTATAGGGTGGAGTCCAGACATTTGATTTTAAAAAGTGGAATAGGGAGCCAGGGGTTTGTGCATATTTATTTCAGGTGATTGCTTAATTTCTATATGAAGTTTTCATAAGTTTTGATGAAAGAAGAAAATATTATAATTACCACTTGAGAAAATTGTTTTTGTTTGCCTTTCATTATAAAATATCTGTTAGAAGTGCTATGATTTAAAACATAGACATTATTTTATGATAGGCATCAGCTTCCACATCTTAGGGAACTTTGATTAAGCAAGTTCAGGTTCATTAAATATCCTGAAGTGGAAGGGACCTGTGAGCATCCTGGTACACATCTGATGAAGGGAAATGTCTCTGGGCGTCTTGGGATGAATGTTTTTGGAACACTCAATGACAATTTTTAAACAAAGTGAGATTTTCAGCCAGTCTTGTCCAAAATGCAGGAGAATCCCTATCCTTAAAGCTCAGCTTCTGTTAAAGTTTTTTTTCTGGCAAGCATGATTTTCTTGCAGTGATTGGCTGTTACTGCAGCAGGTGTCCATCAAGAGAGATGATGGTCATGGAAAGAGGGCTTTGACTAGCAGGGCAGGGAACTCAGTTCCAACTCTACATGGTGAAGAACTTGATTAGCTAATTGAGTTACAATTCTTCTAGATGGAGAACTTCTTTGTTCTAGATGGTTTGATCCATAGGCATAATTACGTGCAATAATCAAAATATTTTAAAACACTAAAGCAAAACTTGGTTGAACACACACAAGTAAATTTTGTGTTTCTATTTTTGTCTTAGTCCCACAAACATCCTGTATTAAACTTTGGAAGACCTCAGGCTGCCAACTTATTTAAAGGTAGATATATTTAATCTAGGGAAAGGTTATAAAGGAAGTGAGTTATTAAAAATAAATGTCCCACATTTTTGCCATTGCTTCTTATTCATGCCAAAGTTAAGGTTTAGTGCTTTGTTCAGGTGGAGTATGAATGATGCTCTGAGGTGACTAGAGAGGTCCCTCTGAGCAGCCCTGACAGCTTAGTCCTGGTTTCCTCTCTTTGTGCCTGTTGAAGCACATGATTCAGGGGACCAAGTCCTCTGGGAATGTACAAGTGTAGGCTTTGGCATAAAAGAAAACATGGACATATATAATACTCACCTTCTATATTTTTTCCTAGGGTGTTCACCTTGGAGTTTAGTAAATGGTTGTAGAGAAGCAGGCACTTGTAGCAGATGCAGGGCAGTAGCTTGGGCATGGACACAGAGTTCCTGCCTCAGCAAGAAAAAAAGCCAACCTTAAAAAGCACCATGCTGAACCCTGCCAAAGGCACTGAGGACTGAAGCAGCTGACAGAGAAATTTGATGAATAAGACATAGTGCAACTAAATCTATTAGCAGACACTGAGATACCTAAACACCTTGACAGTGAAGGCTGCCCCAGTACTTCAGCTAAACAGAGAGACACAATCCAATAGTTTGAGGCCGTCTGTGAAATTCAAGAACATAGGTTTTTGTTGCAAATCAGGTCTGGCTTAATTTAATGAACTGGTATTAACAAGCATCACAATCTGCATCTTTCACTGTCTCTCAGCTGAGTAGTATTCATTAAAAAGAATATATGCAAATTTTAGCAACATAAACAGAATTTCAAATAAGGGATAACACAACAAACACTCAAGAAAGCTTTCTGTTTTCCCTTCAGGATGAGTTGTCTGTTTACTGTATCCTATCCTCTAGTTTGTCCTTTAAAATGCTGGCACTGCATCAATTATAAAGAAAAGGCCACAACCTCACCACTCCAGCAAGGTTAATGGGAAGAACTTTCTCAGCGTTATCCCATAAAACAGACTTTAGTGAGTGGATCAAATCATGTCTCCACTGGGGTCAGGAGGAGCTTTGCCTCAAGGGCAAGGCTGCCCTCTCTGAAGCCAAATCTTTTCTAATACATCAAGAAATCTTCATGGTGAAATAGAAGAGCAGATGCCATCTCCTTTCTGCGCTTCTCCAGGCAAAGTGTAAACCTCAATGCACTCAGCAGTAAATTCCTTTAAACATTTACGTGAGCTAAAACTGCTACATCCACTGACATTTACTCAATGTGCAGCACTTCATCCAACCACGGTTGCACATATTGGATGGGCAGCAAAGGTGGAGTGCCTGTGCTATATGCCTGAATTTAGTCTTCTTTTTCTATATGATGCTCTGCTTCCTCTTTCTTCCCTTTAAATTTGGTTAGCTGTGCCTCATCCATTGTCTCTTCCACAGCCTGTGAGAGTTGTTACAGTAACAGATCCCCTTTCTGATGAATGAATGACAGTTCCATTGCATTTTCCTTTTTTTTTTTTTTAATTTTTTTTAAATGTATGTATTAAGAGTTTATGCACCCATTCCTACAACAGTTAGTAATCAGCAATTGTTTTTGTCTTTGGATAGCAAGAACAATAACTGAGGGAAACAAAGCTACTAAATCCCAGGTTCTGAGAAAACAAGATTTATGGAGGATTTAATAGGAAAAAAAATGCCTGTGGGAGATGACACACTTGCAGCTGTGGAGGCAGTAGTCCTCTGATGGCATGGCAGGAAAAACAGGAGCAACAACATCAGAGCGCAACCACTGTTGGCAAGCTGCCATAAATGAACTTGTAGTCATGGACCTTGAGGACAAAAGGCCTTACAGTTCTTGTATGTTTTAGGCCCTAGTCCAAATGAACTCTGACCTCCTCCTGAATTGAGGAAAGTCAGCAGCATTATTCTGAGACATAACCAAAATGCATACTTAGAAGTGCAAAATGGAATATACCTTACCAACTGGAGGTAAGAAAGGATGAGGAAGGAAAAAGGAGCAGGATGTACAAATTTTATAGACAGCTGAACCAAAGCATTGGTCTTGCTTTTTCCTCAAATAAAAATATGGCCTGTTTTAAATATTTTCTTTTGTGATTTATTTGGTAAAGAAATAATTCATCAGTGCATTTCGTTAAATGGTAGATTGTACATAATTTTATTTTACCAAATGAGAATTGGAGCAAAGTAGAAACTTAAGCTTAAAAACCATTCTTGTTGTTTAGGTGTATAATTCTTTCTCCTGCTTTGCATGCCTGGAACTAATGTGGCATTAAGTATATTCTAATTTTAAAGAATTTAATACATGCATAATCTGCTTTACAAGCAGAGATTAGATTTTTTTTCATATTAAAATAAATTGGGACAACTGAGAAGCATAACTTAGGGCATATTCATTTGAACAAAATAGGCAAAATCTTTCATTTTTTAAATGTTGTTTTTAAAGCATTGATATACTATAGTTTAAAGAATATTGTGTGAAGCTTTCATAGTAAAGAATTTCAGCGTTCTGTGATTTGAAAAGAAAAACTACAGTAATACAACTGAACCTCTGGGTAAGCTTGTATTTACTGTATGTATTGATGCTTTCAGTGTATTAAAACACAGAATGTTTATATTCTCATGCAGAATTATTTGTTGAAAGCAAGAAAAAATTCATATTTGTGATATTTTCAGAAATATTAGGAACTTACAATGCCTTCATTTTGGATTTGGGGTTGTAGCTGGATGTGACTCTCAGCAAGGGGGCAGAGCACTTACCTCTGAAATTAAGTTCCCTTAGGAGATTATACCAAGTGCAGTATACAAAAAATCGGGCATGTAGGGAGTGGTGGTACATCTCAAGGCATTTTTAGAAATGCTTCACAGCCTCCACTGTCCCCAGCACATCCTTTTGTTCTCTCTCTCAGTAACAGAAGTCAATGTTAAAATTTGTGAGCAGAAAATAATTTTTCAGACATCAGAACTGATCTTTTCTTTTGTTGTAGAACATGGGTAAATCCTACCAGATTCTGAATAGGTATGACATTTCCAGATTTAAATAGTAGAGCAGTATCAGGCAGCTGGAATACATGGGCACTTCCTTCAAGAGCTCACAAAATGGTCATCAAATTAAAAACCATGTTCCTTTCTAAGAATAAATTATTTGGTCTTCAGTGTTTGACAGAGTCTCAGGTTGGTACTAAAGGACTTTCAGTCAGCTTGGGAGCCTTTTACAGTGTGTAGCATTTTATTTGCACCATATCTCTTTTATCAAATTAACATTAAAAAAGCTGTCATAACAATGTCACATACTTTTCACCTAAGTGACCTTCTCCAGAGCAGATCTTGGTCAAGGAATAATATTACAGGCCTAATCCTGTTTCCACTGATGTCCTTTACAGACTTGCAAGTAAATACACTTGTTTCTATCTCTCACAAGTCATAAACAAGAACCTGACCTGACTCTCCCTCACACACACTTGCACCTAGAGGCACATCTACATACAGACTGCAAGTGTTTATGCCTCAGTAAAGTAACACCCAGGATACTACCCAGCCTCCTGATTTTCTTCCCTATAAAAAGGCTATGAAATTCATGCAAGTTTTGTTAGGGAAACAGCCTTGAGTGTGTTTCTTTCCCTGCTGTTTGATTGCTTTTGTGGCATACACTTGTAATATCACCTTGTTTGGGCCTAATGTGGGAGAATTTTGGATGCAAAGCAGATTTCCTACTAATCTTCTTCCTATGACACTCAATACCACTCCTCTTCTTCCCCCCCCCCCCCCCCACCATTTCACAAAGAAAAGGCTTTTCCTTTTTCTTGCTCTATTAAGAAACTCCTTACCAGGCAGACAGGGTGTGAGAGCTGGCTCTTTCCCTTTTGGGCACAGCAGGATGTGCACAGAATGGCAAGAGGAGGTATAAGGCTGAAAGAGGTGGAGGCAGCCCCTGAGCCATGTGTTCAGTATTGCAGGGTCCCTAGCAGCTGTCCTCCTGCCTTGGGGACCCCCATCCTGATTCCCACAAGGCAACAGAGAGCACCCACCAGATGCTGTCACTGACTGCAAAAGGCAGCAGGGACTTCATGGAAGGAGCATCTCTAACAAGGCTCCACAAGGGTACTTCAGGTATTTTTCAGTCCCACATGCTGCAGTGTGGGGTATGATGCCAGATCATCGCAGGCCAACAAGTTATAAAAAGTCTTCAAAATGACAGGATAGGATTTCTTTGATACAGACAAACAGGAGGTTAGCAATGTTGAGCAGACTCCAAGACTTTTGCTGCTCTCCAGGAGGCAAGGGAAGCAAAATCCAGAAGTAGGCAGAGATAGTCCTTTAGCAGCAGAGTCAAGCTGAGTACTTGCTACACAACTCGTTTATATTTGATGAGTGCTTAAATCTTTTAGTGCATTTATTTTGCCAAATAGTCAGGTGCTCACGATCTTCCCTGCCACTGAACCTATATTTCAGTGGGGAAGTATAAGCTTCCAAAGATGAATAGTTGTCTTCTGTGCAGCAGCTGGTATCAAAATGTCTGGGCTTCCATCTGATTTTCATGTAAGAAGTGTCATATACCATGTATCAAAATTCACAGTTTGAAAGCATTTTTAAATATTATAATGGGTGAAGTGGGATATGCTTTTGTTTTTAGTCTTTCATGTAGAGAACATACTTTTCAAAAAGTGGTCACCACCACAGATTGTTCTACAGATCTCATCTTCCAGCTCGTACAGTAACTGCCTGAAGAAAAAGCGTGCTTGTTTTTCCCATAGGAGATTTATCCAGAGAGCATCCAAATTTCCAAATTGTGCACACTCCTGCCAGTGGAGTTTTTGGACCAGGGTAACCTTCTGGCTATATTCACTGACTTGGGGGGTTAATGTTTGTAGACATTTTTTCAAGAGATGTTTCTCTGGACAGAGGCGGGTACAAACTATGCACAAAGGAAAATTTAAATAAGCTCTGCTGATCATAGCCTTTCTGAAATGGATATATTTTCCTAATTATACTTCTTATTATACTTAAACAGAGAAGCACTTTCTCTCTTAAACAAAAAAGGGCAATTTGATAGAGAAGTGCAGAGGTGGTACATCCTTTTGAATAATCTGTTCTGAATAAATCAGGTGAGAAATTTGGGAGAGTCATTTAGTGGATTAGTTGCCACACAGAAAGCTAATCCTGCTGGTATCTCAGACACATTCTTCACTCCTCCATGAAGCACTTATCTTTAAAATAAGTTAGTCAAAGTTTATACATAAGTATAGTATCCATATTCCCATTCAATTATATGAGTCATCTCCACAGGTTAAACAGAAGATGCAGATATTCCAGTCTGTTTTGTAATTCAAATCATTTGTATGCATTGGGTAATGTGATTTATAACCATATTTGCACTTTGAAATAAAAAAGGGATTCAGAAAGGAGACACTAACACCTCTTTAAATATATCGCTTTATTGTTCATGCTGAAACCACTTGACCTGTGCAATACCAGGTTCTTTACCTATACAAATAAATTTGAGGCTTAATCCTTAATAACATATACTGCAAATGTTCAAGAGCTGCTTAAGTTACCAAATTAGTATTAGGGTAGAAAGAAGTACAACCTACTTCAGCAACAACAACAAAAATAAGCGACCTGCTTTAATTCAAAGTATTCTTAGGAGAAGAGGCATTTTTATTAAGAGAAAAAAAAAACCACAAAACGAAAGAAGGTATTGAAAAGAAACCAATATGTTACTTTGAATTATATTTATAAAATATTTAACTGTCTTCTAGAATACAAAAAATATAACATTTTTATTAGACATACTTATAAATCATTGTCAAAACGCTTACAGGAACTTGTGGTAAACATAATTTATATTTACACTGAGGAAACAGTTGTTGCCATATTAATTTTTTTATTATTAGTAACATGACTGTTACCTCCAAAATCTTACTTAAATCAGAAATGCATACATTTCATAGACATATTTATGCAATTATTATTCCAAAACCAGACAATATTACTGTATTTCTTTATTGACTTTTTTTAATAGGCTTTTTTCCATCTGGAATTACTTGGTTTTGGGATGCAAATTGGAATAAATCAGAAACATGTTAAGACTGCTACATCCAGCATTATTTTAATTAAAATATCAGATTATTATTGTAGCCAATTAGAACTTAGAGGAACTTTATAAAATAAAATTTAGACATCACGCAATAAAAGGTGCTGCACAAGAACTAAAATGATTGGAATTTGATTTCATATGGTTATTTTTGAAAAAAGCTTTAAAACACTGTAGCCATTCACATGCGTCCATGCATGTGTCCTTTCTGAATGCAAACAAATATTTTTCCTAATGCCATGTCATCATTTCCTTTTAAATACTAAATTGTTATCCCATCACTAGAACTACTTCTTCAAAACTTGATTTTAAATTTAAATAAAAATGTTCATAAAAGAAAGCCTTATGTCCACATCTAGTAAAGATAATGGATTTTTTCCAAAATGAGTCCCTTAAATAATATATTTCTCTAGTGTTCATATAGCACTATGTATGCAAATAGATATAATAAAAATATACACATAATTAGTACTAGAGGCAAAATATGGTTTTGATATGCTTTGTGCATGTGAAGTACTTGAATATAGGGCATTGCATTGTCTGAGCTGTTTCTGGAAGTTTTTCATATTAATACAATGGTTTGATTGCAAATCTGAGAGAGGCTTAACCTCTATAATGAATTGTGCTGAAAATAAATAAAATACAAAACACATAAAAGCTGTTTATCAGAAAAAGTACTTTCACTGGCAAAAGTCCTCCAAATCTTTTCCTTCCATAATCTTTGTTTTACATCCCTCTTAGTGAAATATCCTATATAATGGAGAATATTGTTTGTGACCCACAAAAATTCCATTCTGTAGGTATAAATTCAAACAATTTTATGTGATATTTGAGCTTGATCTGATCTTGATCTGATCTCTGTGATATTTCATAAATACTATTTTGTTCCAAAAAACGTATTTATGAAATATCACAGAGATCAGATCAGGTGTTTGATTTTGAGTAATCATGACCTATTTTGAATACCTATAGGTTGTTTATTTCTAAAATTACTATACAATGTCTGTTTTGTATTAACATTTTAATCATTAATAACTTACATATTTGCTGCACACTTTTAACACCTGCTTTACCAAATAATTTAAGTTCGAACTGTAATGAGAAAGCAGTATTTTGAATATTAGGGAATGCCTAGGGAGGGAATCCAGCCTTAGTTATAGCTTTTATAAAGCTATGGATAATTATTTTGAAACCAGTGATTAATAAGTGTCCATTTTCATATCATCATTGGTAATAGATGCTATCTCACTCAGGCACCCCGCCATTCTGTTTAATACAAGTGTATCCTAGTGTAAAAGGGAGCTTGTCATACTTATCTCTAATGGTGAATGATTTCTCTCCCTCTTCCTGAAGACACTTTGCACCCAATATTCTCAAATCCTATCAAGGTACAGCCTGACAAATAAGCTAACAACAATGCAGGTGGCAGGCTACATTTATGTGTAGGTGTATGTTCTCTAGAAGACATGCAGAAGATAACTGAATCTTTTTTTTGCTTGTAAATTGGACAAAATACACATAGGAAGAAATGTGTTTATGGAAAGAGGTGCAAAATTTTTGCATTTCAATAAAATATCACACTCTGAGAGAACAATATGCTTCAAAGAATCATTGCATTTTCAGAAAGTGGTAGAAAAATTAAACATTGTTTTTTGTAATTACTGCTGAAATTCTTAAAAATGCAAAAGCAGAAAGGATCTGTCATTATACCAATGTTGCAATTACTGCCTGTAACGTCAGCTTGGTTTCACATATTTCTGTTTTCTATGTTTAATTCTATATTCAAGTGACTGTACTGTATGAAACCAACAACAATTTGTCCTGATTCATGGTTTAGGAGGAACAGCTGATTAATCCCATGTCTACAGTCTTGACCCTATGCAGAAAATACAAACATAGAAGGTCTGCTTAACAATATATCAAAGGTACAGTTCCTTGTATTCTCTCCTTTATAAAATTATAAATCACATGCAGATGCAGAGTAAGTTAGAACAGCATAGCTTAGTCATTATCACTTTTATCCCTTTATCTTCTTACATAGTGAATATTTTTTCCTTTTAAACATTTCAGTGTTAAGCAAGCAGCATGTCACCATCATGTTTTTCTGTATGCTATCTGGACACAAAAAATGACTGTATGTATTTGTTCGTTGGTTTAGGCTCATCTGTTCCTGAACTGAGAGACCTGTACAGCACAGCAGTGCCATAAAGCAAAAACACCTTGCTTCTTTCCATAAAATGCTTAACAGTCACGGCTCCGTGCTGTAAGTGCTGACTCATGTGAGTAGGATTTACTCTTCTGAGAACACTTATTAGCTTCAGTCAGACCATTTATCGTAACGAGAGCTTGCAGATTGGGGTCTTTCCAGAAAGGTGCTCAAAGATTATTTTTTCAGGGTCTAAGGTTTACAATATATACTTTTCACTTCTTAACATTCAAAAGGTTTCCAATCATCCCACAAATGTGCGTATTACAAAAAAAAAAATTCTTCCACTTATGCTTCTGCTAAAGTATGAATATACAATACCTGGTTTATATTAGTCTATCTAAAATTGCTGGGTAAACTGAACAAAATAAAACATACATAACAGTCTTTTAAAATGTGATCAGGGCAAGAGAGAATAGAACACTTCCATTTTTAGTAGTGAAGCACAGTGACTCTCCCAAACCAGTTTGGAAATGCTAATAAAATTTTAAGGTCCTTTCTATATGGTAGCTCCAGAAAATAATGCGTTCTTTATTATTGTAAGGCATACTCTGCTAGGTAAAGGGAAAAAAAAAGAAGAAGAAGAAAAAAAGGCAAAAAAATATACATAACGTGACTAAATAAAACCAAAATCTGAGGAAATCTTCTCATGTAAACTGCATAATAACACTTCAAATGGCCCCTTTCTGTCATCCACTGTAACCATCACATTCCCATTTCTGCTGCAGTCAGGTGAACTGTCAAAGAGCTATTACGGTTGGCTGCATAGAATTCCAAGGAAAGACAAATCTGTGCAATTTTCTCCTTGGACAATAAATGGGTTTTTTTTTGGTGTACATAGGTTTTCCTAAACAATTTTGGTAAAGGAAAAAGGAGATTTTATTTTTTTTCCATATTTTTGCATGTATGCGGTAATGCAAGGGGCTTTATTTGGGCTGCAACCTTTACTATGAATGTGTAGCCCTTTGATGGATGCACATTAGCATTCCAGTATGTGGGTAAGATTTATATATTTTTTTTCCTTTTCTGATGCATAATATAGCTTCAAGTCGATACTTATAAATGTGCTATGGCATGTTATATTTTAATGTGTGTTTTTGCACTGTTAAAAGAATTTATGCACGCCAAGTGAAATAACAAAATGTGTACACAAATTAAAAAAATCCTCCAATCTACTATTAAAAACTAGTAGCAATGCTAAAATAATAAATACATTTAGCCTTTCATGCTGTTTAAAATACTGCATGCTCAGAAGTGAATACATTACTGTGATATGTAATACCACATCATATGATAAGGCTTATCTCATAAATAAAAAAGACGGATAAATGACGTGTTTCTAAACTTTTTTTTTTTTGGTTATTTTTTTTTCAGAGGCAACTATTTTGTCCATTCTGGTGAGGTATGTTGTATAAGCAAAATGAGAGTTTGATTATGTCCTTCATGTAGTTAATAAACATGTGGTTGTCAGAAACCACAACGAGGTTTCTTGCTGGTTGTTTTCATCTTCTATAAAAAATTAAGGTGTTTCAGGACTGACCTTTGCTCATTTGAGTCATGTCCCTTTTTTTTCAGTTCAATTTGCCTTACTGATCAGAAGCATAACCCAGAATTCTCATATACTCAGAAATAAGGGCAAAAGACAACTGATTGCTTTAATTTTTTTAAGCTGGATTTTTTTTCCATTTCTTTGGTATATGATTTTGTTAAAATTTGAACCTGTTCAAATTAAAAAAGAGAGCAGTCATGGATTTTAATTATAATTCTTGCTTCACCACTGAATTTCCTCAGCAATTTCCTGCTTTTCATCTCTCTAAGTAGTAATTGTTAAATATGACACTCTTTATATTTAATTCAGAGCTATATTAAGAGTAGAAATTGAATTGCATTCACTGGTTTTACTTTTTTAGAAAATTAGATTTTAATTTGGTACCTCTTCAGGATATGCTTTGTTTACTATATTCCACATGTGTATAACTGCACCTCCCTGTACAATGTTAAGGATATAGTCCCACAAACAAGTTTATCATACAAAGGGAATGTTTCCTGCCCCAAAGTGTCTACATTTATGATAAAAACATCTATTTTGAAGCACTGTCATAGCATTCCTAAAAAATAAACCAACATGATGCAGATTATTCAAAGAGAACCCAGTCCTTAGTCGGAGATCTTTCTTCTGCTGTTTTCAACAGACAGTGTTACACGGAAAGGGTTTATTCTGTGTGGTAATCTGAGAATTCCTCCTGCTTTTATTTCCCCCATGGAGGATGTAGCATCTCTAAAGATACTTGAATGTTTTTTTCTTTTCTTTTTATTTTTTTCCCTTACAGATAGTCTGGAAAATGCTGTTTGCCAGCTTGTTTGTTTCTGTGTTTTGTTTATAATCAGAATGCCATTCATTTCTGCATATCTGCTAGGCTGGACAAATCAAGGTGACAATCCATGGTTAACTCTGTCAGGCCCTTTGTCCTGCTCTTCTGAGGACTGAAATACAAAGGAAACAAAGTGGAATATATAACCGTCCAGCTGCCTTGTTGTGACAGTGTGGCCCTGTATTACAGTGCCTCAGCCCCTGTTTGCCTATAGATAGCCAGCCCATGAGATGACAATGCAAATCATGTGAAAGCTCTCCTGCAAAATAAAAAAAAACATTTCCAGAGTGGGGGGAAAAAATAGATCAGGCTTGCCTGAAAATAATAGATCAGGCTTGCCTGAAACTTATAAAAGGCTCTGGTTTTGGTACGACTGCTACATTTAGACGTAGGGTCTGTTTTTTTAACCATGACATGTTTCTACAGGGTGCAGGTAGGCTTATATGTTTAAATCTATCATATCGTGTCTGCTTACAGGACTCTTCATTGATGCTAGTTTAAAGGTAGTTTATATTACATTTAAGCACGCAATTAATCATCTTTACAGTGCTGATGTGACTGGCATCAGCAGTGTTATTTAATTAAATTCTAAATTATTTTACAGTAAATACAGGCTTCCAACTAACCAGTCCAAATTAAATGCTGAGGTCTATTTCTTACCCATGGTGTTTCCAATTTAAATGTTCATCCAAAAGGTTACACATCATGGGTTGAAATCATTTTTATATTCTAACTGTTGATAAACCCAAAGATCAACTGTACGTGAGTCCTGTGCATTTATTAGCCGTAAGAATGTGTACACATTATCTATATTTCCCATATCCCATTTCATATTAGTGATTTTATGACTGATGCTCCTTAAGCACCATTTTTCTCCTGATACTTTGTCTCTCCTGTCACATCAGCCCAGGGCTCCTTTCACCAAAAAAAAAAAAAAAAAAAAAAAAAAGAAAAAAAAAGAAAATCTTTCCTCCATTTTGTTTCAGTGTGGTAATCAAGCAATTAGCCCACAAAATGGAGGTACTCCGCTCCTCATCCTGCATTTTACTTCTGGTGGGCTTTACCTGCATGCAAGCAGCAGGCACAGCACTTTGCTGCTGAGCCTGTGAAATTGGCCCCTGAAGAGCATTCACACGATGGCCCATAAGTGGCCACTGCTTAGGGGGACTCTGGGAGGAGGGAGACCTTCCCAGTGGGATAACTGGAGAATAACGTACAGCACGTGCTCTACCTGCAAATTCTGCACTGGTACATGAGAAAACGTGTGGCCGTGCTCCTTCCCCTGCAGTACTCACTCCCCAGTTTTATAATTACCTGAAAGCATTCACTGAGCCAAACTTTAAATGGTGGAAACATTGCTTTTCACCATATATTGTCTTTCAAAAAGGAAAGAAAAGAAAAAGAACAAACCAAACCAAACCAAACCAGCAGCACCATTTGTTTTATGTTACGGCTTTCCACAGACAATTCACAACATGTCTAGCAAGGAATCAGACCAGAAATACTGTCTTACTCCTATCATATATATAATACAGCTTTTGAATACTGGAAAATCTGTCATCCGTTAAGTGCAGCTCAGGTCTTCTGTGTGAAAAGCACAAGCCTTTTTTTTTTTTTAATGCAGTGCTGCCGTGTCTGCACTTTTTTGAAATTGCATATTTATCAGGTTATGAATAATTTATGAGTGGGGAAGGGAGGGGGAGGGCTGGAAGGAAGGAAGAGTGAGAAAACATATGCTTGGGCAGAGGAATACCTTAAATGAATCCACTATCAAGTCTTTTTGAAGGATTACTTGTAATTACATATTTATTCTTTTTGTTTTGTTTCTCTTATGGTCATCTGCTATTTCTATTGTGTTGTCTGTTGGGTTTGTCTGGCTATTAGGGAGCACGAAGGGATTGGGGATAGTGCTTGCTATGAGTTGGAAGATTTTGCCGCGGAAATGAATTGAGCATTTCTTTGACTTCTAAAGTACGGGGTGTTTAATAAATATTAATCCTTCAACTGTCAGACTGAATTATTGTCAAAAAAAAGGCTGACAGATTGAGGATTAATGACATGCTTCATAAATTAGAAATGAACTATCAGCAGAATGTCCAAAGTAGGGATCAAGAACAGGCCTGATTTGTACCTTAGACCAGTTGAACCTGTTATCTATGTCAGACCTGAGCTCATACCTATGCAGAAAACAAAAACAACCCTCCCTCCCATAAACACACCTTCATGAACCAGGATCTGACATCTAGATCCTTTCTTCTTTAGGATCTGCAAGTACTCAAACAGCAAGATTGTCTCAGACGACAGATAATTTGATTAGAGTCACATCCATATCGTTTCTTTTGTAGATTTGTTAGAGGGAAATTGGGGGAGGTACAGTAATTTCTGTTCAAATCCCTCAATGTCGCATTTTCCCACTATGAAAATTGCAACATCACAGAAAGATGAAGACCTAGCATTATAATGGGAAATAGTAAAAATGGTAGCTGCCTCTTCAAAAACACACAAAATTTCCAATATAAATTATGTATTAAAGGAAATATGTTTGTATAAAACAAGTAGCAGTAATTTAATATAAGGTGGCAGGATTTTTAGGAGAGGCTAATGTGTGTCAAAAAATATCGTGTACAGTCTTTAATCAAACTCATGATCCTCAGTTGAATTATTGCTTGTAAAGCTGATTTTACTGTATTTTCTAATTCATTAAAGGCAAATCTCTTTCTCTCTCTTTCTCCCCCTCTTTTTTCCTCTTGTGCTTATTAGAGGAAAATTAAGTTTAGGTTGTGCAAGACCAAATAATTTTTGGGTGCCTGAATCAAACAAGCAATTACTTGGGGTGCCATTCTTTTTCTCAGCACAGAGGTACACAATATGAAACTGGGCTACCAGAGTGTATAAAAATGTTTAGCTTAATCACTCCCTAATGACAGCGACTTATGTCCTTAGTGCAGTCGATTTGTTTCCTGGGTTTTAAAAGTAGATTATTTCCATGGTGCAGGCTTAGTGTAAGCTGTTGAGAAACCACAAGCACTGCACTTCAGCCTGAGTTTGGGACGTCCGCCAAGGGTAATCTGATTAAAAGGGCATTTTTTACAACGTTGTGGTGCTTTGAAAATTCTGTGCAGCCAGATAGAGTAGGGCCAAAAAAATTGCTTTTTCAAAGCTAACAGTTTTGCCTGAGCAGAATTAAAAGCATGATAAGCAGCATCACTGGAATGATTCTCTTCGACAGTCTTGCAACTGGATAAACAAAGCATCCTTAGTAACACATCTGTTACAGACCCACAAGCAAATTCATGATCTATTTAATGCAACGTTTTTGCTTGTTTGTTCTGTCTTTAATCACTTTTGCTTGCTGCACAGGTGTGAGATTCTGAGGCCTTGCTTTATCTATAAGAATGAAAATGTTTCCCTTTTTCTACAGTAGCTTTTGTCTTCCATGACGTGACATTTATAAATGTTCTGCTGTGAAAGTGGTTATTTGTGACGTGCTCTAAGAACCAATGCTGGGTACCATATTTCTGAGAAGTTTAGCAGCTGTATGTTGTTAAAAGATAATTATCCTATCTAGAATCTTGTATTTCTTATAAGAGATAGAATGTAATACTAATTAAATATGTCATGTTTGCACACATCAGAACATACTGAAGAGAATTGTTCTTGTATAATTTGCCTTGTTGAACTACTTTCATATTCTTCTGCAGCACCTAAATAAGGAAGAAAAGGTAACTGAATTCTCTCCCCTTCTTCACAGCCCTGTATTTCTCTGAATGGCAAGTTCTTGCTGGTCTTCACACGTGCTGATACACAGGACTGCTTACAGCAAGACATTTGTATAAACAGTATACTTCAAAGTCACCAGGTTCACTGAGACTATACAACAGATCAGACTGGCACTAGGTTATAGTATGACAGGCAAAATGAAATTTGTTTTCTACAAAACAGGCTATTTTGGTTCACTTAATAAATATTGAATGACAAGACGTTTTTTTTAGCTTCTACCACATCACATGGTTCTCTGGAAAGGGAAAAGTATATAATGAATTAAACTGAATTAAATTTTTCAACTGTCTTGTCTTAATTATAGCTGCTGAGTTGTAAGTGAAGCAAAAGTGCAATGCATCACATACTGCATTTTTTCCCCAAAGAGGCCTCAGTGATAAGATTACCTTTATATTTGCTTCAAAATGGATATATATTTGTTCTGTTTATCTTTTTCCACATAGGTATCCACATCTGTATCTTCCTCTGTGTGTGTGGCAAACCATGTTTTCCCTGTCACCAGGAATGCCTTGATAATTTTATATGTATCAGCATTTTAGAACTGGAAACTTTAGGATTAAATGATTATTTTGATATATCAGTCACAGTATATATGAGGTATAGGCAACACTGCATTTACTGTAACTTAGTTTTAGCTGTCAAGGTACACATCCCATGTTCACCCATCTATATATTCATACCTACCAGTACAAACGTGATTTTATATAAAAGCCATTGCTTTCAACGATGATTTTAATGATATTCTGCATTTTTTCCTGCACCCTTCTCACACTTATAAGCATCTACATTTGTGAGACAAAAACACATTGATTTTAAATCTGATGCACGCAGAGCCATAGAGGCAGCAGCAGCAGCAGCATTTCCAGCGTGAGGCTGCAGGTCCCAGAGCCCTGATGGGCTGAGAATAGCTTTGTCAGGCAGCTCGGCTTGGGAGCCTTTGATGCTGTGCTAAGTTCAGGTTAGAGTATTTACTGATACACGTCTTCAGCAACTGTCAAAACTGCTTGGAGCTATGAGATGCAGGCTTTTTCAATCCCAGTGACCAGCCAGTCTCCCAAGGCACAAAAAGCTGCTTCAGGGTAGTTACAGCCCACAAATTCATTTTGTGTGACCATAAAAAAGGGCGGTGGCGGGGAGAAGAAATTTTACTAGGAAAAAGGTTGAAGCAAGGTGTCATTGTGTCACACTTTATTTGCTGTTCCTCAGAAATGGAAACATAGCACAGGCAGAATTGATTGAGAAACATCTCTTTACTATAGCTGTTTACTCTGGATGAGTCAGCACAGCCTGGATTTCTGACATACTGAATTTTTACAATAATTTCTTTTTTTTTTCATCTTCAAATGCAGTATATACCTTATTTAAATTTTTCCTTTTAAGATTGAATTTTGTGCCCCTTTAAATGATATATTCATGCCCGAAAGATGACCTGCTGTTCTCAGGGAGAGAAAGGCAAACCATTAGAAAAGAAGAGGATTTCTTGATAATCAAGGACACCTGTGATTCTGTGTTGCTTTCGAGAGCACAAAGACCTATAGATCTGCTCTTTCTTCCAGAGTAAAATGTCTGTGATCCATAAGAAGCTCCAATCCTTCATTTTTCTCAGCCCAAAGAGAAAAAGGGAAAGAAAGAAAATTATGTGCCATCAGATCAGCTGCTCTGTTACTTCTTTAAAAAGCTGAGGATGTTGCTATTTAACATAAAACCTTGTGACCTTACTGCCACTGCTGCTTTGAAACACCAAGCTGTTTAAAGATGCAAATTGCAAACAGAGGGAAAACATCAGAAGAACCTGTCTCGAAATTAGTGTGTTTGACTGAAAATTAGCTAGCTTAATCGAACTTGCAGGAAGTGGATTTTCTATTCAGAAACCTGCTTAGAGATTTTGTCCACCGGGGCTATTGTCAAAGTGTACAGGACCTTCGGGAGCACAAAAATTAAGGTTCCATGTAACATCCACATTTTTGTGCTTGTGTTTGATTTGCTTATATTTTAGACTAAAATCCTTCAACACAAGAGTGTATGTGGTGCATTAATAAGCCTTAGTTCAGATAGACGAATGAACTGCTGTGGTTTCAGGTCCCCACTTTCTTAGACCAAGGAAATGATGATGTTCAGTCAGCAAGGGCTGAATGTGTGCAAGGATGATGCTTATCCCTTCATCCAAGCATGGAGGGGACACTGCACAAACAGACTTCTTTCTTTTGGCAAGGAAGAAAGACCTCAGCTGCCCACGTCACACTCCTCTATAGCCCTGGGATTTGCATTGAGAGGAGCTCTGTGGGCAGGGTGATTAAGATGAAGGAGTGGGAAGGCCAAGCAGCTGCTGGTGGAAGCAAAGTGCCTCGGTCAAAATGTGCCCATCCTCACAACTCTGCAAAAGCATCATGGCCAGATGTTTACTGGCAACTCTGTTTACTAATTCCAAGAGCTCAATGACAGATCTGTTCAGGGACAGAGTGAATATAGTCCATTACCTTTCCTTTTGCAAGAAGGAGGAAACTGAAGCCACTGTTCCAGGTCTTTCTGTCAAATAGCTATATTTCCAAATACATGCATACCTCTCATTTGACACAAGCACATAGTCTGGAAATTAAAGGTAGAACAAAGTAGATATACCATGTCCCCAGTTTGGCTCAATTTAAAAGAACTAAGTGTGCCATATGGACATAAAACTATTTTAAATATATACTTTAATTTGTCTGTCTCCCATGTCTCCACCAGTTGTGTATGGCTATGTAATTTATTTGCATGAATTTGTTTTGCTTTCTTGGCATTAAGAATGGGACTCTTCATTATGCTACCACTGGAAAAAAAACTTGCCAAGGTAAAAGGTACATGTTGAGCTTGCAAAGTTCAAAGCTAAGGACCAAAGAGAAATTGTTAGCTAATAAAAATATGTAAGGAAAATTTCACACAGAAATTGTTCAAAAAAAAATGGAAGTGTTTGAAATTAGAACTGTAAATAATCTTGCAACATAGACATCTGAAGATTCAGACTTCTGTTTTCTATTTTATCAGTAGGATTTATGGATAGGCACAGTTTGAAATCAATCAAGATTTTGTTGTTAGGTGCCCCTGTTTGGATTTAGTTACCTAGCCAGTTACTGAAGCAGCAGATTTGTTTAGATGCTTAATTTAATGGCAAGTTCTCACTGAAAAAAATGAGAGCTTTGTCTGAGTAAGGTTAGATGAAAATTAGTGTTCTGTATTTCTTTTGAAAAGATGTAGCTTTAGAAGAGTAGAGGGATTTTCTAAGTCTTATAGGAAGTTGCTGAAAAATAATGGACTAAATAGCATATTTGTGGAAGTTGATGAAATTGGATAATGTTTCATACTGAAGGTATTTTCATTAATATCTCCATTTTTCAGGTCCAGAAATTTATACTATTGTATCATGTAAGAATCATTAATTTTCAAATTTTATTTCTATTTTCATTTGATTCAGGCAATATATTGACAACTGTGTCCAAGAACAAATACATCCATAGAAGAATTCATACTTATAATAATGGATAGAACCCTGTTGCAGAAGATTCACTATTAGGAAACATACAGATTCTAACTTTATCTGTTCTTCTGCACAGAGCTATTTCTAACAAAGAAAGTCTAAGGAAAGGGTTGTATTTTTATAATTGTACTGTCATGGTGAATGTATCTTTCCATTGGCATAGACAGCACAGATAAAATAGATATTTTCCACATTTACTTTTTTAGCTCTAACATTCCCGTGTCTCTAAACTTCCATGAAGGCTTAGGGTAAAAATTCCTGAAAACATTTCCAATTCTTCATAATTCTGCTGGCAGTGCTGTAGAATCACATCCTTTATAGGTATCTGTCACATTGTGATGGTGTGATATCACTTCTTTGCTCGCTTTAGCTCAGCATGTCATAAATTTAACTTCCAGGAAATGACTTGTATTATAAAGTGCTACATTCACTTCCAAGCTTCACATTGAAATGGTGTGATTCTGTTTCCTTCTTTTATAGGTAAGGAATTTGGTTTTTGTACTAGAAAGAAATGTTTAAAGGTGTAAGTGCTGAGGATATTGCCTTTACTGAATTTGCCATATAAGAATGCTACACAAGCACCACAAATACTCGCTCTCAAAGATTTGTATTTTGTAAAATTCTCATTCACAAAGCAAACAATTTCCATTTGCCTGCGCACATACCAGGTTAGAAGGTTATAAGTGTCAAAAAAGGAGATTTGGTTTTCAAGGAAAAAAAATAGAAATGCAGCATTTTCCCTATAATATTTGGAAAAAAAGTTAAACAGTAAGAAAATAATTATTAACTGTATTTCATAAAGGAAACTTAATTCTAAGGTTAAAGCATTTAATTTTTTTTATCTTTTTTGATTGCTCTAGTCTGCAGCTTTCTCTGTAGAACCCCTAGATACATGACTTAATTCTGACTACTACTGTTAGAATGAAACAATAATCAATGTGTAATTTCTATTTAAAATAAGAAATATATCTAAACACCATGCAATTAGTCTTCTGTAAACCAGCAAACAGCTGGTTATCAAAACCCACTGTAATAATTTTAAAATCATCCAACAAAGAGAAAACATGAGGACAAATCATGCAGAAATTTAAGAAATTGATTACAAGTTGGATCTAAATTTGAAGGAAGTAATGAAAATTTCTTTATTCTGTTCTACCTGCTATATGCCTTATTTGTGTTTTAAAGTGCAATTCACACCATTACAATGAACAAGTTAACATTAATCCCTAAACTATGTTCTTTCCTTCAGGAAAAGGCAAGTCTTGTCAAATGTTTGAAAAAAATTTGTCGCTGAAATAAATGGCAAATTTTAGAAGAGAAAATAAAACCAGAATTTAGAAACTGCTGGTCTCCTAGGTAAACTTAGATATTGACAGGTCTGAATGAATAAAGACTGTTTTTCAAAAGATTCAGTGTCAGCTATATATTGCATTTACTCATTCATTCCTACGCTACTCTTAAGGGGATTGCTTGATTCCTGACCTGTATGAAAGCAACTTTGCTGTATAATAGAGAAATAATGCCTATTTTGTACTCCAAAACAGAGTCAAATACCAAAGTTCTATCATTTTAGCATTTTAAAGGGATATACAGATGGGGGTATATTTGACTCAGTTCATAAAAAAATTATGGAGTTCTTTATTTGCATCTTCACTGGGCAGATACTAGCTCCTGCTAAAGCTGGATTTTAGTCCTGAGCCTCTCTAATATTCAACAGAGGGCAGGCTAAAAAGTGCAAATGAGCAGTCATTGTGAGTTATCTCCTGAGGGAGAGTGTTGGAGCAGCCTGCCCAGGAGCCTTAAGACTACAGTAACAATATATATTTTTTGTGTCAAAGGAGCACATCCTTTGCAGTGCCCTGAAACAATCCTACAAGGTATTCTCCTGAGGCAGAGTTTAGTCTCAGGACAGATAAATAGCAGCTACCAAGACACAACTAAATGCAGAAATGCCTAACTATACCCACCTATACCCACCCCACTGAACAAGCAATTCAGACAAGCAACTCAGTAGTATTTGTCACGTATAGTTTGATGCAATTCGATGATCATCTTGAGCTGGAGATGACATTTATTAACTACAGTTTTTTGAAAGCTAAAAATTATGTCCAGATTCTTATACAAAAATTAAGAAGGGCTGACTCTTCAGGAATAGTTACTGAATACACAATTTGTCGTCCCTCTGTGTGATTCCAGAATTGTTACCGAATTTCCCAGAACAGTTAATGATTTTGGTGGCAGGAAAAGTTTACAGACTGTTCAGTTATAAGGTGTATAATTTACTGTGCAAAATAATGTGTATAATACTCAGTTTGTTTGAAATGTCATAAGTTTTTGGTCTTGTTTTGTTTTGTTTTTTTTCTGAAAGGGTGTCATGAGCTATATTTTGAATTTTGGAAAACTGTTGCATCTTTATAAAATTAAAAAACCTCAGAGATCACATTCTTGATCGGTTTTGACTGGCTTTAGCTTTGGTTTCAGGATGTTTTTTACTTGGCATGGCTCTTGCACTATTTTATTTCCTTCCTCCCCCCCTGCCCCCCCGCCCCAATTTCTATAATTTAAATTGTAAATAGTCATAGCACAGAAAAACTTTCAAAATTCATTCAAATATTGAACTATGAAAACGAAAATAGTTCTTCATATATAAGCTTTTAATATTACATTTATTTAATTTCAGACTCAATTAGCACTAAACCAAAAATTATTAGGATTTTTTTTCTTGTCCTTTAAAAATACATTTTAAACAGAACCCACCTGCTCTTTGTCTCACCCCCACACAACTTTGGAAAATGTTGGAGATTAGAGCTACAAAACTGGATGTTATTAAGCATACATCTAACGTGTCTGCATTAAAAGTAGATGGTCTGGCTAAATTAGTGAAGTTAAGTGGAGGTAGCATATAAAACTTTGTTACAATACTTGAATATATTCTATATATCCTATGTAGAAAATACTAAGTGACAGGCAAAGATGGTTTAAACAAAATAGCATGAGATAAAGGATCTTCAATTTAGTCATTATTTTTCATTTTTATATCCCTCTGGGCTTTTTTTCCTCCACCTCCAGACTGGTGAAGGTTCTTACATACAGACATCATAAGTGGAACAGTTAATTCGTCTACGTGCAATTATTTCTTACAGTCAGTGGAGCTGCTGCCATGAGTCAGTTTGCAAGTTTTTCTCATCATCTTTCTGGCAAGGAGTACCAACAGTTTCACAAGAAAGTCCAATTTCCCAAATCACAAGTCTCAGCCCAATTTTGCTGACAAGTTTGTCCTTTTTAAAGTATTTGAAAGCTGAAGGTTTGAGTTTCATCAGATAAAGATGGGTTTGACTTTTACCTGTTTTAAGTAGATGAAACAGTAACTTTCAAATACTTTGCAGCATATGACTTCTTCCTGAGCCTGTAGCTTTTTCGCTGGTGCCAGACTGACCCAAGACATTAACAATGCTATGTCTGCTCTCCCAGTTGTGAGCAACATTAATTTTAGTTTTGCCAACGTCCTGTTCCCAAGCATGGAGCAAATCCAGTTGGCTCTGAGCATCTCATTGTGGGAACAGTTTTTCTTATTTTGTTACTGGTGTTTCAGGACTATTCTTACATGCATGCACATGCACACATCAGTTGTTGGTTCCTTACTTTTCTCTAACAAAAGGAGAGCTGTTGTCACATTTTTTTCTCCCTTCTTCGTTGTATTTGTCGGGCAAAGATCATCATGCTCTGATTTAGTGTTTTCAAATAAGTGTGCCCTCTGGTGCAGTGCTCTATTGAGAGACAACATAGCCCAGGCAGGAGAGTTCAGCATGGCCACTAATAAAACACAAGTGCTGCTTTGTCAGGCCACGAGTGATTACTTGAACAAGTGCCAACCAAGAAACCAAACATTAGAGCACAGCTCTTCAGACCCTCAAGACAAAGGGCCAATTGACTTTCCTCATTAGTTTTTGTGCCAAACATGTAAACACAGTTTCCTCTCTATCTTTGATGCTCAAAACATGCCAGCTTGTTAACATCTTGGGTGGTATGGTGGTTTATGAGCTTGTAAAGACTATTATGTACTGGTGGGTTTTGTCTGAATTGAATAGATTGGCTTATCCTAAGGACGCCTGAAACTGGCATCTTTTTGACAATTTAAAAATTCTGTCTTTGCTTCATAGACTGAAGAATCTGCCTGAAAGAAATTTAAAATGTACAAGATTTTTTAGTGGCACATAGGCACACTAAAGCTTTGTTAAAATTAGGATTGGTCTCTGGCTCACTAAAAAATAAAAATGAAACCCTGCTGAATTGATAAGAGAAGCTTTGGCTACATAAATTGCCTGATTAAACCTGATATGTAACCATAGAGCAGAAATATCACTGAAATTTTTTCTGGGTCTTCTTTATATGACACTCTTTTTGTTTTGGAGACCTTGGACATTTTAACTTCCCGTGCATTTACTCCAGTCTTTTTTTGTTTCTAAGTGCTGTGACTATACAAGATAATGGAAATTGGAACAATTTGAAACAACCTGAAATGTTTGTGAAAGGTGTTGAATTTTAGTCAGTTCACTGGGAATGTTTTCTGTTTTGGAAATCCCTTTCATATATGGTGTGACTGCTGGCATGATATTCTACCAAAGTGAAGGATTTCTTAATGTGGTTACTTTATGAATGACTGTGAATGGTGGTGAGCTTAATGAACTGGCTTCCCTTTTCAGTTCTGCAAAAACTGGAGCTTACTTTTTTTCATTCCAAAAATTACGCTTTTAAAAATGAGGATGATTATTAAGAGAAAAAAAAACTGAAACCCCCTGTTTATCTTGCATTTCCAACTAAAATGGAAAGAAATTCATTTGCCAGCCTCTGTTTATATTGAAATACAGAATCATATAATCTCCAATTCATGGGTCTAATGAGAATTACATTATTGTTGATGAAGAAATGGTGAGAAATAGGAACAAGTAAATTATTTTGAATTTCCTTTTAAAGAACTAAAAGATAAGAAAGGGAAAGAAGAAAAATAAAGGGGTTTCTTGAACTCTCCCTCTCTCTCATACACACAGACACACACACACATACACAGAGATACATATATCTTTTAAGTAAAGGATACAGCCTGTATGGAGCTATCTGCAGGCAGAGCAGTGAGCCCAGTGAGATCTTAGCCGCTGCTGGGCTCAGTGAAACCAAATGAAAGGAAGTGCTACATTTTTGGTAGAACCTTGGCAGCCAGATCCGTACACTGAGATTCTCGGTACCAGTAAAAAATGAATATAGCTGAACAGGAAAACAAATGTATGGATCTAATGGCATCTCATATGATGTCTAATGATGAAACTCCAAGTCTCTCCTCCTAGTCTGTCCCATGGACGTGAGCCCCCACTGTCCATGTCTCTGGCTATTAAACTTCTGGCAGGGTTTTTAGCAGGTGGCTGAGTAGGCCAACAGGCTCCTTACCTCTTCCCCCTTTCCCCTGCAAGGCTGGTTGCAGGAGGTTTGGAGTTGCTATCTGCAGGTTAAGATTTCTGCCTGAGTTCTGTGTGATTTAGGTCTCGGTCTGTAAGCTCTGCCTATTTGAGGTTTCCCTGCATCATCTCGAATTAACCCTAACCCAGGAGAAAGAGCAGAGGGCTGTTAATCACGCTCAAGTGGATGGACAAGCAAATGGTTTCCACCCAGAACAAGCTGGTTTTCCAGGGCAGGTCTGTACAGGAATGATAAGGAAACAATCAGATACAGATATGAGCCACCTGAAGGGGCTGATGGTGGGAATCCTGCAGTAGATTTAGTTTCAGATACTTTCAAAGAGTGGTACCTATACTATTCACCTTGGGGGGAAATGAAACAGAGAGTGATGTGCCTTCCTGGAAAAATAATCATCTCTGGTACACCACCAGGGAAGGATGAGTAAAGCTGAGGGGTATTTGGTCCACAAAAGGTATTAAAAACACTGTTCAGAATTGTGGTTTCATGCCCAGGGACGCTGGCGGGAGCATGCACAGGCTCGGGACGGAGTCCCAGAAGGCCTTCACCATGGCCTGGGGAAGGGACAGTGTTAAATCATAAAGTGGTCCACAGAGTCAGTGCTTGGTCCAGGACAGATTGTGAAACAGGAATTTCATTTCCCAAGAAGGTTTTATTGAATTGCCTCCTTGGACAAAATTGTACTGAGAGACTCAAAGCTGAGCAGTGTCTGGGAACTCTTCTGAGGCTCGTAAGACTTAAATTACCCTGGGAACAGCTGCAAGTGGGTCCAAACACTGCAGAATTGTGAGTGCCCAGAATGGAAAAGCTCAGCAATTTCTATGACAGCTGGAAGCTAACTCTCAAAAAAGTCCCCTGAAATTTCCTGTGTTTGAAAACTATAGCTGCCTTTGGAATTTAAGGACTTTTCCCTGCAAGCGGAGCTTCTTCCAGGCTTCTCAGTACTACAGGTAAAACTAGCTTCCAAAGCAGATTCTCAGTGCCTTGGGCAGTGACAGATTTGGAGACAAAGTACTGGTAAGGTCCATATGAGTAGGGTAGGTAGTTACTGGTGAAACAAAACAATCAGTAAGATTAAAGATACTTGTGGTGATGGTTCAGAGAAATATGGGTGGGGGGGGTCTCTTGTCCTCTCCTTCCTCACACTCTATTTCCCTTGCTCATAGCTTAGGTTACAGGAGTCTCAGTTCCTCCCTGTGTTCCTCCCTCTCCTTCTTCACAGATAAGTACTTCCTCCTGCAAGCTGCTTGATCCTCCCCCAAGAGGAAGGTCCTCTCCCATATCAAGGCATGTGCTGAGACAGTTCAGTCAAGCCCTGCTACATGCTGGCTGTGAGGTCACCATGGTTTACTCAGGAATGGTCTTCTGGATATTCCAGATTTTTGAGATAATGTGAGCCTGCTCTTGGAGTAAGTAAAGCTATTCTATGAGGCACATAACAGCTTTGCTCAGGACTGAACTTGTATATATGACAGTCTGTGTCAGACAGCTGCAGATATTGCAGGACAGTCTGTGTTGTTCTTTATGTTGCTTTGTCTTCCTCCTGAATTTGATTGAAAATATTGTTACAAACAACATTTTCTGTGATATGTTGGATTTGACCTAAACCTGAATTTGGTTCAGTACCCCTGTATCTAATATTTGTTTTATAACCCTTCTTAGCCTTTTCACTAAATTGCCTGTATAGAAATAATAATTTCAAAATCTGTTTCCAATAGCCATACATTTTTGATTGCCTGATGTTCAGGGTGAGTACATTAATACTGTTCAAGATGCTGTTTGCAGTTTTTCGGGCATGTCAACACTCTGGAATTTCAGCAATCGAATTTGACCTATTGAACCCTGCACACAAATCCCTTGAATCGATCGCACCACACAAAGCAAAAACTGCTGTAGTTTTTTAGCTAGAGTGAAAATTGAAGAGTAGGTTATTGGTGCTCTTTTGCTACCAAGTTCACCATGGCAAAATCATGAACTCATGATAGACCATATAATGAAACTCTCAGCATTTAGATGTATAAGCCAAGACCAATACCTTGACCTTTCTGGACTAGCAAAATGGATACAGGAATTGTGGAAAAGATGTCTGCTCTTATCCTGAGTCAGGCAGTATATGGATAAACAGAGCTACTATGTGCAAGATACACCATTCTCAATGTTTTACAATGGTTTCCTACTGAATTTCAGGATTATAGTGAAATGGTGAATTTCAGTCAAAATAAATTTCAATCATCACTGTGACAGAATAGTCACTGCACAGGGGCAGGGAAGAGAGTCCCTCTGAGAAATCACTTTCTGTTAGTTTTGTCACCAGCTTACTGCAACACAAAATGATCATCAGCAGATCAGAAAGATAAAAATTCAAATTAAAAAAAATGTATAAAAGTTTATGTATCTACCTTGCTTCCAGATTTAGACTCTATCTGAGTGTTACTCATCTGATCATCTGCATCAGAGTTTGTTGTTAGAGATATGTAGGTTCTCAGAGACAGAGAGATTGCTCAAGTTCTAGCAAAAACAAGTGGTCAAAGTATGCATTAAATCATATTGGAAGCATGTAAAATTACTGCTTAGATCATTCAAGTTTTTCTCCTCCTTTGTATATACAGCAGAGTAGCACAAAATGCCATTTATGAGGTCTACTGGCGAGAAGAATGTATATGACAGTAGGTGTCAGATTCTTTTCTTGGTAGGGCTCATTCTCTCTTCTTCAAATCCACAGTGATTATGTAGTGAATTATTAATGGCAAGGTAAATGCAGTTATTCTGGTGGAAAAGAAAAAAGATGTGTACTGTTATTATGACTGAGAAATTGTTACATGGCAAAAGGATAGGCTGTCATTTACAAACCATTTTTCTTTTTAAGTTTCTCTCATTCTCTTGTTCCTCTCTAAGTAGTTTCACACAAAACTGAGAGACTGGAAGAAGGATGAAGTTTCTTATTTAAAGGTCACTCAAAGAAGTGTAAGGACTCCCATTGGGCCTATTCTTGTGATGCTGCCTCAGAGTAGGATCATGTCCAATCCCTTTGGCTCAGGACAAGCAGACTAAAGACTATCCAAAAACATTTGGTAAAGGGGAAACTGTCACCTTTTTTTTTTTTTAATGAAATAAAAAGATGATGATTTTATAGAAGAAACTAGTTTAAATAAGCCTAGTCTGAAAAGTGAAAAAGAGTCTAAAAATATGAAAGAGAGGCAGAAAAACAGTCTATGACTACTGGTTTTTGAACAATACAGGGTACAAAGAAATATCTTTTTTTTTTTCTTTAGGTTCCTCTCCAAATTGTAGGGATGTTACAGACATTCCATGACACTGATTGAGTATTTTATTGTTTTGAGAATACTGTGTCTCTGGTGTAAAGCAAACAGTTCAAATTCTCTATTTTTTCTTCATCACTTAAAAAAAATGTGCAGAAATTAGTATTTTCCTATTTCTGAATACTTTGTCCCCTGTAGTTTATGTACCTCATATACTTTTGTCCAGTCTCCACCATTGACAGCCTTTGTATGTTGTCTGCACTCAAACCAGGACAAGTAGATGTGGTGTGATCTCTTTGTTCATAAGATGACTATTTATACTCTATTGCCATCCTTACTTCTTGAACAGCACCTGGCAAAATGAGATCCCAATGTGCTTTCAGGCTGTAAGAATACTCAGTACAATGTGACAACAACACATTTAGTTTCTAGATGCCTGTGCACATACATAAAGTACTATGGGATTCAGAGTAATAAGGTACTCTTCTAGAAAAAACTTATTTTTCTCTGAAGCCAAGCCTTTTAAGGAGTTAGAAATATTGTCTTTGTTCTTTCTAATGCACAGTTTTATTCTTTTCATAGAAACTAATCTTTCTGCTTTATTAAACCCATAAAAGCTTGAAGGCTACAAAACCTGCTGGAGAATGTTTGCACTCAACAATGCCTTTTTCTAAGTAGCAATGAGGATGGCTGCATAGTTAAGATTTCTGATCTGATCATTTATTTAAGCTATTACATGACTGAATTTTGTTCTGGTTTGTATTCAGGAAGCTTCTCCAAGTATGTTAGAGATATCATATGCTGAAATTCCAAAGTGGGTGCAGGGCTCCCTACTTTTGTTCTTCTGCACTGATAGTTTTTAAAATGAAAGCTTTAATCTGTATTATATAGGATCATTAATTTCTGCATTTTACACTTGAGCAACAGCATTCTGATTATCTGCTGCAATGAAAAATAAGCAGCCCTGCTCCTGCAGACTTAATTACTTACTGCAGGGCCCATCCCTTCCTAGTTATGGCACACAGTCTGCAAATGGGGTCAAAAACATTATTAAAAACCAAATTACCCACTGGATGGAGAAAACAAACATACAACTGTGACCTAGAGGACCTCACCGACATAAGAGGCGAGCCTAGCTGCACACATTACACAGCTCTGCTCTCAGACGACACAATGAGCGGCCAGATGAGCTCATCACCCGGGATAGCCACGCATGCTGTCATGCTATGAAGTGTGTTCTGCCTAAGTGTTCTATAAATGGTGGAAGTGACTGATGTGGAAATGCACCCAAGTGCTTCAGAATGTGCCTGCTGAAGAGGTGCCTGGATACAGTAGGGGTTTCTAGAAGAGCTAACTTTGGCAGGAAGGACTAGAGCTGATTCCCTGAAATCTCACTGTGTGGCCCTCTTGAAAATTAAGCTCTATATACCAAAATCTTGTAAAAATGTGATTCAGACTTGGAGAAAATTAGACATTGTCTTTCAATGACATTGGATCTACTATTCTTTAGAAATAGTACTGGAAGCATTTTGGAGCAATCAGTAGGAGTTATGAAGGATTTGGTAAATTTTAAAAGTATCTAAAACACATTAGCACTTATAGAAACACATAAAAATGAAACAGCAAACAGACTTACTCCTTTTAAAAAATAGTAACTTATTTGTTTAAACATAGTGTAGAAGAATATGCCCTATTTATACAATTTCCATAATTGAATGGATGAAAAAATGTATCTGAGATGGAATTTTCCATGTCTAGAAGTCTAATGGCTGGTAATAGAATTGTAAACTATAAATGAAATGCTGATCCATTTATATAAACAGAGATGCAATATTTACTTGCAATATTTCTAGCAATAGTATGCTAAGCTAATTTATAAGACAACGGGACAAGGAATCTATTGTTTTGAAATCACATAAAAAGCAATAATAAAAGAAAACAATAAAATATTCAAAGTGCATACAAGGAAAAAAGTCCATAAAATACAGAGTTAACATTAAAAAATCATTCAGTACCATTTGAAATTTATCTATTTGAATATGCTGTATTTAATTAATTGTAAGCACTGAAAATTGCTGAAGCTTAAAAATACTATTCAGTTCAGAACATAATAGTATGATATTTTTTCTATGAAATAAAAACATTATAAATTCTAAATAATAAAACTCTGGGAAATGGAGAGGATTACTACAAAACAGTAGTAAGTTATCAACACGTAGAAATATGAGAGATGCAAATAGTCTATAATCATGTAGCCATCAAGAGGAGTTCCATAGTAAAATTTGTACTGTAATTTAAATCTGAAGAAGCATTAATATAATTTTTTAAATTTGCATTTACTGAACTCCATCTGCAAGTCCAGCAGAATGAATCTTCATGGAGTAGGATTTTTTCCCCTTTGATCAGATGCTAATGTTTTTTCTGACCGAAGATTTATGACTCTGTGCTGCTGAGCTACTGTTCTGCTTTTCTGACATGTCCATCTGGATAGATAGCCATGATCCAGACCTCTTGCCCACTGAATTGAGATTTCAGCCAGAAGTCACATGGGCATTTTTCTATTGAACACAGAAGGGCTTATCCTCAGTTGGTCAGAGCATGGTGCAAATAACACCAAGGATGTGGGTTTGGTCCCCATGTGGGCAATTCACCTAAGAGTTGGATGATTACTGGTGCATGATCCTAGTGGGTTCCTTCCAATATTCTAATTTGGAATAGTCCTGTGATTGTGACTGTGTGATATCTGAGCTGTGGTCCTTCATCCTCTTTGCTTTCTGGCACTGCATGTGCCAAGCTTACTGGGAGCTTCTTCTCATCCCCTGAGAAGATGGGGATGGTGAAGGGAAGGGTGGAAGTGTAGATGAGGAGCTGCAGTACTGCAGCAATCCAAGGGGTGGCACAGGGAGGTTTGAGAAGGGAAGATGCACTTTAAAACAGATTTTTATAAAAATAGGGATTTATCGAGGATTGGGAGGACTGGAAGGATTAGCAGGACTAAGAGTGGCTTTCAGCCTTAGAGGACAGCCTTGTTATGGGGGTAGAAAAGGAGGCCTGACAGTGGGGAGCTGGCACTGCACTCAGGGGCAGGCAGAGAGAACAGTCTGACCCAGCTGAGCAAAACACTTGCAGATTCCTCTGCTCCATGGGCTCAGGTGGCAACTGGCTCCCCCAGAGCTTGGCTCAACACCACAGTGTCACTGTTGTGTACAAACGGGCACAGCTTTAGTAGCCCAGCTCTGAACAGAGGTGTTGGTGCCTGAAGGGCTGCTTGGACACGGAAAGCAGGACTTGGGATCCCCACCTCCTCCTTCGGCACCTCAGCAACCCACAGACACTGCTGCAGGCTGACCTGAGCTTGGTGTCTGCTGGCAGGAACCTTAAAGCAGAGAGCCCAGCTGGGACAGGGTACCCCAGCCCTGCCATGGCAGGGGACAGCACTCGTGGGGTGCTGCGGCAGCAGATTCCACTCACCTTGTCCCCACATGTCCTCCTCCTCCTGTATGTGATTGAAAATGAAATGAAAGTGTGATAGCCCTGTCCAGTTGCTGAACTGGGGACAGGAAGAAATGTTTCAGAAACAGAAGATGATCAGTGCAACAACCTGAGTAATTGATAGTGTGCTCTATATTTTTATTTGCCTGATGTGATTCATTATTGCAGGAGCAGCCTTTCAAGGAGAAAGCCTGAAGTACTGTTCTTGCTGTTGTTACAAGGGCTACTTGCTTAATTTTTTTATTCATAATTAAACTTGTCAGGTCTGTGTCTGGATTTGCAGGCCAATTTTTGATATTTGCTTTCAGATTCTTTAGGCCAAGAAAACTGAAAAGCTATTAGGTAAAATAATTTAATGCAGCCTATCACTGATGCCTGACTACATGCTCCAGGAGGAGTCTTAAATCTAATCCCAGCATTTCCCTAATATTTGCACAATGACAGTAGATTTTTTTTGTTTATGTTTCCATCTCAAAGCATTCCTGGAGCAAAACGCATAGCAGTGGTTTCAAAGCTGAGTCCTGCAATAGCATTGTGATGGCGCTGAGATGTTTTTACAAACTTTTAACTCTTTCAGAGAAAGAGAAGAAAAATGCTTAAATTTCTTTTACATTCCCTTGGAAGACTTTCTAATTCACCTTGGCATAGAGGACCAAAGACAACCTGAACTCCTCTGATTCAGCAGAAGCCAATCTTTCCTGTTCTTTTTTGTCCTTCAGCAGAACTAGGGTCTCTGTTTTGCCCAAATCTTCTAACTCTTTCACAGATCTGCCATTCCATGAGATTTTTCCCTCAGTCTGTAGAACAATTTAGCTCCACTTCCATTCTTTTTTCTGTGGCTTCTTTAAATGCATAATATTTTATCCCTAAATTCCCAAAGTAGGTATTAATGCCTTTGCTGAGAAAAGCTGATTTTTATTGGCCAGTTAGCAGTCACTCACAGTTGAGACTTTTTTTCTCCCATTGCTATCTGTGTGTCATTGTTTCATTGTCTTACAGTACTAGATTGTGTTGGATGTGTAAAATGTCCCTGGCTCATTTTAATTATTGGCCACTCCACAAATGAACCTCTTTAAGAGATACATTGCTTTGCAGGTAGAACTGAAATAAGGTCTAGAAAGTCTCCATGTTTGTGATCACACAGCATCAAAAGATCAAATTTTTGTCATTAGCCTCATCAGTTTTGATGTTTTTTACAAAACACCAGGTCCTACAAATCTGAGGTCAGAATCTGAGAAATTTTGGAAACCATTTTAAAAAATCCAAAACATTTTTTTTGTGACATAGGAAGCAAAAAATTAGACTGTGAAGCCTCAAAACAAGTATTTTAAGAGAGGGAACCCAAGGAAGTGGAATGCAAATATATAGAGCAAAGAGGGTTCTAATCTTGCCATTTGTAAAGAAGTGTATTATGCCTTATAAAGGCTTGTAGTCACTAAGCTCATCTCAGGAATGAAAAGTGATGGTAAATGCATGTAAAAAAGGAGGAGAAAAGCTGTCTGGAAACACTGGCTGCGATGTTTTGCTTAGTGGTGTGCTTTGTGTTTTATTTTACACAGAAATTCTTCCTTTCTTTTCCTCCTTTGTTAATTCTTGGGGTCAGTGATGTATGGCTCAATCTTCACTCAGAAATTGGCTTCTTGCATTACTAACAAGACACTTTGTGTCCTTTTTGGGTTGTCTCTCAGTCATGCCATTTCTAGGATGAAAGCTCAACAAACAGCACCAAGGCACACACTATGAGACAGGAGGTCTGAGCACAGCTCCAGGGAGAAAGAAGTCATGTTACATTCACAACCAGTGCTTGGTCAATGGGTTTTGCAGAAAATAACATAACAGAGATTGCTCCTCTCTCTGGCATGCTCAATGCTGTTTTCAAAGACAAAATAGTCAGGCTATCCCTTCCATAGATTCCTCACTAAAATAAGACATCTGTCAGCTGGACTAAGTCAGGCTTGGTTTTAAAACCTGTACAAATAGTGCAACAGACTCATGGCTTTGCACTGAAAGAGTGCAGGTTTAGATTTGGTATCAGAAAGAAATTCTTTTACTCTGGGAATGCTGAGGCACTGGCACAGATTGGGCAGAGAAACTGTGGATGCCCCATTCTTGGAAGTGTCCAGGGCGGGGTTGGATGGGGCTTTGAGCAGCCTGATCTAGTGAAAGATGTCTCTGACCCATGGCAGAAGGGTTGGGATTAAGTGATCTTTAAGGTTCCTTTAAGTTTGAGCTGAGCAATTTCTCAGGCTCTGCAATGTCTACCACTTTTGTTCAAATAATCATAATTAGAAATTATTTCCTCTCCAGTCCATTTTCTTTAGAACCCTGTGCTGTGGTAACTGATGAAACATGCTTTCAAATCTTGGGACTAGAGAGGAAGGAGAAGAAAATTAATTCTGTGGGAAAATTTTGTTCACTGCAATACTTATAAAACATGGTATTTATGACAAATCAGTTACCTGAGGTATTTTAAAAGAATGCAAGAACAACGTCCAAGGACTTAACAAAAATTTATCTGAGGTTTAGATGAAAAATTACCCCTTAGAAAGCCAAAATGTCCTCAATTGTAGGAATCCAGCAACACTGGTCTTGTTTCAGAAACCCATTTAGTATTTGCATTAATTTCCTATAGCAGTGCATATATTTTTTTCTTTTTTTCTTAAGACATAAAGCCAGCTCAAATGAATTTCAAATATATATTAGTGAAGTTTTATGGTAAACTCAAAATTTAAAAATAATGTAGCCAACTTGCATAAAAGATAAATTAGGTCCATCCTAGCATTGAAGAGAATTTCTGTTTTGAACATAATGTTTAAAAGCAAAAAGCACTAGCAAAAGCAGTGTATATTTCAAGCTAATACTTTTAGAATATTTTCAAATGTTTCAGGCCATTAGATACATATAATATGTGAAATGAGATGATGAACCTTGCAAAGTGCCTATCTGTATACGCCCATAGAATGAACCTAAATAAATTGCCAATAGATACAGAATGCAAATGGAAGAAAATACTGATAAAGACAAAACCGTGCATGTCAACAACACCGTTCAGACTAGTGTACTTAATTAAAAAAGTGAAGTCAATTAAAATCAAAACAACAGTGTAGCATGTACAAATGCTGGAATAATCATTAGGCCTTGCTGAATAATGAAGGAGTAAAGAATTTTTTTCAAGTGAAACAGCAGGGGTGATACATTACACAAAGCAACAATCTACAACAATATGACAATTGAATTACTTCAGCCCCATTAAGCAGGTGCAAAAGAATAATTAACATGAATTTCTTCAATGGAAAAGAAAAAAACATAAACTTTTGTCTAGTACAAACTGCTATTTTTTCCCTCCAAAATGATGAGAAAATATGTCAATGAGCAGATGGATTAAAATTAAACTATTATGCTTATCCTCTATGTGAGACCCTTTAATTGTAGAATAAAATATGTACAGAGTATATTTTCTCTGTCTGGCAGTGTTAAAACAGGTCACCATGGTTCACATCAACTTTTGGTCTGCTGAGCAGGTATGCATGGATTTTTCCAGGGTTCAGGCATTGTAGTTTTTCCATTCAGTTCCAACCAGAATGCATTATTTTCTTGGTGATATGCCACAGAAAAAGCCTGTCCTGCCTTTTGGCAGTGGTGACTACATCATTAATGGGCAGTTACATGTTTCAGACTACAAAAAGCAGCCCATGAGAAGAGTTTTCCTAATCCAGCCTCTTCAGAAACTTACATGCCTACCTCAGCACTCTGGGACTTTCACTGCACAAAGGTACAGAGAACCAAGAGCACTTTTATTTAAAACCATTTCTGAAAACAGAAGTGGAAGTTTTGTATTTTGATTTGGGGCTCCCTCCTTCCCTCCCACATCTACAATATATTCCTGGGCAATAAAAAGAACTATCCAGTGCTTTCCTTTTTTTCCAGTCCTCTTTGTCAACAATGTCCATGCAATCACTGAAAATTTATAGGGACAGAATAAGAGGCCTGTGGTCTTACAGCCTAAGGAGGCAAAACTGATGGAGGAGAAGACCTGCTTAATGCATTCTGCCCTATGACCAATTTCATGTGGAATATGTGAACCATTTGGTACAACCCTCCCTTCTTCATAGACTCTGTCCTCTGAAGTAGCTGTCATGATCACTAGATTAGAAAGTAATACTTGCTGGCTTACTTTTCAGCTTTATTTATGGCTTTCTAAGAATAAAAATTATGAAAGTATCTCGCCCATGATCCTGCTCTGGGGGTGCAGCTTCTGAGGTGGATGGGTTTGAGTCTCATTTAATAAAGAAAGGAATAGAATACTGGATACACATCTCATTTCCAACCTTTGCTAGATGAACCCTCTGAGAATAGCTTGATTATTGTGATGAAGGAGAACCAGCACCTGAGCAGGGGATAATACTTCTCTGTGGTGCTATTTTAGTTGGTTTCATTTGGGAATTCTCTGTCAGGAGCCAGAATGAAAAATGGAGCTCCATATAAATCAAATGGACACATGCTAAGCCTACTCCAGGGTTAATGCCCCCTGTGCCAAATATTTGAATACAACTGCTATTTGTCAGACCATGTTAGACTGACACACACAGTCTGTATTTGTCTCATCAGAAGTAAATTCTAAGTTGTAATGAATGTGCAAACTCATAGCCGTAGTAGATATTTTTTGCCTTCATCATATGAGTGATCACATGATGTTATTTGTCACAATAACCTAAGCATCATACTTAGGTGATGAACCACATTCACATTATCTGCAAGCACCATGTCCTTTCTCCCCATTTTCCTACCCCCAGTTTATGTGGAGAATAATAAACAGGCTTTTTAAAACAGAGTGAATAATCTGCTGAATATTTATTCCCATTAAAAGTAGAAACTTTTTTCTTTCTATGAATATTTTTCAAATAACAATGCTTTCAGCTGCTTTGCTTACAATAAAGGCTGCAAACATTACTAAAAGAATTGGCAGCTTTTATTCACAAGAGAGTTTTCTCTGGAAGGCAAGGAAACTGTTTGGTGAATCCTTTTTCTTGCTTACCCCCAGCAGTTATCACTGCATATAAAGAGGTTGGATGAGCCCCGAAGGAAGTTGGAATGTTTGTCGGTATATGAGCATGTTAGAAATACCAAGTTAGTGTGACTAATGGATAAGACAGAAAGCAAAGCCGGTGATCTAAGATGAATAGAAGCATTAGAGGGAAAACCAGAAATGCAAACCTCGCTTTGTTAGAAACACAGACCTTGTGTCTGCTCCAGAGTTTTGTTTCATCAACTCTTACAGCTCATGGGCTCCTTCACTGCGCAGAGCAACTGTAAATCCTGCAAAAACTGGGAGAGGTAGAGCCTGTAGCTGATGTTTGTATTTGATGTTGCTTGATGGAAGCCGCTAAGCGATACTAAAAATACTGGCAGGAATCCCAGAGTTTGGAGGGAATTTCCATGTGCTGACTCAGACATGAATTTAAGCTTGCTGGAGTGCTACACCTGATTGACTGAGGTTATGAAATCTGGAAGCAAGACTGAATTTGAAGTGAACTACTGAAATTCTTAACAGCACATGTAGAAGACAGAAAAAGGAAGAGCTGGGGATGCAAACACTTGGGGTATACAGTTCCCTATCATATAAAGCACTCTCTGAGGAAGAATTAGAAAGACACTCACTGAACATGAACTCAAACAACATCATCTGGAAAGAGGGGTAGCAAAATTCTTGCCCTCCCAGATTGACAAAACAGATTAACATCTATTTAATCAGCCACAGATAATCAGCTGTGATCAAAATATATTGCTTAAATTCATAATCGAGTACTGGGTTCTTTAAGTCTTTCCATTTCCTGAAATATCTTCTTTATGTGCTGCTTTAGCAAAACAAACTTCTATACTTGCATGCCAATACAGAAGTTAAAGTAAAAAAAGATGAAAAACCTTCTCATTGTCAAGAAAGAGCTGCTTGCTTGTCATATCTTTATTTTGCAGTAATGCTTTAAAACATTTTAACAAGTCTGTTCATATGGAAAACATCATCTCCATCTTTCCAAAATCTTTGAAAACTTATTACCAACGACAAGATCATTTTTTCAGACTCTGGTTGGTACTGTTCATGTCTAGAACTAATGAAACAATTCAGAAAAATTAATTTGATAAACTACATCTTTGTCTGCTTTGGCTCATCAAATGCATCATGGCTTTCTCAAATTTCTTGTTGATTTGAAATTTTTGTGAAAAACACCTTGCACAGAGTTCTTAATGCTTCAGTCATTTCTCAGCAATCTCTTGCAAACCCTCAGTGTTTCAGCATCAAGCTTATGATTGGCTGTAAACCAGGAAGGTTGCTGAGACTGATTAGAACATCTTCCCAGTCTAACCCTTGAAATTCCAAATTGGAGATGTTTGTGGCTGTACAGATGTTTTATTTTTTTGGGGTTTTTTTGTTGTTTTTTTGTTGTTTTTTTTGCCTTTTTATTTTTTTTAGTTGGGTTTTTTTTCTGCTTTCAAATAAAGAAGTTTAATAAGCAGTTGATTCTGGACATGTTTGGATAAAAGGATGTTGCTCTCATGGGCAAGACTTTCAGAAGGAAAATAAAGTTTTAATCTGTTGTCAAAATTCTGTTTGGACTCAGTGGCAGTGGGGTTTTAAACACTGCCAAGTACTTTCCAGAACCGATGAATTTATTTAGGAAGAGGAAAAATTATTTAACAAGTGGCAGCAGCTTTCAAAAAGAAATCTTTGGAAAGTGCTATTGTATGCCCTGCACACTATAAAGGCAAAAACCCAATTTTTATCTGAAATTGAACTTATTTTACACATAAAAATAGCTAGTTGAAAAACAAAAGGAAACTTCATTCAAATATATAGCTTTTTGTCATTTATTTATTTCAACTTCTCTGTCCCTTAGATTCAATGTCACTTTATTTTCATTGAGCTGCTTAAATTTTGTTAAATTTTCTTTTTACTTGGTGCTAAAATATTTGTGTTGACATAATTAGATCTTATGGTCATGGAATAACATTTTTTCAGCTGAATATTCAGCATTTATTCAGTACATGTCCTTTTTCATTAACAAACTCTAACCTACAGCTCTTCTCCAGTAACAGAAAGCAGAGTTCATGAAATTTGCAGTGTATTTTCTGTGAATGAAATTCACAAAAACCATTAGATTTTCTTTTTGTTGGAAATTGTATGCCCTGAGAGGAAAGGAATTTTGCAGTTTTGGGTGGAAGCCATGGATTTTTTTTGCATATAAGCAAGAATGTTTTTCGTTTTAGTTAAAATTCATAACAGAATTTCTCCCTAGAAATAGAGACACATTGCATTACTTTCACACCAGGCTGTGACTACATTCCAGCAGGTTCATACTACTTCTAATGATGACATCAGGCTTGTGTGCTAAACACAATATTCCAGGGGATAAATAGTCTTGTGTGGATGTAGCACTGGTGTGAGCCACGAGGACCTGCCCCATCACGAACAGAATGCAAAAAAACATTTCTGCAAAATACTTCCAAAAATTACTCCTGTATGAAGCAGTTGCTTACTCATGAGTCACCCCCTCGTGTGGTGTAGGCGACCTACTGTAACAAGATAACTTGTACCCAGACCCTTTTTTAGATCTCTCACCTCCTTTCAATCTGTCTAACAGCTTTCAAGAGACAGACGTGTCCCTGTGTGTGTCAGGAAAAGAAAGCAGCAGCTCATATCAGCTGAGGGAGTATTTGTGGATTTGGGGAGATGGAGGAGACAATACTTGTATGAATATAAATGCAGGAAGAATTCAATCTCCAGCAGGTGACTTGTGTAAGTTCTGGTGCAGGTTTGTTCAGATTAACAGGGGTCTCTGACTTTTGGCTCAGAGAGTTATCTCTTCAAAGGTCTGTAAAAGGAAGAAAGAGAAACTATGATATAGAATAAGCTTCTGGTTTAACAAAGTACAAATCATGGTGTGAAAACTCACTTTGTTCCTCTAAGATGAACAAAGCCCTAAAATTAATTGGAAAGGAAAAAACAATAGTAGAGGCAACATAGCTTAACTGAGCTATGAGATTGTGGTAGGGTACATGTACAGAGTAATTTTTCAGGCAGATTTGATCTCACCCTTTTCTGAGCCAACCGCAAAACCCAAATCTCTGTATTGGCAGACACGTAGCTGTAGTCCTCACAACACTCATTCTAAACTAGTAAGTCTGGCAGAGAGAGAGAGTATATTAGCTCAGTCTTAGTTCCAGCAGCTACCCAGAAGGCATTACAGCACACTTCAGATATATCTCATACAAACTGCTGCTATGCCCACACTGCCCAGAAGCAACTTCAGTGTGCTGTAGGGACAACAGGAGTTGTGACAGCTCAGAGTGAGGTATTATACCTTACATCCCAGGCAGACTATTCTGAGTTAAAGCTGGTTAAGCTGTAACTCGTGTGGCTGAACCTATGAAAATAGTCCAGTTTCTTAAAAAAAAAAAGTAGTAGTAGTAGTAGTAGATCAGGATTCTCAGGGCAGCATGGGTGTTTCCAGTTTCTGAGCTCAACAAATAGTACTTTAGCCTCAGGTACCTCTGAACATTTCCTGGGTGTAGAATCTGTGTAATATAACTTCTAAAAAGTGCATTGCTTACAGTCTGCTAGCTCAGGAAAAACACTTTGTAGGGGTGGGTTGAATTAGGAGACAGTATAACATATGGTCAGAGGAAAGAAATTGCCACTTTCTTGTCCCAGCATTAAGCTAAAGAAACTCAACTTAGAAGAAAATAAGCTCTTTTTATTCTTTTTTTTTTCTAGGCTCCAGGTAGCATATCTGGAATTTTCAGCTGAATTCAGGGCAGAGCTCAGGATTACTGTCTGAAAAACAGGGACACCCATACTTTTCTTACTCTTTGCAGAGATAGGAGCTGCAGGTGCTTGGGTAGGAGATGATCTCTGCTGTGTGCCTGTGCAGCCAGCAAGGCCAACAGCATCTGGGGCTGGATGTAGAACAAGCATGGCCTGTATATCAAGGGATGTGATCATACCCCATTTTGCAATGCTCCTTAGAGGGCAACTACAGTCCTGTGTCCAGTTTCAGACACTGGTACAAGAAAGAAATGGATTGGGTGGGGAAAATTCAGTGGAGGCACACCAAGATGGTTGGGGTCTGGGGTATGTCCCTACAAAGTAGAGGCTGAGGGACCTTGACTTGTTTGTCCTTGAGAAGGCAAAGCTCTGGAAGGCCTAAACGAGGGTCTTCTAGGTCCATGAGGAGGACTCCAAGAAGAGAAATACAGGCTACTCACAGAAGTGTGTGGCAGGAAGAAAAATGACAGTGAGCATACATTTAAATGAGGGGAGTGGAACAGCCCAGAAGTGGAAAAGGCAGTCTACGGGTTCGTGCAACCTCTGCATTTGGAGGTTTTCAGCAGCCAACTGTATAAATTCCTGAGCTATGTAATACAATCTCATAGCTGAGCCTGCTCTGACCAGAAAATTGAACTAAAGACCTCCAGAGATCCCTGCCAATCTCAATTATTTTGTGATCCTATTTCTACAACAGCGTTTTTAGGAAGCATGTTCATTTTTTTTCACCAAAGCACTTCCATAACTCAGACTGTTCATAAAGGCTCTCCTAAATGCAGCAACTATAGGCAAACATATTTTGATCAAAATATTAACAAAAAAATTTGACTGTTTCATTCAGGGTTTACTGTGAGGTAACACTAGATGTTTGCATGAGTTTCACATGCAAAATCATGCATGTGGAAAATTCCTTTCACAGCAGATGTCTTTTTTTCCCAGTCCTTTGTCACTGCTTAGTTCTCCAAGTGCATTTTCCTTCTCTTAACAGATTTCTTTCTTTGTTCCTAAACCCCATTATATGTAGATATAACTTCTTTTACTGAATTCTTTGTAGTAGACTGATTCAAAAATACACACAAGGGCAGGAATTGGGGATTACCAAACATCATCTGACCTCCAGCAAGAGATTACATACTCTTAGGCCATTGCAAACTTTTCAAGAAGCCTATTAGCTTATGTTTCTCACATTTCTGGGGAAACTGATGTCTTGTTTTACACTTCCAGTGAACAAGAGAGTGTGCACTGGTGTTCAGCAGATAAGCAGTAAAGATTTAGGGCAAAATGTCTTTTTTTTTTTTTTGTGTTTCTAGACTCTTTTCCTTTTCAATAACTGTAGAACAGGTAACAGGCCAATATTATATATTTTCAATTGGGAATAAAGAAAGAAAATTCCTCCTGATATTAATGTCTTCATTGGTAAGGACAGTTGATAGAATCAACCTTTTTAATTGTAATATTTATATACTTAAAATGTATCTAACTTCATTTATCATGCCATGCTACTTTCATGCATAGTATTCTTAGGTGTATTGTACAACACCAGAATAAGCTGGGTGTCAAGCCTTTGAATATTCCATAAGCCATTTGGAACATTCAATTGTGTTAAAAATGTGAATGTTTAAAGAACAAATAGAGTAGGTGGACCTGAAGCAGAGAGAGGGAACTGACTTAAGAAATGTTATGGGAATCTGACCATAAGATGGTACCCTATTTTGTAAAAGTAACAATCAGTTGCCTCTCGCAATATAACACTGTAAGAAAACCCCCAGATGCTTCACCTGGGCATCCTTATTTCCTTAAGTCTACTCTAACATTTTTTTTCTTTTACTGTTTAAAATATAGCTAAGTACCTCCCCAGCACAGTTCTGGTTACCTGCAGTTCAGTACAAATGGGATTTGATCACACCACTTTTCTTTAGTATATATCAAAACTGTCTCTAGAACTTGAAATTAGTATTTTCAAAGTAATTCACAGAATTTAGGCATCTCCAGATGTCGGATTTTTGTTTGAAATAACACTATAGTGTTTGGGATTTTTTTATTTTGAGAATTTTAGCCTGAAATCTTCAATTCCCACCATACAGCTGCGATCAAAAACAAGCTTTTTTTTTGGTTCCTGTTGTTGCATAACAGTGAGTCATCATTATATTTAATTTCTATGAAATGGACATACATCATGAAATGAAGTTTTTCTTCAAGTTCTCAAATAAATCCACAGGCACAGCCATTTGTCCTTGAACTGAGATGTTGGTTTAAATTCTTCTGCCTGCATAAATATATTTAGACATTTCTCATTCATCATAGGTCATTCCCATGCCTCTAGGTAACTAGCTAAATGTTGAAGTAAAATTACCACTTGAATGAATGTCTTGATCTAGTGTACTGGCATAACTGCAAGCTAAAATCACTGACTCTTTATTCAGCTGGTCATCTGTTCTTTCTTGTACTTTGATTTGGATACAATGAACTGAATTTTATAAGCAAGAAATTGAGTGCAAAGACTACTTATGGGATGCTTGTAAGAAAAGCTTAGCATAAGATTATCACCTGCCTAGGCTGCAACTTAATACTTCATAGCACTGCTTGAATGCAATCATGTCAATAGCTTGAATATGTGGTCATAAGGTTGAAGTTGCAAAGTGATGTTACTTCTGGATCATACCTTCAGTCCTTGTTTGAGGACTGTTGACAGAAAGCTCTCAAGAAGGCAAGAAAGTAGATGGGAATTTCCATAAATGAAATATTACCTTAGAAAGTGTTAAAGCAATCAACATTAATTTACTTCTACTCTCAATCACTGATAAATTTAGCCATTACCAGCTGCTGGGTGAGTTTCCTAACTGCCTACTTTTACAACTCACAGTTTAGAGCACCCCATGGGCTGTTTTAACCTGTGACAGCCAGATTTTCTTTGACTACTACTCAGCCCTCCCCATTGATTAGCTTAGGCAGATCTTCTCTGGTTTCACAGACCTAAAGATGTACTGTTCAGAAAAAATTTAATTATTCCCACTTGTAAAAGGCTAAGCTGTCTAATTTGGAGCTGTTTATGTAAAGATGCTGAAGATGTCAAGATCAACGACACCTAGGTGATTGTTTAGCTGACACCACTCTTCAGCTGAAGGTAACCACTCTATAGCAAAAATACCTGAGTGCATCATCTGAGCACTTCTCAGGGGGTCAGTTTGAAGCCAGGTGGACTCCCACATGTTTTAACTACATCCCTCAGTCGGTCAATGCTTAACAGATCTACATCTTCCCCACTTTGTCTACAGTCAGTCAGGGTTTGTCTTCGTCTAAAGGTCTAGTCATGAGATCTGAGCTTGCATGGACAAACCAAGAGGTGGAGATAGCAAAGGAACTGTCATCTGGGCTCTGTACAGGATTTCTGCAACCTTTTCAGCACCCTTACAGAAAACAAGGAGTAAAGAGGATAGGAAGGCTCTTCCTGACAGTGGACCAGAAGTTTTTTGTTAGGGTATTTTAAATTAGATTTAGTCAAACAGAGGCTAACCTCACATAAATGTTCAAAATGAGAAACAAGACATTGTGTTGTGCTGCCTTCAGACTGACAGAGCATTAAGGTATTCAGTGAAGTAAGTCTTAGAGTACCAAACAAATAGAAAGGTACCTGAGAAGGCCACGGACCAGAGGTTTGATTGTTGGAGAATCTGTCTTTCAAGCTGCTTATCTGGGCTAAAAATTGGTTTGAGCACTTCAAATTGCAAGTGCCCAATCTGCACAAACTGGAAGTAATATGCTGACAAAGTCCCATGCAGGTAGCAATCAACATTTTCCTGGATGAATTACAATAGTACTAAGATGTTTTAAGGAGGACCTGCCAGAGAAGCATTACACTAATTAACTCGGATTGTCAGAACGTTGGGCAGACCTGAGTCTCAGAAGCTGAAGCATTCAAATAAATAAATAAATAAATGTTTCAGGTGCATCACTGCTTAGGGCTGACAAGTCTGAAACCAGCATCCTGAGTCCATAAAGTCTGCTCACAGTTGATGTGAATGGATGACAACAGAAATGTTTAGCAGTGATTTACAAAGGAAAAAAAAGGAGAAAAAAAGGGGGGGTTGTACCATTTTCACTTTTTTTGTGATGACTACAGAAGGTTTGAAAGCCTCTGCCTCTCCTCACATTTCACATCTTATGTGATCTCTTTTCCTGGATGATTCTACAATAAAGTAGAGGGAAAGTATCATTACGATGCCACATCATACCATGGAAATAATACAGAGTTATGAGAGAAAAGGACAATCTTTTTTTTTAATTTTAAGTTAAAACCACTGAGCTCTTTGTGGTTTTTTTTTTTTTAATACATATTTTTAGGAGCAGCTAGTTAATTCCAAATTCCTTTCTTAGAGGTTTTACTTCTATCTCCTTTAAGATTCAATACTTCTAGTTCTACAAACAAATGCAGAAAAAAATGCTAATCCATTTTTTTTGTGTGCTCCACAGATATCTCCCAGGAAATAAAATGAAACCTGATATTACCAGTATGTTTAGTAAAAAAAAAAAAAAAAAGTAGAGTATAAAATAAGTGTGAAGCTGCCACTCTGTTTTGTCACACAGCAAAACAAGGAATGATGGTAAGTGACATAATGCCATTCTCTCTGCCATCTTTGAATCTGTAAATGCTGCAACATTAAAAGATGTGTGTTTAAGTTCTTAAATGAGATATCGTGTAAATAGCATCAATATCTGACACATTAGCATGCAGAAGTTGCTACAGCAGCCTATTTAGCATGAGTAAGTCAACAGGATTGAAAGAAACTTGGAGATAAAAAACATGTTCCAGGGGAAAAAAGCACACTGCAAAAAAATGCATAGGACTGGGTTTTTCTGGCAAATTGCATTCTCTTCTGTTATCTCACAAATCAGGATTGGTTTGGGAGAACTCTTTTGTGACTAAAGTTATTGCTCAGCAACAGCATTTATTGCCAGAGAGGGAGAAGGAATAATCAAAGCTGACCCAAACGGTGTAAGCAGATATTCCACATGGGGTAAAATTTTGAATGATTTATGATAAACAAAGCATTCATTAAATCTCTCTGAAAATAAGCATAGATAAGGCAACAGTCAGGATGGCCAGAAGATCAATCAGAAAATAACCCACAGGAAGCTTGGTGCCAAAAGTAATTGACATAATCATCAAATCAATTTCTGGTGGTACAAACACTTCTGCATTCAGTCTGTTTCCCTGTGCTGTAGATAATTTGTTATGTCATTCTGATCACTGTTGCCCAGTGTAAGCTTGTAATAGTTTTGAGAAGCACAGGTACTTTCTGGAGTTTAGTTTTCACATGATCAAAAAATGCCAGGTGGGGACCAGGTTACTGTTTCTGGTAAGTAAGCACTTATGTGATATTTACTTTTGAGATGTAGCTTTTTCCCCAGTTGTTGTCCATTTTTGTGTAAAAATAGCCTTGGGACACTGTGGACTTTTATGCAAGATGTTCCTTCACTGTAATTACAAGGGAAGAAGTGCAGATCTGGTTGCTGCTGAGGGTTTCAGGCTGAACTTTTAGGTTATTAGTCAGAGCAATAGCAATGCCTTCCACAGTTCAAAGATTACTGCTCAAAGTCAAAATGAGGGCCACTTTTCAAAAAAAAAGAAAAAATCTATTATTTCAGTATAACTAAAGCACTTTTCAAAATGTGAGAGATTTAAAAGTAAAAATGGGGTATATTG
>QUSF01000001.1:34529783-34558215 GCA_003676055.1 Chloebia gouldiae | reverse complement strand
AATATGTTATCAATCTAAGAATCTGATATGCTTTGTAACTAGTGGACGTTTCTTAGAATTCCACAGAAAAGAGAGTATAATTTGGAAATGCCTAAAGGAATAAAGCAAGAGCTATCTGAAATGGGACTTTTGGATTTTGTTTTTTTCTTAAAACTCAGATCCATTATTGGAGTAAATAAATACACAATGGATATGATGCATACAGGCAAACCAGTAATGCTGTAAATAATATATAACTCTGGCCTATGTTCCATTTTTGTGATTTCACTTATATTTTAAGCCCAGGCTGTTCAATGATGTGTACTGACTTTTGATGTACAAGATGAAATACTGTAATTATTCAGCATCTGGAAAATCTGAGCTGATACTATTTCCTGATTTCATCCATCCTCAACCTTTCAGCCACTTTCCTGATTTCTTTTAAACACAAGTCAATAGTTTCTTCTCTCATCTCTCTGTCAGCCTGTAAAGACCTTCCATTACAATCATCTCTTGCTGAGGGGATATCTCATTTCACAGACTCCTGGTGCAACATCTCAGAACAGTTCCCTCAAAGCTACTGCTCTCTATTATTATGTCAGTATTGTTTCCTGATGTAGTAAATATGAAAAATACATTTCTCACAATAAATTAGATTGTATGGTATCCTTGCTAGGTTAGTGAATGAACTAACTCCATCCTCTATAACTAATAATAAATAGTAATAAAACCTTTTGCTGACATTTTAAAGAACAGTGCAGAATGCAGGTAAAACGCTGCAGAATTGATTTTGCACTTATCAGACAAGAAGAAATGTAATTATACTGCATTTCCCCAAGGACTGTTTTCTTTTATCTAGCCTCTTTATTTAAAACAAAACAAAACAAAAACCCTGTAAGAATTCAGTGGCCTTGTATGGATGGCAGAAGGATTCCAAGCCATTGCAATTCCTGGAGCTTTTTCAGAAAGGCCTGTGCTATGTACCACTGCGATTCTCTATTTGTATGGTATTATTTCATCAAAATTCCAACTGGATCCAATTTTTCTGTTGAACTATGAGTTCTAAAGTGAAGCCCTTAGATCTCCTTTTAGAGCCTGCTGCTCTGCAGAGCATTGTGTCACTCTGCTAAGACAAACTCAAGCAAATTTCCTCCTCTTTGGTTCTCGCCACTGATCAGGTAATCTCCTTCACTATTTTTTGGACCACATTCATACAGGAATGCACCTGTGGTTTATATTTTTGTAGATATTTTTCTATCTTACTCAGTCTTTTAACTGCATTTTTTTTCCTGGAATAAATGAGACTGTAAAAGATGAACCCCTCACTGATATGATGCACTAAAAGAAAAATAGAAGCATTTTTAGTTCCTATTGTTACATGTAATTTCTCTGTATTCCTGAATTTTGCCCATGTCATACTGTCAGTTCATGGTTAACAAGGCATCTTGAAGCTCAGTGAAAAGGTCTGTACCTATGAAATGGTGTTGGACTAGAAAGCCAGAAAATATTTTTTATCTAAATAAAGGTGAGGATAGCTGACGTCTTGGAAGTATAATATCACTTCCAGGGTCTTCTTGGTGCTGCCAAGCAATAGGATAAGAGACAGTGGGCAGAAACTGATGCACAGAAAGTTCCACCTGAACATGAAGAACTTCACTGTGCTGGTGACTGAGCACTGGGACAGGTTGCCCAGAGAGGTTGTGGAGTCTCTGTCCCTGGACATATTCAAGAACCATCTGGGTGCAATCCTGTGCCATGTGCTCTAGGAAGACCCTGCTTGAGCAGGGAGGTTGAAACAGATGACCTACTGTGGTCCTTTTAAACTTTACCTATTCTGTGATTCTAAAACTGGTTAGAAAGATAACCACTGACCTAAGTGCATGCTTGTACTAGCTTGAGGAATATCCAAATAAATTTTGATGCTATAAGATTTCAAATAATAAATTCAAATGCCAACCATGATTTAAAAGCTAAACTATTTCAACCCAGTTATCTCTTTTAGTACTACTTTGCAGTTTCTGCAGCATCACAGAGATGGTCCAATGAGTGGAGTTAGAAAATAATAGATAATTTTAAAAGTCTTAAAAAAAAATCATTTAATTACTTCTCATTTCTCCTACTTGCACTTGATAAATGAACATATTAAACTGTGAAGACTCAGGAGCCTCCAAAAGCCTTTGAAGTGTATTAGAATTATCTAATAATTAACCTCAGGACTCACCAGCATGACTCAGTGAGGTGAAGTGAAACAGCACTTATGATGAAGGGAATTCCAGATTTGCCAGCCCTAAGGAACCAAGCCAGCTTCATTCTCCTACACTTTGTCATGGAGAGCTCTGAGCTCCCCTGTTCTACCTTTTGTTGCATTTCATTCTTGATGAGAGGCTCTTTCTCAGTGCAGCTTTTTTTTAAAAAGCTGGGTGCATCATTTTTAGAAGTCAATATTGAGAAATAACCTTTGACTTGCATAACATATATGCAAAAAATATGTATTTTCTCTGGACTGGGTTTTTTTTCTGTGCCTGATATTAGAGGGCATTGTTCAGCTTGGGGTATCTATTAAATACTTTATATTGTTGTGGTTATCTGAACTAAGAGTGAGCCCTCCCTTTAGGGTGAGAGAGCTTATGCTCACAACTTCCCCTGCATCTTTGGCTATTGCAGGATGGGTACCAGTCTAACCTCTGCTCTAGAGGACAGTACTTCAGCTCCTACAAGTACCATTGAAGAGGTGATGGTTTTGTGCTAATAAATTGCTCCCCTTGCCTTTAACTGCAACCATAACGATTCATAATAATGCAACTTCTTATTTGTACCAGGGTCAGAAGTGGTCGCTGGTTTTATGTACTCAGATTAAGTAAGTACTTTCATCCTGAATTTATAGTGTACTGGAAAGCATCAGTGCCAATTGGACTGAATGGTTAACAAGGACATCAGCAACTCCCTGAAAATGAACACTCAAAACCAGGAATTAATTAAAGATCAGACTTTTAAAAAGCTGGGCAGCAGTTTCTGTTTTCTGTGACTCTCTGAGTGCTTTTGTAATGTGCTGTGGGAGCCAAGATAGCCCCAGACTCACTGAAGATGGCCACAGTGATGATTGACCAGCCAGGGTCACTGTATTACTTTCATTCACAGTATGGTTCAGGAAGGAGGAGCGTTGACAGAAGGGTCTATGGATTTGAGCAGTGGCAATACTAAGAAAAAATTTAATATACTGTTTTAAGGCTACCTTTCAATAAGCATATTCTGTCTTAGAGCTGCATTTCCAGAGGCCCCTTCCAGAGTAAATAAAAATATTCACTAGAACAAGACTCAACAATACTACTTAGTTTCCAGTTTCACAGGTTTTACCTAAGCCTTTGGAGGGATTTCTATGAAAAGACAGGGTGAGTAGGACTGGTTTTGCTGAACCAAGGAAGAACTTACCAAGGAAGAAAAGCCTTTTGAGGTATCCTAACACTGCCTTGTACCCTCAAACACTAAGTAGTAATTTCTCAATGTTAACAAAGGTTGTCTTCAACCTATAGTGTTGCATCAGGAAAGGAGCAATATATGTAGAAATATATTATCATAGAATCACAGAATGGTTTGGGTTGGAAGAGACCTTAAATCTCACCTGGTTCCAACCCTCTGCCATGGGCAGGAACATTTTCTGCTAGCCCAGATTATTCAAAGTCCCACCCAGACTGGCTTTGAACAGTTCCAGGGATGGGAAATCCACCATTTCTCTGGGCAGCTTGTTCCAGGGCCTGGATTGCTCACAGACATTTGTGTTGCTTCCCCAGCAGACATCTGGGTTGTTAAAATGCTCTCTCAGGTTGAAAGCTTGTGAGCAGGATACCTCCTGTATCTGAAGTAAGAAGGACTTGTTGACAGGCTCTGCCTGTTCAGGCACCTGTAGCAGACCTCAACAACAAGGTACCTTTTGTTGGGCCTGCCCTTGATTTTTGTCCTCAAGTTCTCAATCTGTTTGCAGCTGATTTGTGCTCTTAACCTTTCTTCTCAGTCAAGGGTTCACCAACAGTGACCAACATTTTCATTTGCAAAAAACGAATTAATTTCATTTTGCCTTGAACTAATAGTCAAAGTCTCACAAAATCTTTTGAAAGTACCTCTCAAGAAAGAGGAAGCATGCTCTCTTTCTCTCATAGACTACATGACATATATCTTCACTGTACATTCACTGCCTTGCAGTGCACTTCCAAGTCCAGATTTTCAAGATCTCTGACACAAAAAAATTAATCCCTGTGTTTTTCCAACACTTACAGGTCTAAAAGCATTTATGTATTTTAAAATCACTGCAGCTTATCCAGGCTAAAGCTAATATGTTTCTTCTGCTGAAGTGAAGCAGCAGATGTATTCAAAATATTACTTGTATTAGTGCAACCTGAGATACAACTGCCTGGGTGAAATTTCCTTCCATCTGTAGCAAGTCTGACTGAGTCATACTGAAACTGAAGATATAATTTATTTATTGCTATCAAAGGAGCTCCCTTTCCTTTTAGTACTTGAATGCAGTGAAAAGTCTCAGATGAACTGTAGTTAATAATAGTTTGTGGTCAGCCTGGGGAGGCACTTCAAGTCCTATTTGCTTTTGACCATGTTCTGTTCAATACTCTCACTGCTGATGTGGCCAGTGGAGCAGGGAGAGCACCTACATTAATTAAGAGGTTCAGCATTTGAAAGACTACATAGGATTTCAAAGACAGGTGAGCATCTGCAGTTTGAAAGCAGAAAACCCCAGATTTGTAAAGGACAAGTGGAGCCTTGGAACCGTGGATGAGGATTTTAAATGGTCTGGTATCAATTGGGTGGAAAAATAATTCCAAGTTTACAATGTGCCACAATTGCATATGAAGCTGCTTCAAAAGAACAAATTGCTTTCTGGGATGTTTTAAGAACACTGTTGGCTGTAAGACAGAGGAATGAAATTATTCTGCTCTATTTGCCACTGAAGAAGCCTCAGTTGAAGTACTGTATCCTATTTAGGGCGTTGCACTTAAAGACAGATGTATACCAAGTGGGTCTAGAAGAAAGCAGCAGGAGCAATCAGCCAAGGAGACAAGGCTGAATGAAGTAGCCTTATTTCTTTGATAAGAAGGAAAATCAAGAAAGAAGGCTGATCATGACCTCCAATCTTGTAAGTTATTTTTTTAAAAAGGAGGTAGTCTGTCGTCCCCTGAGTCTACAAGAGGGAGGCCCAGAAGAAATAAGCTTTCTTCTCAACAAATTATATTTAAATTATATGTAAGTGAGAACAATCTAATCACAAGATTTATGAAAGCCTTAGAGCAAGATAACAAGATACAAGTAAGATTTCAATTAGTGAAGATTTTTTAAGGGCAGTTTAGGCTTAGATGTGGTGGGTTAGGTGTAAATGACCCTTGTTCTTTGAAGGGATATGAAGAAGCTGACCTCTAAATGTCCCTTCCAACACTGAAACTTCAAAAAGGTGAATAACACCTTCCTCTTTTTCTGTGCTGTAAAATGGGGGTTCAGAGTTGGTGCAAGTAAAGACAGTCATTTAACTTTAAAGAAAATTGTATTTTGCCATGTGTGCCTCCAACATGGTGTCTCTTTCCATGGCATCATAAAGATTGACAAGAAATTTGGACCAGGACAACAAATGCTTCAAAGTTAGGAGCTGGAAGATATTTATAATCCATGTCCCTAGAAACTGAGAGTCTGAATTCTTCTGGTTGCCTAATATCTATCTGAAACAATAATTAAAAATATATCCTGATGCTGTGATGTTGCCTTTTACTGTTCTCAATGGGAAACAAAATAATAATGTCAGTCCTTTGTGAGATGATTGGGTCATGAATTGCACAAATTTTTCAAACTGTAATCTAACACTTCTTCCCCTTGCCTGTCCTTCCACCCCCTCCCCAAACAGTTCTTATAGATTTATTGAATTGGAAAACTTTGCCATGAGATTAAATCATATTATCATGCAAAAAAAAAAAAAAAACAACAAAAAACCTAAGGTGACCAAACCAGCCAGTTAAAATTGACAGCATGACTTTCCATAGCAGGGATCTTCCACAAGAAAATCTCCACATTTCATAGGCTACACAGCCATGTGACTATGAAAAATCAAACTTGAAAACGTTTCCCTTCTTCTTATTCAGCAGACAAACGTGAAATCTCTGACTCAGCACAATGAAACCTTTTTCCAATCAACACAAACTAATGATTAGGAAGGCTTGGAAAGAGTTATGTAGGATTATTCTGAAAATTGCTGTCTGAGGATGCCTTAATGGGGGTATGACTGGTTTTGAATAAGAATGTGTCACGATCAATTTTCATCAAGGTGGCCCAAGTCTGTTTATCCTCTTGCTGTATGTGATAACACACGTTTCAGCCTAGGTGAAAATGTCCTGTCCATCTCCTAGAAAAGCTTAATAATTTTTTTGCAGCCCAACTCATTCTAGACTTGTGCACACTTCTCATTCTCTGCACTGCACAGCCATCTCTTAAAGCAGCAGTACTGCATGCTTCAAACAGCTTTGCTTGACACCCTCCTGTTTTTCATTATATTCTTGTATTATGTTTTCAAAACAAAACAAAATGAAGAATCGATACTGAGGATGTTTGGCAAAGATATCATGACCTTGGTTACAACTGGAACAATTGAGCAACCAAGCTGCAAAGACAATTTTACCCTGCTACCACCAAGGTAAGACACAGAGGAAAAAGTTGCTCATGACGTAGCTGTCCTATAGGGTGTTAGACTAAATATATAAAGGTGCTGCTAAACTAGCAACATCTCATTAGCTTTCTTCTCTTTTACTGTTTGGAGTCAGTCTTTGCTGTGTGTGTGTTCATAATTTTTAGAGTTTGGGCTTCATCCATGTGCTTTGCAGTCTTTCCCTTTCTTCTCTGTTAAGGAGTTTGTGGCTTCACTTTACAAGACCTCTTGTAAAGGGGTGCCCTTTATAAGAGGTCTTGTGGGCTGCCCTCTACCAAGAAATGGCTTATGTCACATCTGAAATCACAGTGGGCTGAATGAGGTGAAGCCACGTATTCTCACTCCTCAGGCCTTCTGTTGTTCTCTTGCTTGCTTTTCTACCTGAGCAGGCAGTCCTATATTCAGCTTCAGACTGTAATCATCAGCTCTGAATCCAGATTTTTGAGCTATTAGGGTGCAGCTGGTCTGTGACTCAGTAGTTCTGCTTTCGGTAGGTTTGCAGGATCAGTTCTACTGTGGCTGAAGCTGTCTTTTTTGTGCTGTTTCCAGCAACATCCAGCTGCTGTGCTGCTGGGGGTGCCATCACATGCATGCTGCACTGCTGCTGATCAGAAGCCTCCTGAAATCTGAAGTACCACTGTCTTTATCCCCACTGTTGCTTTTAAAGCATAGTATACAGTATTGGGAAGTACCACGCCTGCTCCTGAGGAGAGGAGCTGCTAAAGACCAGGAAATCAGAAGCAGGTGAGCATATCTGAATTAGGCAGGATAGTCTGGGACTGCAAAACTCAGCTGCAGGGAGGCACGTACAGTCTCACACTCAAATTTCCCCCTTGCATCAAATGAAATTGCCAAATGAAGAAAAAAAAAAACATACTAGCAGCTTTGATAATTATATGGGGCTGGATAACTCCAACTATGCAAGCAGAAAGCGTTTTTCACATTGTTAAGTTCCCACTCTGAAATCTATGTGTTTCCCATACTCTGCCTCAGCTTCTTTGCACCAAACTACTGTACTGCAGATCATCTGGGCACTTTTCAATTCAGGTTCTCGCTTTCTATGGCAAACTGGGATTTTTAAGGTTTTGTTCTTCTGTACCAAAGGGCCTGACATTCTGGAGTCTTTTTGGAAGAATTTAGTGGCTTGGGATGGTTAAAACCATGTGATTAGATGTAGACCATAGGTTTTGTCTGCAAATTATGAGATTGGATGATGTGGCAATTTTTAGACTCCATGAAGTTACTTCTCAACCCACATTCCTCCTCACTCTCCCTCAGTGTTTTGGAAACTTAATAGTTATCAGAACCACATACTTTATGCCAGTTTCTGGACTGATCAATGGTATCTTTTATAACGTAAGATTAGAGAGTAAACAATATGCATGTACCATGACAGGGTAATAAGTTCTAAAATTCAAAGAATCCATGTTACATTTTTTCCCCCATGAATTTGACTATTCTTTATTTTCAGGTCCAGACTATGTCTTCCTGATATGGTAAAAAGGGCTGGGGCACTTTTCTCTTACCCTTAATAACCAGTCAAAAAAAAAAAAACAAACCCAAAACCAAACCTGTATATTTTCTTACACTCCAAAATAGCCTCAGAACCTGAGAATCATCTCTGGCCTGTGCTACCTCCTAGCTGTGTCCAGCATTACTGGGGAGAGAGCCTGACCAAAACAGCAGCGGGATATGCCAGTCACTCGACCGCAGGGACACACACATGGCCATGCTCTGTGTCTGTCTGCTTTACTCATACAAGTGTAGCCTGTGGGAGCCAGAGATGGCTGATCCTGAGATATGCAGATACCAGGAGACCAGCAAGAGAGGGAAACCCACAGATCCTGAGGAAAGGGTGTGCGTCTATATGAAAATGCAGACATGCATCTGTTACACAGTGTACGAGTGGTAGGAATGGGCACACAGTGGCATGAGCATTAGCATTGCTAAAAGCCAGAGGAGATACTGAGAGGGTCCTCAGCAACAATAGGATCTGATCTGCATTTTGTAGAGCCGGTGCTGTTGTGCCCTCAGTGCTCTTTGTGCATATACCAGTCTTGGCAACCAAGCAGAATATACTTTCTCATGCTCAAATTGAGCTCTCATTTTGCTGCACAGGCAGCAGAAATGCTGGAATACCTACAGTGCAAGCAGGAGCTGCCTCATAAGAACATACTGGCTCAAACTAGAGGTCCTTTTCATCCATTTCTCCATCTCTAGTAGCCCCTCATAGCAGATGCTCAGGGAGCAGTAGGGCAGGCATCATATATCCTGAAGACAGCAGCTGAGCAAATCTGGGACAAGAAACACTTGAATAAAAGTGTGTGTTCATAATTTTTAGAGTTTGGGCTTCATCCATGTGCTTTGGCAAAGGAAAAGAGTTTTCTGTTTATGTGCATCGCATCACTCCGGTAAAAGGAAGTGGCTCCTTCTGGCCCGTTCCAACGAAGAGTAGAAATGGCACCATCCAAAGCAAACTCTGCTGTATAGACTCCCACAATTCCACCCCTCTAAAAGCCTGGCACATCACAGCTCCTCACAAGCCATTGAAACAAGAGAAAGGCCTTGATTTTTGATTGTTTTGCAACAAGACCTGTAAGAGTATTCAGGTCTTATGGCACCTTCAACTCTGGAACCACCCAGTCCACAGGAGGCTGGATGGAGAGCATCGTCCTCCAGCATGCTTTACCTCCAGCACAGCCCAAATAAGGCGCACCCAGATATTTCTTGTTCAATGTGTGGGCATCACACATCTCCATGTGGCCCTGGAAAACCTTGGCTCCTCTGCAACAACCCTGTGATGCAGTCCTGCTACCACCTTGTAGGCCCCAGTTTTCTCATTGTTCTAGGGAGCTGATGGCAGATTCCCATCAAAAATGGAAGAGGTTACCTGGGGATGGTCCATTCGCTTTGAAATATTCTATTTTTTTCTCAGAAATTAGGAGTAAGCAGAGCAGGCCAAAGAGGCTTGCCTGAATATACAAGAGCTTCTGCTTCTACTAAGCTTCTGAGCCCATCCTTGAGAAGCATGTTCAACTAACAGAGGAGAAACGAGGCCAGAAAGTGGGTGAAGAAAAGAAGAAAGAAAGTGCTAATGGAATAAATAATTTTCCTAGGACCTAATGACAATAGTGCATTTACACATGGCCTTTGGGTATCCCCCTGTAACGTGTCAGCCCCCCAGAAGAGTATCAGCAATTTAACAGACTCTTTGTCTCACTTTTCCTCTCTTTTTCATATAAGTGATCTTCAAGTTTTGCCAATAATGTGGTAAAATAGAGCCACATCCCACACAGAAATAGTTCTTGCCCAAATACAAAGTGTTTTCATCTGTGTGTACATTTTGATATGGCTGCTCACTGGAATATTTGTGCTATAACAGCAAAATTTTGAGCTTTATCTCAGCTTCAGTAAGTGGAATGCTACAAACCTTCAAAAACACCATAGGTTTGAAACTGCCTCTGCCCCTTCCTGACAATTTCACTATCCCCAACACAACATATTTGCAAGAGCATGTAGTGACAGGACAAGAGGGTATGACTTCAAACTAAAAGACAGAATGTTTAGTTTAGACATTAGGAAAAAATAATTTATTGTAAAGGTAGTGAGGCACTGGAACATGTTGCCCAGATAAATTATGAAAGCTCTGTGACTGTAAGTGTTCAAGCTCAGGTTAGATGGGGCTCTGATCAACCTGGTCTAATGAAAGGTGTCCCTGCTCACAGCTGGGAAGTTGGAATTAGATGAACTTTGAGGTCTTTTCTATCCCAGTCCACTTTGCAATTCTATGAACATTCCTACAGCTCACATCAGATATATAGCCGGTGTTAATTGTCTCACTATAACAAGACAGGCAAAACAATCACTGAAGAAAACAGCCAAAATTACAGAAGATAGCACTAGAGCCTGCCAGGTGCAACCCAGTGGCTTAGAGGGTGGCCCAATTTGTGCTGGAGGTTTCCAAGCCCCAAGCTCTGCCACATCATTCTGCCCAGACTTAGAGCAGAGAGCCAGGAGCACTTGTTCATCCTCATTGTTGTTCAAAGTGGGATAGTTTGATGCAACCATGCTGCCCATGCTTTTGTGTCAGAAGGCTCATCTCTTGTGTGTGCCTGGCAGCCCCTGTTACATGTGTGACTTCCACATCTGAGCACGGGCTGGGTGTGGAAGGGACAGCCTTTTGTGTGCCATTTCTTACCGTCCTGGCCCTTCAGCACCAAGTCGTGATGCCTGCAGCTGTTTCACTCCATCCTCTAGTGGGCTCTGTCTTTCCCCTATGAAAGAAGGGTGTGTCCTGGAGGAAAAAAAGGATGGACACCTGCTTAATATCAGTGCTTGACTGCGAGTGCCCCCCTGCATGCTGCCAGCACCTCTCAGCGAGATTTGCCTCCCCTCAGCCAGCACTTCTGTGCTGCACTGGGCCCTTAGCTCCAGTCATCTTTAGTCTTCCCTATCCCCTGTGCTCTCTATGCTCTCAGCTGTCTTGTCTTTTTTCTTTTCCTGCCTCTCCCCATTTCTTTTCCTTTGGGACTTCTCTTTGCCTCTCCCTTTCAGGCTTCCTGTCTCCCCTCCAAGCCGGCACTTCCGACAGCAGGAATTTCAAGATATGCTATGCTCATACATTTTGTATTAGCTCTAGGGGCTCTTAAGCCTTCTGACATCACGGGGTTACACAAACTAGCAAGTACTGTAGCCCAGGAAAGCACCTGGAAGTAAGAGAAAAGGGTGTGTGTGTGTGTGGGGGGGGGGGGAATTAAATGTTTAGCAACAGAAATGCCACACTTTTGAAGTATTAACTAGCTGTTCATTCAATCGCAAAGGGTTATTGCACTAAGAACTCACATTAGAATTAAGCAGGAGAGAAAAAAAAAAACACTTGCTGGCTAAAGGCTGAGGATAAACCCAGCATTTCCTTATCACTGCCTAGGGTAAAGAAAATCCTTAATTACAATACTTGTCTTTGAATAATATTTCAGTCATAACAGTACATTTCTCAGATTCTGCATGGTAAGAACATTAATATTTATTCCTTTTCTATGACCTTTCAATAATTCCTGAGGGTCCTATTTTGCTAGCATTGATGTTTGCTTATTTTTTTATGCTTCTTCTGTACAGTGGTCCAAAACTTCATCACCATATATCAGCATCTTTCTTGTCTTTAGAAACATATTCCAAACAGGGTGAAAAAAACATGGTGCTGATTTTGTCCTCAAACCTCAAACTAATATTTAACAGTAGAGACCTTCTGCTATAGTAGAACCTAGTGGAACTCAGACTTAGTATATAGACTCACAGAGTACAGAAATTTATTCCTGTAGAAACTGTTGAGACTGGAAGAGACTTGCAGTCACCCTTTTTTCCCTAGCTTTCCTTTCAGTCTCAAATGTTTGTCATTCATTGGTGCGTAGTTCTCTCTGTCAACTTGAATACACATTCAGCTTGCCTTACACTGGAGGGTTCTTCTGGAGACTACAGGAGTGAGACTATGTCCCTTTAATTTCACTATTTAAAAACATGCACTTTGCACTTCTATACCTTAGAAATGCCTTCTACACTCTAAAAACTTCTTAAAATACTTTGAATTTGCCTTATTCACCCACCGACATTCCAACTGAAGGGGGTTTGCTCAATTTTAATAACTTAAAATATGGCCAGGTGAACATCCTTTTTTCTGTGTTCAGGACACCCTCTTTTCAAAACATTTGCCTTCTATGAAAAAAGTCACCCTTTCAAATGACATAAAACCCTGTTGATTTCCAGTTATAAAAATAGGGTAGAGAAGACTCAATATTCACACACTGGTACCTGGTAAGTGGATTTTACTGAACATATTTGCATGTTGCATTTTGAGCAAAAATGCTTTTGTATTAAAAAGTATGAGCTAGATATGGTCACCATCTTCTGAACAGTTTACAAGAAAAGAAAAATCTGTAGCTCTTCACCTAATGTCTGAGTGCATATTTACAAAAAAAAAAAGAGCCCTCTAAATTTCTAGAAGCAAGCACATTTGAATGAGACTGTCTCTCCTTTTTGGTATGCCAAATACTGAACTCCTAATCATACTGTTCAGTCATTGAGGATAAAAATGCAATTCTGAGAAAAGTGTAAATGCCCTTTATGCAAAGAAAAGTCTCTTATCTGCAGTAATTTGGTGAATAGGCTCTGTGATGATATCTGAAGTGCCAGTGCTTCACCCACAGAAACTCTGCCTTCCACCTTTAGTTTTTTGGATCGGTAATTTCCAGAATCTGAGAGATAGCTAGGCAGAGAAATGCCAGGGTGGGACATTTACTTGTATATCTGTGGATCACTGATATACAAGTCTTTTTTTCAACTAAATAATTTAGAAAAACAAAAGACACTGTCTTTCTGGATGGTTGTATTTCTTTCATAAGCAATGTCAGTAGATAAGGGTGTATTTCTCTTCTCAGCTAAGGACCATTTTATCATGCAAAGGCATCAAAATACTATCTAGTCATGCACTTGTCCCAGTGGAAAAAAAGGATTTTCAGAAGCTGAAAGAGAAAAATGCAACAGCCTTAGTATTTAAAAATCTTCTATTGACAATACAGGACAATAGTGACATGTTAAAAATCTGGCTTTGGGTCTTTTGTAAATACAAAAGATGCAAATCTTAGAATCCACATTAATTTCATCTACATTTACAAACCAAGAAGAAGCCAGACTAGCTGTGAAGATTTCAATGAGGAGTATTCAAAGAGGCAAGAATAAATGCCTTTTTCTCAAAGCAGGAAGTAGTGTAATGCCTTTTTCTTAAAGCAGGCCATAGTGTAAAGCCTAATTTGTACTTTGTACATGTCCTTGGATTTATGATCTGATTTTCAGCTATTCTTAATATCCACAGGAGCTGGAGAATTTTCTTTAGAAACTGGAGCAGTCACTATTCCCACATTTTAGGCACTATATCGATCAAACCCATTTCCAAGACAGCACTCCCAAATCCCTCACAGAGTTTGGAGTCCAGATGCCTCAGAGCACTGCAATAATGGATCTGTTTCAGGGAACAGATTACTGGAGCATAAACACTGTGAACGCCTCCCTCACAGCGTACCAATCGCTGATGCTGTATCTGGAAATGGATTCAACAGATTTGGGTGTTTCAGAGCATCTTATTTCAAAGGCAAACACAAGATTGCTACCCCCAGTATATGACAAATGATATTCTGGCTGACACAACTAAACATGTTACACCTATCATGGGTACAAATACCACAGTATTTGTCTCACTAGGAATAGTCATGCCCTGGATCCCAGGTAGGAGTACCCAGATAAGAACCTACCTCGGTGACCAGCCAAGTATGATAACAGCATTTGGGACTGAGAGCACACATTCTTCACATGTAGTTCAGTATGCAGCACAACCTTCCTTTTAATCGTGCAGAAATCTAAATTCACAGCCACTGTGAGCATTAAAGGGAGGTGAAAATCCATCATTAACCCATGCACTGGCTTTCTTCTGGCTGTACTGATGATGGATAAACACAGAAACCTTTTCTAATATTTTATTTTAATTAGAGTAAAAGTAAACTGCAATAAGCACACAACACAGGGAATTAACAGAAAATTAAACAAGTTCTATGTGTAAACCTGTAAAAACACTCTGAGGCAATTTGAATTCTTCATCAGACTGGGGACTGTACACATATTTCCTTCTTAATTTATTTTATTGAGTGCTCATGTTTCATTCCTGAGCAGGCCTGCTTGTATTGATTCGATCTCATGTTCAGTGAAGTGTGTGTGTGCAAATGTCTAATGGGAGCAAAGAGCTGAAAGATAAAATGGACTTTTTTTGGCCAGACCACGCACCCTTGGAGATTTGCCCGGCCCAAAGAGGATGTTATGGCACAAACGGCACAACTGCTTTTTGAAGCCTAGAGGGGAACTCATGAAACAACATTTGTGCATTGCAGCTGAGAAAAGCTCTAATTTGTACTGCTTATCTCTGATCCATGCACAACAGATCTGAGAGGAGGATTTTGCCCTTAATTTGTTCCCTGGTGTCTACACATTTTGAGTGTGTTAGATCAATGAACGATGCTACATTCCATATGTGCCACAACACGTAAACCAAGCTAGGTACGCTGAAGATGAAGAGGCAGCATCAACTTTGAACCTTCTGTTTGTAAAACAACTTTAAACGTTAGGCAGATGAGTTTGCAAAAAGAATTAATTAGCAATAAAAACCAAAGGCACATTCTGTGAGAATCAACAACATAGATTTAGATCTTAGTTAAAACTTGGTGAATGTCAACTAATAAGGAAGTCTGTAGAGTCTGTCAGCCTTTGCAAATCCTGCTTTTCTGAAAGGAAAAGTATTGCTGCTCACAGGAGAAAATGCATATATAAGGTTTGAATCTGTGTGGTGGAGTGAGAGCTGCAGCTCAAAGATTGTGTCTTCAGATTTCTATGAGAAAGATCTTTTTATAGCTGTTTTTTATTTAGCTAGAGTTTTCTCCTGGGAGGGCAGGAGGGCGTTAGCTCAAGAATTCACTTGATAGATTTCAGATCAGTAGCTAATCTGTCACTTCAAGAGGTGACAATGACAGGAGGGAAAGACTTCCTAATTTATTCATAAAATACTTTATCTGTCGATTCCATTTATTTAGTTCATTCTTCATAGGTAAAAGTATTGAAAAAAGGAAATTAATCCTGACCTTGGAGGTGAGAAGCAGAATGCTGATAACTCCAGCTCTGGGGGCATGAGTAGGCCAGGACTTTTCTCACCCAGGAGTGTAAAAAACATGATAGACTGATATTATCTCATGCATTTTACCCCTTGAATTCTTATTGATACCACAATACCACAGAGGCTTTACTGACTTATTAACAACACTTACTGGAAGCTCATATTCAGTATAGCAAGTCACAGCCTTGTTTGCTATTTGGCATAGCACAAAAATGCCTGTGGTACATTTTGTCTGCCATTGTGTGCTTGCTGCCAATGAAAAGATTACATCATGTCAGAAATGCCAGAATTTTCCAAAGGAATTCTTTATAACGTGTAAGAATTCATATGTATTTTTCAGTGAGCTGCATCTTATTCTTAAATTCATCAATCTGGAAAGAATTATTGTGTGATTTGCTGGGCAAAGAGTCTGAGCAGCAAGAATTCATTGGCCAAACCCCAATATAATTTTCTTCTTTGATAAGAGTTGGAAAAGCACTTAGAATTTAATTTCACTAGGACTCTCATGTCCTTAAATCTTGGGTGTTGCAGCACACTATTTATGGAGGTCACTATAATTCTGTGCAATTACATTTTGATTTCACAATGGTAGAGGTTTTTGTTGCTAAAAGTTAATTCTTCATAATAGAATGGAGTCTACTTATTTAGCCACTTTGAGTTACTGCAACTTCTCTTTTAATTGAAGACTTTTTCATCACCAACCTCAAATGCAATCCTTATTAGACATACAGGAACACTGAGTCTTTGCAAAATGAGGTATGAAGATTCAAGAGCTGTCATTCAGCTAATGGAGTGAGTTTGGCCAGGAGCTGAACACTTTATTTACTGATCTAAACTATCTTCTGAGGTGGTATTTGGGCCACCCCCGGAAAAATTCAAGGTCAGGCTGGATGGGTGTCTGAGCAACTTAGCTGAAGATGTCCTTGCTTACTGCAGGAGGAAGTTGGGGAGCTTTTGTTAAAAGTCCCTTCTGAATGAAATTATGTAATGCTATGAGTCTGTGCTTCATTTAATATGGTCTTTAGAGACATTCTCAGCCTTTCTCTGCCAGATTTCAATCTTCAAAATTCAGATAGTTTGCAAAGATGAAGCATATATAGTTTGGATCATATGTAGTTTTTGTGGGTTTTTTTTTTTTTTTTACAGCTATTCCAAAACTTATTAAAGAGGAAATCTTCAAAAATTATCTCTAAAGAGACTGTAAGCTATGCTTTTCAAAGGCATGTAATTTTTCCAGGTTTGAGTTTGTTTTTCTGGGGCTTTTTAGGAGATCTGTAGAAAGTGCATTTTGACATGACAGTGCTTTCTTGTCAGGTGTCACTTTACTTCAAAGCATGGATATAATAATATTTCTCAAAATATGGCAAAAAATTCATAACAATATCCTTTTCCTTCATTTCAGTTTTGGAATGGCAAATAGGCTTCTAACTAACATAAATTAAAAAAAAAAAAAGGACATCAGCTAGAGGCATGTATTTCTCATAAAAATATAGGTTTTCTTCAAAACAGCAAAAGATCATTGCACCAGCAAACAGAGAGCTACTGTGAAAAGCAAAGCATGTCACCATGTCACCGTGTGAATTTCAGACAAATCCTTCAATTGTTGAGATTTTTGTGTATAAAACATCTCTCTTGAGACATATAGGAATGGAAAGCAATAATACAGCTGATACTGCTCAGCAGCATTGAGGACCAAGAGTTTCTGTGAAACCTTCACATTTTTGTTGTCTGGTTTTCAGTTTCCCTCTTTCAGGAGAGCTGGACAGAGAGAACAGTGCAAAAGTTAGAGTCATCCCCATACACACATGGGATTCAGCTGAAGTGCAGAACAGGACTTTTGAGCTGAGAGCTGTTCCCTGATCACACAGTTTAGACAGGAAACGAAAGTCTTATGTATTTCTCTTCATAATTAGACCTCAGCTTCCCATTACCTTTTTCTTCATCCACCATTGCTCAAATTGAGTTTTCCAACTATTTTCTCAATCTAATATTTTCCCTAATTATTCAGTGTGAACCTGAAATATCTGAAATTGCTAGATGGTCTCCAGCTCAAATATTTGTCAGGCCCAGGACTCCATATTATATAAAACACATGGGAGCAAATGCACTCAATACTGCCAATATGACTTGTGTTCAGCAAGTTCAGTACGCACTGACAACCAAGATAATGTATGAAGATTATATTTATATCAAGGTTTAAAAAAAAATCAGTTTTAAAGAGGATACAAAGAAATGTGTATTTAAATGTAAGTCATGACTTAACTATTGATTTCTCTACTGGTTTATGCATGAATATGTCATTAGGAGATGTCAGACCAGAACATCAGTGAAAGTTTCATTCTTTGAACTAAGCTAATGGTCACAGTGACTGTGAATATATAATGTGTGAGTTCATATATATATATATATATATATATATATGCTGACATGCCCATGCATGAATGTATGATCAGAGATGTAGATATGTAAATATGCATATCATGTTATCAGATTTAGATACATGTATGCATGGAAAGCTAATGAAAGAGAAGCAAAGCAGCTGAAATGACTTCTACATCTCCTTTTACAGGTCTACATGTGTCAGGAAGGTCCACCAGCACTGGCCTCATTGCAAAAGCTGCTCCACAAGTGGCCAGAGCTCCAAGCATCCTTGTGTCACTGGAAACCAGAATTTTGGAGCAACTTGCTGAAACCTGCAGGAACCTAGTTTCTATTAATCTGTGAGAGATTTGAGCGGGTAATGACCATTACTGTTTATGCAAATCACGCATGAAGGGCCCTGTGAGACGCTGTGGGGATCTGTACCATAAAGGCAATGTATTTGCAGGTGTAAGGATCACATCTTTATTTAATTAAGTAATTAGATTAATATAATGGGGTATCTTAACTCTTCTGCATGGGAAAATTAATATTATAATCCTAAAATTGGGGTAAAACTCAGCAAATGTCTGCACACAGAAGGGAGAAATACTAGGGATAGGGAGTGGATTTTTGCAGTAGCCAAGTCTCATTTGGGTTACTTTTTCAGTGGTTTTGTCCACTGGTTTCTTCAAAACAAATCGTTGAGAGTTTCCAGCTTTCTTCTACACCTCCTCTTAGCAAAGCATATTACAGTAGCGAACTCCTCCATCTGAGCGACACCAGGCAGAACTGTATAAGCAGTTACGATTTATCTATTTTAAAGCAGCACCACTTTGCATTGTATCTGGCTGAGATGGAGTTCATTTCCCCCCAGCAGGCCCCACAATGCTGTTCTTTGCATTGGTGGCTGGAAAGGTGCTGATAACACATCGGTATTTTGGCTACTGCTGAGCAGCTGGCACAGCATCAGAGCTGTTTGCTCAACCTTCCACACCCCACCAGCAGCTTGGGGTTGGACAAGATCCTGGGTGGGGACACAGCTGGGCCAGCTGACCCAAATTCACCAAAGGGATAGACCATGCTATATGACATCAACTCAAACATAACAGCTGAAGGGAAAGGAGGAGAAAGGGAGGCATTTGTTGTTTACACTGTTTGCCTTCAGGAGGAACTGCCAGGAGCGCTGAAGCCGTGCCTCAGGAAGTGATCAGGCATCACTTGCTAATGGGAAGTAGAGAATAAAATTATTAGTTTTTCTTTTTACTTGTATGTGTGCAAACTTTGGCTTTTGCTGTAGTAAACTGCCCTATCTCAACTTTTAAATTTTTTCATCTTATTTTCTCTATACTGTTCAGCTGGAAAGGGGGAGAGATAGAGTGGCTTGGTGGATACCTGTTGTCTAGCCATGGTCAACCCACCACACATAAATAGCACATAGATCTAGTCACAGATCTCTCTAGACTGATGCCAGAGTCTGCCAGAGTGAAGGGAAAAAATTGTTGCTTGTGCCTTCTCAGGATACTTTCCTAGACATTCCTGCTCCTTTTGGGCAACTGGAGCTGTGTGATGGCCTGAGAAAAGAGGAACCCAGCTCAGAAAATAAAAGCAAGGGATAATGTGTATAATTTGTAATTTCAGATTTACCAAAAGATGTAAGGAAAAAGAAGTGTCAGTATCTGCTTTGTTCCTACCTACAGGTCTTTGGCTCTAAGGCAATTCAGAGAAGAATGTTTCTGTTAGTAGGTTATGTGAAGAAAATGGACGAGTCTCAGAATGTAGCATGGATCCAAAATCAGGGTGATGTCTAGTTACTGATGAGCTACATTAGATGTCCCACTTTGCTTTCTAAAATTCTTTTTTTTCCCGCTTGCAAACAGAAACTTAATTTATAAAAAGACTGGTTAACCCAAGTCGCAGTTTGACTCATAGAACAATTTTACTCTTTTTTTTTTTTTCCACGGTGTCGTCATCTTAAGAGTTGATTGCTTTATGCTGGCTAAAGAATGCTGCTCTTGGACCATTTTAGAAATACACTACTAGCTGTACCTTGCTGGAAAATGCAAAATCCTTGCTGTATATGGAAATGGTCCTAAGAAACTGAATATTAAATTCTATAATGAGATATAAAAGTGAGGCAGGTGATTTGGTTAAACACAGAAACAATGCATCATGCTGGATTTTCATTTTCCTTGTTTGGGATCTGCATGATTGTGTCAAAAATAATTTTTATTTTTAAATGAGATAAAGAAAACCCCATTCAATTCTGCTTTCAAAATAAGAGTGTTTTACCAGTTGTATTTATATTCATTGAATTCCAGGGTTACATTTGAGAAACAGTAGGGTACTCTCTTTGATGCTGAGATTAGAAAAATGTCCACTCTTATTTTTTCCAGCACTGAATTGAACATAAAATGCTTTCTGAAGATTCAGTTGGGCCTTTTCAGCCAAATTTACTTAAGCATTCCTGTTCATTGTGGAGCTGAGGAAATGAGGAGAGGATGAAGAGTGCTGAGGATTGTTTTCTTCTATGTCTGCAAAGCATTTTTTATCATTTTCCTTTGAAGTCTCTGAAAGTTATCTGGTGTTTATATTTACTTTTTATATGAAAAGAGAAACTGATTTGTCTTTCCAGGGACCATTTTAAACATCAGAGATTGTGAAGAGCAGGAATGAAATCCACCTGACTAAACAAAGCCCAGCAAAATAAATGCAGACATTGGAAGTGTTTGTTTTAAATTCTGAGTTCACTCTTGCAATAGTGCTATCTAAATTTACCTCCTAAATAAATGAACACTGCAGCTCCCACTCCAATGAGAGAAATTTCTCTATGCATGCCCTGAGGTTCCTTCTGACTTATAACAGCTGGGTTTCAGAGCAGCACCCGTGGGGTAAAATAACAAAAAAAGTGAAGAAAACACAGGTATAGTATCTTTCATGATGACTAGTTAGGAACAGAAGGAATTTCACTACCTGTTAATGAGTTTTATGAAACTGCAGCAAGTTCTGCATCTGTTTCTCTGATTGATCCTGTAAGGGAACGCAATACTCAAGTAAGTTTTCCTTTAAGTGAAAGTTAATCCCTCTTTTATTTCAGCCTTAACACAGGGCACCCCAACAAGTTTATTTTAGAATCTCTTATATTTGCTTGGCCCTAAAAAAACAGGAGAAAAATAATTGAGTATATGAGATTTATTCTTTGTACCTCAAATGTCACAGAAAGTCATAAAAGTCACGACCTTCTGTGCTTGATTTCCTGATGATGTATGACACATATGTCTGCCTAATTTAGTGCTTATTAAATGAATAATGTTAATGGTTAAGGAGTACGAAGCCTTAATTAGATTTTGCAAGCGGCTAACTACTATAGCAAAAAGAGCTCTTTATTTGGTATTTACTGCAAACATACCAGAATGTCACCAATATAATCTGAGAAGACTAAAGCCAGTAGAGAAGCTGAAATATTTTTTTAAAACTAATGGGTTGTGTGTCATTTTTAAAAATTAATTTTGATGTTATTCACAGGTGGAGATTTATTTTTTATTGAGTCTTGAAAATGAATAATTATGGGAGACTTTAGAGGTAAGAGAACAAACTAAGAAGGACGCTCAGCAGTTTATTTAGAAATACTTCCAATTTGAGCTTCTCTAGATCTTTTAAAGAGGTTGCATTCGTTTATGTATCTACTTCAGAGTTAGAGTGGCTAGAATGATGCAAGAAACACACTTGCAATTCAGTCACAAATAGATTTACTTCTACTTTTACCACCATAACAGAAGATAATTCCAAATATTTGTTGCCCAATATTCACAGTACTCAAATCACAGACTGTGATTCCATAATATTGTCCAAATTTGTACCTGGAATGCATTGTTCATTGCCCACAGTACATTTGTTAGTCATAACTCATTATCTTTTGTTAAAATTTCAGTCAGCTAATCAAGAACAAGAAAATATACTGTATGACCAACATCATCCCACAAATAATAATTAATCAAAATGAGCAGTTCCTGAAGAGCAGAGTGACTAAAAATCACACAGCTAAACCAGTTATCAAAGACAAAAAATACTCATGTATTGACACCAGTCAAGAGGGGTTTGTGAATGAGTCATGGACTGACAATTAAATTGTGTAACTAGATTTTTGTCTGAATTCACACTAAAGAATATTTTTTCCATCCTTTAACTATATTTCAGCACTCTATGCATCATCATTTTAAAACACCAGAATTCCCAGCATTAAGATAGTTCCATTATACAATGCATGAATATGTTGAATGGTTTATCGGCTCTAAATCAGGCTGCAATAAGTCATGGCCAAATTACACCTGCATCTGAAAATAAAGTTGTTAAATTTAAAGATGTTCTAAAAAGACTGAGCAAAATATAAAGATACAGGATTTACTTTGGAGCTCTCCAACACCTTAACATCATCTCTGAATTATGTGATGTTTGGATTATGTGATTTTTGAATTTGAATTAGATGCAATTCCATTAAATAAAAGTGGAAGATACATTTTCAAGCAGCTATATTTAATTATTTTCATGAGTAAGCTGATCATGATGCCTTGTGCAGTTTCTTTTCTAGAGCAGGTATATTGAGATGTTCTGAGATTCTTCTTCCAATTGATAAATCCAGACATGACATTTTGCATGAGCCAGGAGATATAGTTAACTCAGAATCTTTGGAATAAGAAAAGCTAAGAGCTTTTAGCATAGCCTAAACAGATATTGCCATTATTTAATGAGAAAGAGAATTCTTATTTTTTCCACATCTGGAAACTTGTAGGTATGAGAGGTCATAAACATAAATTTAGGGCCAGAGGAGGAAAACACCTGCTATGTTATGTGAACACTCAATAATTTACTAAGCATATTTTTCAGAACAACACTGTTATTTTGAGCAGTTTTTGAATATCAAAGAACAAAGAGCAAAATTTTTTTCAGCTATAAACCACATATATGTGCTATGTTTCATTTATTATATAGTAAGTGTTTTTAAAGAAAAAAACAAGGAGAGTAATACTAAGTGAAGGCTTGCAAATGATAAACAATTTACCTGTTACCTAAATCTGAAGGAAAAAAAATCATTCGCATGGATATACACTTGTCAGAGCCAGTGGGAATAATTGGTCTAATGAACAGCTCTTTTTCATAGGGCTGGAAAAGATGTTGGTTCTGCAGTGTAATTCTCCTCAATTTTCCCCCCTCTCTGAGCTCTACTGCCATCATACAGAGCTATTTGTTGGAAAAATTGCCAATTTTTCCCATTAAAGGAAACTGCTTATCGTTCTAGCTTTCCTAATTTCATGCAGCAGATGATACCATGCATTTAAGAGAGCTCAAAGTGACCTTTCATGCATGATTTTGATGCTTTTTATTGAGAAATGCTTCATGCTCATACCTCCTTTAAAGCAGAACAAATGTTAATATATATACAAGACAAAAACACTTAGAAGCTACAACGTGTTGATGATTTTCATTCTTTAATTCATATGGCAATAGGTTTTGCATATTATCTACAAATGTCCTACTTCTGATATTTTGCATGTCTTTTCTTTTGCTAAGTGTTTTCATCCATGTTTTCACATGAAAATAGTGTAACAAGACTGGGAAAAAACCGTGAAATAGGATTAATTTTTTAACATAATATTAACAGCTTCTACTACTTAATTGTTTAACAATGGAGAGGTGAATACAAAGAACAAGAGAGGAAATTAAAGCGCAGAATTTATGATGAGAAAATCCATGACCATTGGCTTGCAGAGGAAATAAGTACCTAATCATCATACATAGGAACACTTGCTCATTATACGCTAAAACATAAATTGTAAGGATGTATAAAAACTCTCTTTCAATTGTCTAGCCTCATATTTATGCTCCAAGCAAAATTTGAAATGCTATGACTACATATGGCCTAACTATGCCTGAAGGGATAAACTCAGATGTTAAGAATAAGAATTTTCCTGATAAATAGTGGTACAATCTGGTGATTTCAGATCTTTTGCTGGCTAACTCCAGATAAAAGAGAAAGTCACTTTAACCCAATGAAATTATATCATTTATACACCATGTCACTGCAATCAGGCCACAGAAGTCTATAAAGTCCTGTTAAATATAAATAGGTCTATCTTGTCCTTAGTGGCATTCTTATGATATTTATTTCCCTGCAGTTTCTACTCACAAGTGAAGAGATCTCAGCTACTGAAGAGATTCTTGTGGCTGTTGCAATGGGTTTGTTCTTCCTCTGTTTTATCTTATATGGTAGTGGCAATACTGGAGTTTACTGAAGCATGGGTAACTGTACACTCAGAGCAGCAGAAGGACATCATAGGTGATTGTCCTCTGCTGCATAACTATAAATATTTGTTTATGCCAGCTATGTCACATAGTGTAAGCTGGACATGTTCCAAAAGGCCAAGAAAATCTCCTGCTTGACCTGTTCTTCATTTTTTGATGTTTTTCTAAAATGCAAAGCAAGGAAAATCACTGAGCTTGCATATGAGTTTTAAGGGTCTTAGCCGGAGGAACATGCAAACGAATTGCAAAAGCATGCCTGGAGTATGACAGTCTTTTCTCCATTAAAAAACATGAACAGCTTCCATTCACAAGAGAAATCCCTTGTTTTTGCAGTAAAGCAAGACTGGCTTGAGGTCTGCTGTCAGTTCTAAAGCACACATTAAGGATTTGTTGTTGTGGGATCTATCTGTGATCTCTGTAGAGATTTGCAGAAACTTGCATAGGTGTGACTGTGCAGAAACCCCTGTGAATGTGAAGTGTTAATAAAACAGAATGTAGCTACGAATATGTTTTGGCATTAGGATTTCCAAACATTGGTAATAAGCAATAAACTATCATTTATGGCTCAGAATTGGAGCCAAAATCTTTTCCATTTGAATGTTACTTGTGACTTTATCCATTTGGAAATGACTTCCCAGCCAATATATACACACATATATAAAAGACTTTCAAAGATATTGCCCCAGTGCAAGCTTTGCATCTGGGATAGAACTGAGTTCACAAAAATGTTTCCAGAAGCATACAAACCTATAACTCATATGGATATTGACAGCAGTTGCAAATTGGTGTTTTCTCTGTTTAGAAATTTTTGCAAATATGTTATAAAATACTGTTGATGCCGTTAAAGAACAAAATAACATGAGGGCTGTAGCTATGCTGGTATTAACATTTAGTCACTCTCTGGATTAATTAATTTATTTGAAAAAATTTCATGTTTCTTAGCACTGATTAGAATTTTTTAATTTTCTAGGAAAGCATTTTGATATTGATCATGCTACGCAGACAGTTTTGTTTTTAAGAACAACCAATGAGGGACCATTTCAAAATATTGGATTTTGAATACGAGCAAATTGAATATCAGTGGGAACTGATTGGAGGGAATTATGGCATCATTGTGTAAGAGTAATCTGAGAATTTACCATATTATACAGGACAGCTTGAAAGATTTCTGATGCACATTGACCTCATAAGATAGTTGCAGCTAAATGCAGATAAAAAAAGTTTATATATTTCTGCTTTAGATCATTTGGAGTTCACTTATCAATCACTATTAGGCCTGTGAAGCTAAACCTGTGGATTTATACACTTACGTGCCATGCAAGTGAATTTCCCCAGTATTATGATGTTAAGGACTGTGGCTTTCACAATATGTGACATTTGCACACCTAACTTGCTAGGTGGTACATGGATCATTAAAAGTCAAGGTCAAAAATAGAGTGTCTAAAACAAAGCAAAACAAACCAAGGTATCTGTATCCACTCTTATTAACTGGGCATTGATATTTATTTTTCCTGGTCTTTCATATAATGAAACAGTTAATATATAGAGATGTATATTTATAATAACATAATCACAAATCATTGCTCTAGTGAAAATCTCTGGAGGTATTTTACCCTTCTATTGACATTTTGGAAGTAAAATATGAATTTCTAACCATATACAGGATTTTCTGGCATGCTTGTCAATGATAGACCGGACCTCTAAATATACAGAGGTTTTAGAACGTAATTCAAATTTATTTTCCATTTTGAAGTTGTGATAGCTAAGTGCACCTGCTTACTTAAAAATTATCTGCTAGTTTGTGGTTTTCAATAGCTTAATCATAATTTTATTTTCTCAGTTTTTATTGCAGGCAGTTCACCCGCTCTTCGTCTAAACTGGAATGTTTCCTGTTTACACATCAGAAAATACAGAAAGATGATAATATTTAGAAAACAAAGAAAAAATGAAAGCTGTGTTCAAACACATTATTTATATAATTATCCTATAATTAAAGTAATTACAGTTTGTGATGAGAAATAGTCTTTATTTTTTTGAAACATTTGCAGGTTTTTTGAAGGGTGTTTACTGATCATCACAGCAAAGTGACATGAAAAATACTTGGAGCTCTTCTCATTTCTGCAAAACATTTAAGCTGCAAAAGACATGTTCTCCTGAAACAACTATGTGTCTTTATAGTCCATTAATTGACAGGCATGTATGAAAGGGAGTTAGGCTGATATTCAAAGACATTTGTGAGCTTTTATAATCTTGACTACAGCCACAGCTACTCTGCATATGAATTTTCTGAATAAGAGAGGATTTCTAACAAAAAACATTGCAAGCAGTAAAAAATGGTGTAAATGAAGGATTACTTGCCTTATGGCATTTTTGAACTTCTAGATTCAATTTGCTTTTCTTTATAGCACCTGGAAAGCTGGAAGCTTACAAAGTGAAAGCTCTGCATCCATGAAACTACCTGAACCCAGGATCAGCAGTTTTGAAAAAGAACCACTGACCATTCAAAAATGCTGATCTGAGACTCAGAACATGAGGCCGTAACTTAGGAAGCCAAGCCAAACAGTATTTCTACCTTTCATTGTCAGAAGTCTACCACAGGCATTAGAATGAGGGAAAACAGGGCCAGGAACCATCTCAGGGCACTTCCACCACTGAGGTGTGCCTGCTCTGCAGCAGTGGCACTCAGTTGGCAGCACATAACCCCTTCCTCAAAAAGCATGCCCTACACAGACATTCTGGGGGGTGACTGGGGGTCCTACTGGATGAGGATGGGGTTTTCCTGTGATGCTGTCCTGAATTTTTATCCTGGATTCATTTTTTTTCACCTCAGAAGCCATGTTTCACTCTTCACAGAACTACACAAACAAAATCGTTATGGTCAGATCAATCATAGAAGCAATTCACATACTTCAAATAACATATACATGGGACATATTCAGTAAGAAATACTAGTCAGCTACTACATTTGCTTGATTACATTCATGTGAATATCAGTATGTGCACAATCAATATCTGCCAGGACTGTGGAAAATTAGGAAAACTATAACTCTCATGCTTAATTCTTTTTTCATCCTGTACAACCAAAGGAAAGTATATATTGACTAGATCTCCAGAGAAAAACATCTATTTATTATTTGAAATGAGCCATATCAAAGACAGAATGGATTTTTCTACAATTATAATAGACAAAGTAGAGCTTGTTTGAGAATTTTTTTTCCTTCTTCTGTAAATAAGATCTTTAGCAAAATGTAATCTTTTATTTTTTTCCTTTCCAGCCTCACAAGCAGGGGCTAAACCCAGTGAGCATATACGGGTGTTAAAATAAAGCTTATAAAAATCTTCATCCATCCAACAACCCACTGTCATTTTGAGAGTATAATGTGCTTTCACAAGTTCCTTCCTGCTATCATCACAATCATCATACATGAGCACTTTCCCTGCAGGATGGAGAATCTCAGCTAAGCACAATTTTAGGGTGCATAAGAAGATACCTGTTTCTCAGAGGGACATATTTAAGCTCTTAAAAAAAAAAAAAAAAAAAAAAAAAAGTGAGTTTTACCATCTGTCTAAACTGTTCAACATTTACCTGATTAATTTTGATTAATTTTTTTCTTTGAAGACCTATGTGTTCTGGACCTTGTTTTGGCCCTTTGGTCATGGCCCACAAGCAAATCCTGCTGTATCTCCCAGTTTGCAAAAACAGACCACAATCTGTAAGCAGTCCACAGCTTCCTACCCATCAGTCTGTAAGGCATTTAAGTTCTGATGCCAGTCTTGTTAGATTTAATACCCCAGGACAAATTACTTGGCAGTTCATGTTTGCACAGGTAACCAGATCCATGTTAATGAGTTATTTATAGGCAAACTATCAGGTATCAAGATCTCTGCAAATTTTGGAGCAGCTTTCTGAGACTACCTGCTTAGGAATAAACTAAGTAAAATAAGAGGTCTGGCTCAGCTGATTTTCTCAAAAGGTATTGAGAGAAGTTAAGAGACTTGGACATACAGTGCTGAAAAGATTCTGGACCTTAGATAGGGCTGAGTTCTTGAAAATCTCAGTGTACCTGCCCTACTAGTCGGCTGTTCATAACAATCAGAAAAAAAATCCATTATCAAATAATTTTCAACTATTTCTCAATAGTTTAAATAACGTATTTAAGTTTAAATAAAGTAATAGTTTTAACATAGCAATAGCTGGGGGAATTCATAGCAAGAAAGACTTTTTGTGCTCAATACATCTATATATGAGAAGACTAACTTTGCTAAGCCTGGATCTTCCTAAAAGTGCAGCCACCTTGAGCAGTCAGTTCAATTTATAACTAACCCCGCTCTTAAAATGTTTCCCTAGAATTTAAAATATATGTTCCTGTCAAGAAGAGCTTAACAAAAAAAAA
>QUSF01000001.1:34353198-34529683 GCA_003676055.1 Chloebia gouldiae | reverse complement strand
GTGCTCAATACATCTATATATGAGAAGACTAACTTTGCTAAGCCTGGCTCTTCCTAAAAGTGCAGCCACCTTGAGCAGCAGTCAGTTCAATTTATAACTAACCCTGCTCTTAAAATGTTTCCCTAGAATTTAAAATATATGTTCCTGTCAAGAAGAGCTTAACAAAAAAAAAAAATCCATAAAATAAGTCAAAAAGTATTCTTCCAGCATTTCACAAGTGATTTTTACCACCCTATTGGCACTTAATAACACTTAAAAAATAATTCTTATATTTTTAAGGCTCACAGATTATTTTTGGGGCAGAATATATATATATATATATATATATATATATATATATATATATAGAGAGAGAGAGAGAGAGAGAGAGAGAGAGAGAGTCCATCTTTCTCATTCCTTTGAAGAGTTATTTTTATGACTAAAATAATTGTTAACCAGAGGATCTGAGACTGGCAGTTGTGTCAGACTAGCAATTCACACCTTCAGCACAATATTTGGGAAAACTACACTGTTTTGACATGTTTCTTGCACTTTGCCTTTTTTATTTGACTTTATGGATGCTCTCTTTTGTTTTGATGCTCTGGAAGAGGTTTAAGATGCCCTTTCTTAAAATACTGATTTTGTTATTGTCACTGGACAATACCAGAAAACACAGAAAATCTGGTTACAGTCAAAGATCACTCTTGTACTTTTCCTTTTCCACCACATAGCTGGAATCTGATATCTGTGTGCCCTTCAGAAAGAGAGGACCTATCTTTGGAGTGCAACTGCAGGTCAACAATTTATAAGTCAGAGTCCTTTGAAAATTTGCTTTCTGTAGACATGGCATAACAGATACCTGTCATAATAGATACCAATACACAAAGAAGCCCTGCCATTTGTTTTGCTCTAATTATCGCTCAAATGGTAAAATATTTTTAACTCTTTCTTAAACTAATCATACAGCACACTAATGTCTTAAGTGCATTTAGAATATGGTTAACGAGAGGGATGCTCTGAAATACATTAAAACTTAGCTAAAACCTCTAGAGTAGCTAAGCCCTTTGGACAGGCACAAAGAATTTTCAGACTAAAGAAGATATATGAAGCAGTTATAGCCAGAGTATCTGCTGGTTTGGATCTTGTCCTGGTTAATAAAGTGGCAGTCACTTTCTGTTATATAGTTTCTTATTAAGCAAATCTGCCATCTGCATAATAAAATCATCTTTCAACAATAATTGAGTCTGCTTTTTATTCAGCTTGCAGTGGTGTCTCCATGTTTCTCCATGCTCCCAAGCTTCCCAACTCACGCTGCTGTGGTGTGTCCTAAATCACACCAGGCACTGCACAGCTCCCAAAAGCAGCGCTTGCCCAGGTCGTTGTAAAACAGCAGACAAGTCCAGTGAATGAGAATTATTCTCTCATATCAGCAAAAATCTTCTCAATTATTTATTATTACACACTGAAGACCAGAATATTATAATCTAAGTTTAGAGAAGTAATTTTTGGTCCCTCTAAAGTCTTTTGAATGCTACATAAAAAAACCCCACATTTTAAAGCGGTTCAAATTATATCTCCTCTGGTATTATGCTGTGGAATTTGGGTGGATGATTCATTTCTACTTTTTGCAGTCTAATAATTATTCAAAGACCTTGCTTCTTCTTTAGAAAAACACTCTTTTTAAACCATTATAGTCCTTTAACTGAAGTTCAGAGGAGTTACTTGTGATCACCATAAATTTGTGCCCAAAGAGGCAGAGTTCAGCCTGAAACTTTGAGGTACTGATATCAAGGGGAGCTCTCACAAGATATACAGTAATTGTAGGAGGTATAACCATGAAACAGCCTCTGGTTATTTGGCTGAGACCTCAGAACTGAACAGGACTGATCAGAAATCTTCTATAATGATTGAACAGATTTTTCCCAATTATTTTTCTTTTTTTCAGTACAGCCTTTGTAAGAGTTTAAATAAACTTATTTTTAAGTTGAGATTCATAAGAAAATATCTAATAATTTTTAACTTCCCCAAAATCTCTGCTTTTCTCTTTTCTTTTTTTCTTTTTTTTCCTTTTTTTTTTCCTTTTAGGTAATCATTAGCAACATCTGCAATTATGTGTAATTCCAGATCACCTAGTCACCAGACAAATATATCAAAATTATTGAATATTTTCATTTTTCCTTGTAATTAGATATGTAAGTTAAATTAATTACTCTAAGCTGCTTGCATTCTGCTTCCTATTTTTTTCATGTTTTCACCACCATATCAAAGTTTGGATGAAGCAAAAGTCACAAGAAGTTAAGCTACCAGCAAATATCCTTAAAGAATTGAGTGAAACTATGGAGAAAATTTTTACAGTAGTCATCTTACTTCATTTCTTTCCTAAGAAGATACTCAGGAAGAATGCAACAACTTGTTTCCTTTTTTTTTTTTTACTTAAGGAAGTTTTGTCTAGTCAGAATGATCTAATGGTTTGAGGATGAAGAGACCTCAAGTAGTATTGACACTTATTTGCTGAATAATTTTGGGAATACTTTCTGTGGGTCAGCACAATCGTTTTGCTGATAGTAAGAGTGACCTAACATTTACCAACTTGAAAAATGGAGGGCTGTGACAAGCACAGTGATTTAATCAGAAGAATTATTTCACTGATGGAAGCACTATGGTTGCAAATTTTATCATGATATTATCATTATACTTTCTTTTTATTGTTAAGGAGTAGATTATACTTCACAGTTTTTAGTAAACGTATTTTCTAAAGCATGAGCAAAACAGTTCTTACAAGAGTTATCTTCACAGTAAATGCACATGGTGCACAAAATTTTTTTTCAGATATCTAATCTGAAAAAAATTTCCCTATTCTATTAAAACCAAATTAAATTAGAACAAACAAATTGCATTTTCCTTAAAAGAAGCAATTATGAATAAGCATAAATATGCAAATATTTTAAAGAAAGATGCTTTCCTCTGCAAAAAAAAAAGTATGAAATTTCTGAACGTGTAAACTAAATTGATTTCAACCTTAAAAACTGAAATTTTGGTCAGGTTCAGGGAATTTTTTTTATTTCTCTTGAAAATTTAAGTCCTTCATTGGGAGTTATAAAGGAAGACTGCCTAGGTATATTTCAAGGAATAAGTGTCACTCATTTATTTTATTGTATGTTCCCAATATGTCTTTGCTATACATCATTTTAAAACAAATACACTGGATATTCTTCTCTAAAATATGAATCATCCAATGGCAACTATTTAATAGAATTAGTAGAAGAGTCTGAGTTGGGAGAGACCTTAAAGATCATCTAGTTTCAATCCCTCTGCCTTAGGCAGAGACACCTTCCACTAGACCAGCTTGCTCAGAGCCCCATCCAGGCTGGCCTTGTACACCCTCAGGGATGGGACATCCAGAACTTCTCTGCACAACCTGTTCCACTACCTCACCACCCTCAAAGTAAAAAATTTCTTTCTGATATCTGATCTAAACTTACTCTCAGTTTAAACTCATTCCTCCTTATCCCGTCACTAAATGCTTTTGCAAGATCTCCGCGTTTTTATTGTAAACTCTCTTCAGGTACTGGAAGGTCACCCTGAACAATCCCAATTCTCTCAACCTGTCTTCATAGGAGGGCAACTTCATTCCTTTAATCACTTTTGTGGCTTCCCCTGGTCTCATTCCAGCAGGCCGATTGAGTCAAAGTCCAGGTTGAAAAGTCCTTCCTGTGCTGCAAACTCAATGTTTGGTTTCTTCAAGGTCTTATTGTGATGTAGTGTTTTTTTCAAGAAATAAGAGATTTGACATTCCTGCGGCAAAGGGAATATCAAGAATTAGAAGAACGAGAAATAGCAAATGTTGAAGGATGACATTGAAGACATAGATGCTAATAGTTAATTGCCTCAGCCCATTTTCTGTAGGATCTACAGGAGTCACACAGACAGAATTTAATGCAAAATGAAAATACCTATGGTAAGCAACCACATTAGTAAAGTCCATCAGGTCTATCATGGCAGGAAATATTTTAAGGGTTTGAAATGTTGTCTGTTTCTTTCTACACATTTAATAATCTCCCCTATCCCACCTAGTTGAATAAGACTACTTGTATTCTTGGAGGGAAACTTGTATTTAAGCATATCCTGAGTTTCTGTTCCCAGGGAAATTAGAAACTACTCAAGTTGATATGTCAGTGTACCACTTTCTTTGAAGATGTTCATCGTGATGCATGAAGGTGTCTCATTTTCTTATGGGAGAGGAATAAGAGTAGAAAACAGAAAAGAATTAGGAAACATCACTAGTTATCTGAAAGATCAATTCAGTAATTATGGGTTTAACCCATTGAACACAGGTCATTTGGCCAATTGAGAAGGGTCTGTATTTATAAGGTGTCATTTTTGCAAAAATACAGACATTGAAAAACATCAAGGCTAGGTCTCAGTGTGGCAAACAGGAGGTAGAGAAAAATCTCATTAGCTACTAAGATGATTTATACCCTTGTATCTCATGCACCACTTTGAAAATTCACTCTCAGTCATCAGGAAGTGAGGTAATATTCCAGCATTCCAAATTGTGTAATTTGGATACAGACAAGAAGGCTAATTGGCTATCGTGTACAAAGAATCAGAAGCATAAAGAATTGCTTATAGTTACATATTTTATTTAAAGCCTAGGTTTTTCCACTGGACCTGTCTACATATGAGTCTTCAAGAAAACCAAACAAAAAACAAACAAAAAAAAACACCAAACCACCACATTACTGGATCTTTACTTATTTATAACTCAGCTTTACAGTTAGATGTTTCCAGTCTCTAAAACACAAAGATATCTAAAGATAAAAGAATTCAAAAGTATTTTGCTCATAAAATGGGAACAGTTTAGTTACATAAAAAACCCCAAACCAAACAAAATACATATATTCATGTGCAAACTGTTCATTTACCCATCATGTTCCAAGAGTGTGTTATGTTCATGACAATCCAGATAGGTATCCATATTTTGATTGTGTACCATTAAATTCATATAATCAGATTTTTATTTTGATGGAATTCTGTGGCTTTGTCTTAAAGCATTTTGGAATAGTTCTTATTTTCTATCTTACATCAAGAAATAAAACTGGACCACACCAAGCAGATACAGAAGGGTGTGACAGGTAGAGACCATCATACCACTCTCCATCCATGAATTCATATCAGTGATTCACTCAAGTCAAAATAATTCATGGCGGGTCTTCTACTAGCATAACCTTCTACCTCAAGGTTTTTTAGTCAAGAAAAATGTAAGTGGCCAACCAGGAGTACTAGCTTAATTCTTCATTAACTGTATGAAATGTGCTAAATATCTTGACTAAGAAACTTTGAAATAAAATGATGTCCAGAAGATTCCTTAGAGCACTCTCTGTTTCCAGCAGCAAGCTCTTCTCCCCAGTCATAAAAAAAAGTCACATAGTCAGTAAGTACTCAATAGAGAAATAGATTCTAATCAAGTAAAGATGTGTTTTAATTTCTAATCATAATCCTTCATATGATTGAGTGTGAAGAGTTCATCGACATATATTTTAATGAGATGAAATAATATTTTATCATAAATGTTATCATTTCAAATAAGACCACTACATGCATGAAGTGATTAGTAATACCTGAGGAAACCAAACCATATTTAAGTGCAAGAATGAATATTTATATGTCAGGATGTTTTGCAAGGCTGTTCCGGGAGTCATTGCATGCTCTGCCAAAATCTCGTTCATCATACTGGAAGTCCTTCTGGCAACATTGCGTTGCCTTTCCTCCAAAACAGCACCTGAAGCACTGCTTAGCCTTTGCAAACTAGGCTGAAGCCAATATAAAAACCTCTAATGAAACCAGAAAAACCATTTCTCTTGTGAAATACTGAAGTTCTGATATATTTGTATTAATGGGTTCTCCTTTTTAGCATTAATTTTTCCCCTCAGAATTTTGTCTCTGAAAGTTAGTAGCCATATACACAGATCAATTCTAACCCTGACAGGTTGTGTGTCAAGTTAAGCAGGCTACTCCTTTTATAAGGAGTCCAGGAGGAAAAAAAAAAAAAAAAAAGAGGAAAATCTAATAGCCTTCCCATGATTTGCATAAGAAAAGATCAAGTTTTCCAGAAGTTAGCCTTTTTGGTTGGTAGGTGGTTATATTTCAGAGTTCTTTACACTTTAGGTAAAATATGTGTTACCTCCAACTTCTCTATTTTTCTTAAAGCACCAACTGCACCAGCTTAGCCAGACTGTTTAGGTGTGCAGGACAGCACCATACCTGCTGTTTGACGTAACCTCATGAAATCAGTCCTAGTGAGCTCACAGGAGCTGGGGTTATGCTGCTTCTTGGGGATGTGGCTCTGGCTGCTAACTCAGATAGTATATCTATCTTCCTAGTATTTGGATTCTTTCTGCCCCACAGGCATTTAAGGTCTCTAGGCAGAGCACGGGAGGACGCAGAGCATTAGAACAGAACCCAACCCCCCCATAAGGCTAAGCAGAGAAGATACAACATCACATACATGCACAGATTGTGTAATGTGTCGTGCTCAAGTCTGCCACTTCAAAATTCTAAACAAAAAGACAAGTTTTCTACTTATTCAGGGCTGTGGAGATGTACTTCCATCTACCCTTCTGAGGGTAGGGAGACACATGTTTTCAGTCCAAAAAGTGACTTTTGCAATTGCAATGCAAGATTGGGGAAGTGGGGCTGATTTTAGCTCTTTCACATCCCAGCCTTTTGGTTCATGCCCAAAGGAATGGAAGGCAGTCAGGCTTGATCCTCTTCTTTGCCTGAAGAGTCATCAGCCAGCCAGTGTTATCAGGCTACAGAGGGCTACTGCTGAGGTAATGCTGAAGGGAGGAAAAATACTGCAGGGAAACAAACTCTATCCTCTCTGTTCAGCCAAATCTGCTCTACAGAAAATACGAGTCATAGGGCCAGGAAACACAGGGCCTGGGAACAGGAGTCTAACCCAGGCTTCAAAGACAGTTCCTATCTATTATGTACCACACGTGGTCAAAAATGCATTAGTAATCGTGAAGGCAGTTGTCAGACTCAAGTTTTGACCTGCTGGGTGCTCTTGCAACTATGATATCGAGTCATGCCCCATCTTTGCAGTGCATTTGAATATGCTTATCATAAGACTGAATATGGTTAGTCTTTTACATATCAAGGACCTTTTACAGCGCCCTGGGAAGTGCAGTCCTGGTTAAATGAAAACTGCCCTCAGCTTTTAGCCTTTCCAAAAAGTTTTGCAGACCACCTGAGGTATTTTAAGTGGGAATTATGTAGTCTGACTAGTTCATATTACTAATTATCTCCCACAAATCCTTACTGTGTCCTCAGATAGTTAGGTCTGTTGTAATTGCTCCACTGCAATTTACAGAAGGTGAGAGCTTGAGTTCATCTTGTTTCAAAATCCTTTCCTATCACAAATTACTCTTTCATTCTGATAGCAATTTAGACCACTGATGGGTAAGTTTTGTTCCTTAACAGTTTGAAATAATGCAGTCATTACAGGTCAGGAGCTTTTGCTGAATATAACCATGCATGTATAATGATACAACTGGTGGACTCCAAACTAATAAATAAATGTGCTTGTCATAGCATAACAAAATATATGGAGTTGGAAGGGACCCACAATGAGTGGGTCTACTTTATGTAGAGTACCACAATACTTTAGCTTCCTTGTACACACAGACGTGATTCCCCTGGTATGAAAACAGTTTTAGATTTTTGTTATAGAGACTTATCCAGCTTAAACACATTTTTGCCTCTGGTTGGGAGTTACAGAACATGGAACTCCTAGTAAATGACCATGTTTCTACTGTCTCATCAGTGACTTCAATAATACAATAAAAAGTTTGTGCTGTTTTTAGGTGCATGCAAAGAACATGGCACTTGTATTTGGATTCTAATTTGTGAACTGCTTGGCAGTCTTCTTTTCCCACAGTGTATTCATCAAAAGATATATTAGTTATGCAATAAAGTATTTTTAATTGATAGCTTTAGAAATATTTAAGTACTCAATTATTTTTATCTAAAAGGCTATTATGAAAAAAATAGGAAAAGTTAAAAATGGATATGGCCATGGCTAGACAAGGATTATAAGTTGCACAGCAAGAGCACTAAGCCTTTGATGAAGTGTATAAATAATTACTAACACACTTTAAGACTTCTTTTTCTTGGTCCATAGTACCTGTGCTCATTTAATTCCCACTGAAAATATGCCTATTCATTCACAGATAGGTTGGTGACCAAGTCAAAGGGAAAAGTGATTAATGTTGAAGCACCTAAGGCCAAATACTTTCTGCACATACACAGATCAGACACTCACTGGGAGATTAGGCACCAACACAAATTTGTCCTGCCAAAAGATCACAGGGGACATGAGATAACATGTATGTGGCAGAGTAGTGACCATAAATGAAGGCATGTCAGTATGTGTAATAAATTAACATCTAGTTTTTACGTGAATGACTTTTAGTAACCTGAATAAGAGATGAATAACAAAAAATAAAACCCTAAAAATAGACTGTTCCGTTTTTGGTTTGTTTTTTTTTAATTTACATGAATACCCAAATATCCTTTTGTGGTTCTTATTCTACAAACATTGATGGGATGAATTCGGTCAGCACAAATGTATATGAACTTGAAAATCAATTCAAATATTCACTGAACTTCACTAAACTGTACCTCGAAAGCCTTCACAAAAGTATTTTCACATTTGAAGAAGCACTTTGACACTTAAAGATGCAAGCAGGTTGCCTAATGTAAATACAGTACCTAATGACTAAAGATAAATGTCTAAGTTGCATTAGGTTCTCAAATCACTGCAAAATTCTAGTCTTAGATATATACGCTGGTTGGAAAGAGGAACATAGAAAGATCTCAGGAGATAGACACTGACAGCTGTTTACTCATCTCAAAGAGGACTTTGGAGAACTGTTCTGCACCAGTCCATTGATTTGCAGAATTCCCTAAAATGTTAAAGAAATAAAAAATAAATATGAAGCCAAGGAAGATTGCTTGCTGACTTTGCTTCTTTTTCTAGTGATTTACAGACCACTTCTGCAAAGCTCGTCCTCTCAAAGTTCCTCACATAACTAATACAAAATCAATTCCTCTTATCTGTGTACCCCCAGTTCAGTGTCACAGAGTTTTTTATGTAAATCAGCATTGTTGTCAGATCCATCTGTGACTCTTGCCTCTTAAGTGAATTACTCTAGTTTTGATGAAGTAGCTCCACTAAGAGAAGTCTAAAAGGTGTCAAAGAATTATTTCAATTCCAATGGCATTTTGTTTTATTGTAACAATTTTTCTGCATCAACATATATAATTAAAGATACTGTATCATGCATACCATTAAATAGGATTACACTTTGGACATTCTTCATATTTCTGAGTTCATAATATACTACCAATGTTCATATGAATGTCATTACAGGACCCTTTGCAATACTTTAGAATTTTATTTTAAAGCTCTAAATACACCAGAGCAGGGAGATAGAAGGGTTGACTTCTTAATAAAAGGGTTATGGTAGAAATTTTTGAAGAAATGTATAAAATTGATAGTCATCAACTATGTAGTGGAGTGCTTGTCAGTTGTGTTGTCACTTTTCCACACCAACAGGAAAAAAAACCCTGATATGACTTTGCTTTCCCTTTTAAATGCATGTAAAGAGGAAAAGCATTGCACCATATTAATGCAGCAAGAATGGAAACAGTGTTTTTCATAAGCGCCTGTTTATGTGAGAGCAACTATGCTATTTGCTTTCCTTTTCTTTTGTTATCCAAAACCTAGTAAAGAAAACATAATGGGGTCTGAATAAAGAAACTTAGAAAGTAAGCTGATTTTTAGGAAAAATATCCTCATATCTAGCAGCAACTATAAACATAAAAGTGCTATTGCATTATGTATTCCATGTTTCATATTTCGGAATATTTTTATTATTCATTCAAAAAAAGATTATAAGTATACACAGTTTTTCTTATTTTATTTGTATCCATTTTATTAATACTTTTATTTCAGCCTGAAAAAAAACAGAAAGAATTGGGAAAAAATATGGTAAAAACTTTTTAGGTTCCCAAACCGTGCATAATTGTACTTTAATTTTTAAAAATAATACTCATAATTTTAGTTTTTATGACAGGGTACATTTTAAATTCATATTCAAGTGATTATTTGTTATAAATTTAAATTTATATGGTCAATTAAGGGTGTCAGCTGTCTTTAGTTTGCTTTTGCTTTTATGGATAAGAAAGACAAATGAGTGTTTGAGGTAAACTACATTAGAGCTCAAGTTAGGAGGTAACATCTCACCCTTGGTTGATGCTCAGGGAAATGCCCAAAGTGGTAGACAGAATCACTAGGCTGGAAGAGACCTCCAAGATCATTGAGTCCAACCCAACCCTAACCTCAACTAACCATGGCACAGAGTGCCACATCCAGTCTTTTTTTAAATACATCCAGGGCTGGTGACTCCACCGCCTCCCTGGGCAGAACATTCCAGTACTTTATCACTCTTTCTGTAAAAATCTTTCTCCTAATATCCATCCTATATTTCCCTTGGCACAGCTTAAGACCTTTGGTCCTGTCAGTTGCTGCCTGGAGAAAGAGACCAACCCCCACCTGGTTAACCACCTTTCAGGGAGTTGTAGAGAGCGATAAGGTCACCCCTGAGTCTCCTTTTCTCCAGGCTGAACACCACCAGCTCCCTCAGCCGTTCCTCACAGGGCTTGTGTCCAAGACCCTCACCAGCCTTGTTGCTCTGCTCTGGATGTGCTCAAGCATCTCAACGTTCTTCCTAAAGTGAGGGGCCCAGAACTGGACACAGCACTCAAGGTGTGGCCTCACCAGTGCCCAGTACAGGGGAAGGGTGACCTCCCTGCTCCTGCTGGCCACACCATTCCTGATGCAGGCCAGAATGCTGTTGGCCTTCTTGGCCACCAGGGCACACGGCTGGCTCATGTTCAGCCGGCTGTCAGCCAGTACCCCCAGGTCCCTTTCTGCCTGGGCACTGTCCAGCCACACCATGCCCAGCCTATAACACTGTGGGGGGTTTTGTGGTCAAAATGCAGGACTTGGCAGCTGGACTTGGCAAATGTCATGCCTGACCTTTGAAGGTGGTGTGGTGTGTGATGTGACTGCACATTTTTTTGGGGGCTCAGAAGTCCTTTGGTGAAGCTGTCAAAGCTTTTTCGGTACCGATAAGCCCGGAATTGCTGGCTTTTCCATCCCGCTGCTCCATACAACCAGAGTGATCCTTCTGGGTATCTGTGGCCAGGCGTCCTCAGCCTCCCTTGCCCAGTGACCTTGCACACCTGAGCCCAGCTGCAGAATTTTGCACCTCATTCACTTTTCTGCAGTCTCCTCAATGAGAGTAATGCAATTGTAACCTCTTGGTGGCACATCTGCACATTACTGATATGCTTTTCTCCCTCATAAGGCATGTTGTAATATGGATTTACAGTTGAATTTCTGTTTCTTTTGATGTATTTTGTTTTGTTTTGTTTTGTTTTTTTTCTGGATTTCACCAGGCAGAAAAAAATCACAACTGTTTAATTGATTCTCTTTTATGGGAATGATATACTCCACATTTGTTTTAATTTGCACATACACATCAGTGCTTTCTGTCTGAGATTACCAGAGATTTTGGCTATACCTAATTAACCAGTTTTCAGGAGACCTCTGTAGCAGTCCTAGGTGCAGTCAGCCAAAGCATTGTGAATTTTTTCTGTAGTTGAGCCTTTGTGGCCTAAAGCTGACTCATAACTTCCAAGGTGTATCCTTGTAACCTATCACATCTTTAATGTCTCCAAATTTTCCTGTGAATAATAAATCACTAGAATGCAGTCTGAGAAACCAAGTATAAATGTAAAATAGATACAGTGTGTAGAGAAGCTGTGGATTCTAGGTGTGTTGGTCTGAAATCCCTACATCACTGGGTATTACAGTGGATGAGGTATCTGCTTAAGGACCTGAGGCATACTTTATCCAGATCAGGGCAGTAAAGACCAACATTAATGGCTCTTACCCTGGTGGCACATGGGGACAAGACAACCAATGGAAGGTGGGAAACCAGTATATCCTTGGGATGGGAGGCAGATTCAGAAAGAGACTGATGGGTACTACTGTCCTTAAAAAGCCCCAAAGTCTGAGGCATCTGGGAAGAGAAAAGCTACCAGAATGTATTTTATCTGAATGTAAGATTTATTGGGAAAGTTTGAAAAAGACATAATGGCCAGTAGAAAGGTCTTGGAAATACAAGAGGACACCATCCACTTACTACAAATATTGTAAAATTCTAAGTTATGTTCTATGAGCTTTTGTTTGAAGTTTCTGAGTTTATCAGAAACATCTCAGTAGGTATTGGTCAGAGAAAACTGCAGAGCCCAGAAAGCTCTCTAGAAAGAAGTGGAACACGAAGCCAAATGTAGAGAGCAGAGCTTTGTTTCTGATCATTGTTTCAAGGGACCTTCTAGCTGTGCAATGGTAGATTAAAGTGAAGCTGGTTTTGGCTCTTCCAGCCTGTCGCTCTGAGAAGTATACATCAAATGCAACATCTAATTCAAAATCCTATTCCTATTCTTCTTGACCCAAGAAAATTTTCTGCTCTGAATTGTTCATTTAGTGTTGTTTTTTAACAATGAGTTTTAGGACATACTTTCATCAAACAATAGGTTTTGTTCTTAACTAAAATAAGGATATATTTTTACACATTCACCTGAAGACAACTCTTAATGTAGTCTAGTGCCCTGAACACATTGTTATGTTGAACTCATAGAAGATTTGAATTTTAAAGGGAAAAATGTTATGTATCCTCAGTATTCATGAACCAATAAGGTCAGACACAGATTTACCATATGTAGAAAGCTTGAAATATTTAAGGCTGTTGAGATTCAATAGATCCCAAGGGTAACAAATAAAGACACTACTGTTAAAGTATAGTACCTCTTTCAATTTCTTATATTTTTTCTAAATTGCCATTTGGGGGAATTTAACACTATAGAACAAAAAAAAGTGAACTTTTCTAGCAGTTACCAAAAAGCCATATATTGTTTGTATAGTTCCAGATATAACTAGATTTGGATGAAAGAAATTTAGGTATTTTGCATTGTGTATTCCTGCAGGGTTTTTTTAAAGTAGTTGAAGGCAAAAATCATCACAATGTGTTTTACCAGTTATGCGCACTAAGGCTGTTTTCTATCTCTGGAAAATTTTAAAAGATAACTTCTGAAAGGCAAGTTATGAAAAATGGTGACTTCATTGATTAAAAAAGATAAAGGAACACTTTTTCTTGAATCTCGCTTTTATTTTGGATTTTGCCTTTGTAATAAATAATATGCTTATTTATATTTCAAGTGAAAGCAGTACACCTATGTAAGAAAAAACCATTTATTTCAGTTTGCAACTTCATGTAACACTTTTAACTGACTTTTTTTTTGTTGAAGATAAATTTTTGTTGCATAAGATAATATAAAAGTGGCATAAAATTTCCCCTTCATTTTTATTTAAAATATTTACAGTATTCCATAAATATATTAGTTACTATATAAGAGTTTAGTACTGAATGGATTGATTAAATAGCTAGCTGGATACATAATTAATATCTCAAGGTCCCTTTTTAAGCTTGAGTATAACAGCCAATGAGAAGTGATGTGGCTGCTTTGGGATGAGCAAAGCTTTTAAATGTTACCCTTCAACCCACACAGCAGTCTCCCTTTCTTCACAGAACTGTGTTCTCGTCCATGATTTTAAGGGCCTTTGTAAATGGGGTAAGCAGCAGGACCTTTGGTTCAGCAGCAGTGGTTTTTTACAGTTAAATGTGTAATTCTCCAAACGGAAGGACAGATGCTTTGGAGACATCATTATTCTTCACCTATCTGTCAGAAACTACAGAGGATCTAGCTGGTTTAGTTGCAGTCCTTTTATCTTCAGTCTGATTTCTACAATTTTTCAAATAGATCCACAATGCATTCATCACACCATGAGCAGGAATTTCAGCCTGAGCATCACCAGTTATATAAGTTCCGGGCTGAGTAAACTACTTTCCCCTGATTTCAGTCATGTGAAGCAGTGGGTGGAAAGGTCACCCTCATTAGTGGGGAGAGATGCTGCTGCCCTGGTGGCCAACTGGCTTTGCACCTTTTTAGTTATTGATCTGGGAGCATACAGGAGCAGGCAATGGCTGCAGGGCACAGCTCAGCTCTCTCTTCTCGAGGCTCTCCCAGGAAAGCTACCAAAGCTTTCCTTCTGCATCCTAGATCTCTTCTATGGGTAATTAAGGTTAGGCAAGTGAAATACCTAAAAATGAAAGATTCAGATAACTAATTCTTCCTGCAAAAAAAAAGCTTTTGGGACAACAAATCCAGGGAAAAATTTCTGGGCATATCAGAATCCCACTAGGTTAAAATGACTCAACATTTACTTTTCAGAAAGCAAAATCCCTCTGCATCCAAAGCCAAGGAAAATGTTTAATATCCATAATATCCATCATTTTCTTGTGTACTCTTTGTTCCTGACCCTGAATGGGTGATCCAGAGCCAATTCGGGGATTCGGACAATAATGCCAAGGAAACTGCAGACAGTCAACACCACTTCTAGATGGTTCATCCTATTTCCTGGTGTCCTGCCAGTGCAAATGATAGGGATAAATTAAAAAACAAAATTGAAGAACATCTTCAGCATGCAAAGAAAAATCATTTTATGACAGAAGCAAGAGGTAAAGCTTCAGCAATTGTTTAAACAGAAGTGCATACTAATAGTGTAGGGGTTTTTCTAAGACATCATAAGTTTCAGAAATGGGTCTGAATTATTAAGCTGTTGAAAACATGACTGTTAGCAAGAGAAGGAGGGAGAGGGAGAGAGAAAATAAGTGATGCTGCTTTTTGGAGAATATTTAGGAAATTAGTGAGTTAATTTTCTAGATCACCTGGTCAGACAGCCTGAATACTGCTCTTAGGTTGGAGAAAGATGACTGATTCTTCCCCAAAGGAAGAAAAGGTAAAAAGACAGCTGCTTGGGAAACTTTACCCTTCCCAAGTGGCTTTCTCACAAGCTGCCTGGGCCCTAGTCCTGCTGACTGTCGGAGGTCACAGTACAATGCAGGAAGGAGAATCCAGCAGGAGAAAAGTGAGGACTCCCTCCAAAATAGCACATTAGTCTGTGCAACAAGCAGCTATGGACAATCATCCTCCAGTCTGGGGCAAGCAGGACTACCTTGTTTTAAGGCAGTCTTGGAAAAAAATATCCTGTTGTCAATCCAGACTCTCAGGTTAGGCTCCTGCATGACAAAGCACAATGTTAGATGGTCTGTGCCCATTGTAACAGCAAGAACCACTTAAAGTAAAACAATATGGAAAATGTTCCAAACATCATAATATTCTGTTGGATTCAAATCCACTCTAATTTAGGTAAAAGCACCATGAGCAGGAATCTGGATACACACACAAGTAAAAGCAACAACAGTGAATAAACTAACTTATGTCTTCTTGATCCCATAGGATGCTGGGCCATACTCACCATGTTATAAGGTCAAATCAGCTTGCAACTTATCATGAGATAACATGATAAGGAACAAACTCAAAACCAAACAGAAGGAAGTAATTGAAAGTAGAGCCTTAAAAATACTTTGGTTAGTCTCTGAAAGAAATTACTTGCATATTTCTAATATGAATACTTTAATGTTTTCTATTCTTTTAAGAATTCTTTATTATTTTTTACCCTTTTCTTCTGTAACTTTTTCTTTTCTTTTATTTTACACATTGTTTATAATTGTAATAGGTCAGTTTGTGGAGGGTAAGTACAAAATGGATAAATCAATTTTTTTTGTTTAAATTTTCCTTTTCTTTATTAGAGAACCAAACAGAGATTTGCATGGAACCTTTCCAACATAGGTGCCTTGAGCTGATTAGCACTTTATTCTGCTTTCATAAAGCAAAAAGTCCACTTCTTGTTTTCTTGTCTGGGTTTCAACAAAGAATAAAAAAATTTCCTGCACAGAAAGTTCAAGATATATAAAATTTTGTTCCAGTGAGAATTGATGATTGCTTTTAAAAGTATTTCTAAAGGGGCTATTTCTTTAAGGAGAAACCAGTGTCAGAGTTCTGTGAATGAAAGAATGAACTCTCCAAAATGACTGATGGGGTTTTCTCGCTGCTCCTGATTGATTGGTACTTTGCTTCTGAAGCCTTGGCTCACAGACCATCTGTGTCCTGCAGAGAACTTGCTAGTACAGCCTTTAGAGAGGAGCTAGATACCATGATGATAGTTTCTCTGTTTGATTACTGCTGTTAAATCATCTTAAAAGCAGTTAAATATTAATGAAACCTTTTACTAATCAGACTTCTTCTAGGGAAGCAATTCTAAGTGGGAAAATTATTTTTGCTTCTGAAGATGTTCTCTTTTTTAATATACGGGAATAATAATTAATAACTTATTTATAAAGCCCTATTGGCATGGCTGAGGTGCTCAGGGTACTATACAACACCAACAAAACAGATTCAAAGCAAAATAAGCAAAAGTTCACCCTCATTAAAGCCAAGCCAAACACAAGAAAAACTGCAGACAAGAAAACAGGATCTTCTCTAATCATATGGTCTCAACATTTGTATTTCTGAAATGATGCTGAGGTTGGAAATACATCAGCAAAAGCCTCAAAGAATGTATAAATTAGGGTGAAGTCCCTTTGTTCTTCCATAAACTTATTTTCTTTTTGCATATCCTCACATGTTATCCTCGCTCACCTGTTTCAAACCTTCTGTATAAAGCACAACACGTAAGGTATTCTGCATTTCCAAGGCTCTGCATGCTGCCCCAGAGAACCTTCCCCAAATAGAATGGCAGAAAAAAAGCTGCTCCAGGAGCTTTGCAGTAAGTGTTTCAAAATGTGACCTGCTATGTACCAGGGGAAGTTATAAAGCAAGGAATTTGGCCTTTGCCAAATGAGAACAGTGGGGCAAAGTTCCCTACTTTGCAAGCTCTATGGGCAGGGGGAAATCATGTCAGCATAAAGACCACTTTATACTTTATAGTATAAAAAGATCACTTTAGACTTTATAGAATAAAAATCATGTTAGTATAAAGATCACTTTAACAGACAGCTACAAAAACATGAATTTCAGTACCATCTGTCACAAAACTCCACAAAAAAAGGCCTATAAATTAACACAAGGATGTGTACACATTTAATCATTCAAATGTACTTACAGAAGTATTTTTTAACTTACCTCTGATCCACAGTGCACGGAAACATGTTATTTTTTCTGCCGTATTACCAGCTATCATTTCCACAATGCAGATTTTCATACATGTAGACTGGCTGTACAACACAAATGAATTTGTTCTTCTCTCTTAGACACCAGCCAAACTGTCACTCTTTACAAATACGTTAAATAGGTTATGGAGGATAAATACAGGGAAAAAAAAAACAAGAAAAAATATATAGTGAAAGGTTGTCATTAGCAGCAGCTCTATCTGATAAAGCTCAGGTCTTAAACAATAGAAATAAGGAAAACAGATTAAAGCTGTTGCTTTGATGCCTTAATAGAGTACCTATTTAATTTGAGATTACTCAGTTCATAAGGAATAAATCCCCACATATATTTGTAAAATCCTTCAACAGCCTTCAAAAATATCACAGTGTAATTTGCAGAATTCATTCTCCGGAGTCTGATTTTAGAAATACATCAATGTGTAGACGATTTAAGAGAGCAAAAGCTGATTTGGAGTTTGTATCTCAAGGTGCAACATTTGCTCTAGGCAATAAGTTTCAAGGAAGCTCAGCTGGAACTGAGGACAAGTATTAATGGTGGAAGTTCAAAGGCATGGGTGGGAGCAGCAAGGATGGATAGGCACAGGATTCTAATGTGCAGTGAGACTGATGAGGGATGCATGCTCCTGTCCATCTGTACTTTGGGAACATCTATCCTAATATATCACCTGACTAATTAAACAGTGCTTCACTCAGAGTAGTCCACATCAGATTGGACTTCAGTGTAGAGGCCAGATCCAGGGTCCATTAAAGTCTCATGAGAAAGCACTACAGAAGAGTTTTGGCTTTGACACTACGGCCATCACTGTTACCCAGCACGTATCGCACTCCGTCCCAGCTATATACATGCCAGGACATCAGACCTGTGGCAGGAGAATGCTGTTTTCCTGATCCACCATCCCAAATTTCATTTTCTTTTCCAAGAAAAGTGATGCTGAGCACTTCACAGCATTCATCTTTTTGAAAAAAAAAAAAAAAACAACAAAAAAAAAAAAAAACTAAAATTGAGCTTTCCCACTATGCTTTTTTGGCTGGTATTTTTGATGTACAGTCTGACCTCTGATGCTTGGGAATTCTGCAGTTCTGAAAACATTTGATTCTATGGGGGGAAAATACAAATTCTTGAATTGTATATTAGATTGTATAACTGCTTCTCAAAAGCAATATAATTAAATGTAATATCATCAGAATTCACATATAAGTAAGAAAACACTAGGTAGGAAAAATTATTCAACAACTGACTAAAACTTATGGTCAAATATTTCTTTCTCTTAAAGTCAGCTTTTATTATCTATTTCATAGAATGTTCTCCATGAAAAAAAAAAAAAGTAAAAATCCAAGTTGTTTATTTTATTGGTTGTTTTAAACTTTTCAGAACCTTTTGTTTCAGTAAAACTTGTTTGTCATTAAATGCTGACAGCTTCAAAAATTGTCTCTGGATTAACAAAAAACAAAGCAATTTTCTTTGTCCAATCATCTAGCATGAGTTCAAATTTAGGAGGTCAAAGTCTGTGATTTGCATAGAATATATTTAAACAAAGATCATGGGGATCCACATTGTACTGTACAATCTTCGACTCCTTCTTGTGTGAAATGAGTTTATGCAAGTCTGGTTCATTGAACAAGGCTATTCAGTTTTGTTAGTCCCCTGAATTAGTTTCTAGGTCAGCAAAGAAGTAAGAACATTAGAAAAACAAAACAAAATAACAATGACAAAAAAGAATATAGACAAACAAAAACCCCCTGAAAACCTCTAGAGCCTATAAGACTATATCCTTGTTATGCAAGTCTTCCTGCTCACACACTTCAAGTTAAAACACCTCCTTTGAAGAATAGAAATGGGCTTGCTCAAAGTTAAGTACATGAAAAAGCAGAATCAAGGCTAATGACTGTTTTGCCCGGTGGAAAACTCTCCAAGTTGTATTATTTCAGCTCCTATAAATATCCTAATAGGATTTTCATGCTGCATTGGAAAATTCCACAGCAGCAACTCAGTCTGTTTTATATGTAATTCATTCCCCTCTTTCCTTTATGCCTGGTCATTTTTTTATGCAAAAACATGATACACAGTTTACCAAAACATTTGGTAATTGTTTCAGTGAATCAAACAGTTGTAAAACCTGCATCATGCAAAAGCTCAAGGCAGTACTAAATTTTGCCCTGCTCATGATCATTTTTAATGCTGCCTGTATATGTGTAAGTCACAGACAGCCAGCACCACATAGCAAACAAATGTAAAGTCATTTTTTCTTTCACTGTATTATTGAAATCAGTGAAGCATAAGGAAAAGAAAAAAACAGAGAGAAAAGACAAGTCCTTCTCATTTCCATAGCAGCATCAGGCTACAGCTGTATGTTTATTTTGAAAAATTAAATGAGTCTGTCCAGCTGCTTTGTTTATAAGTGCATTTCTTGTTTTTTCCTAAGTTTAATGCAATTTAGGAAAATCCAGAGAGATTATTTAGATGCCTTCCACTTGAAGCACCTTGGCCCTAACAAGGTATCATAAAAAAACAAAACCTGGGAGACAGTGTCCCTGTGGACTGCCTTAACAGAGTCACCTGCATCTTCATCTTCATCCATACCCCCCCATTCAACCAGACACCTACCATCAATGAACAGACAACAGCAGACACAGGGGTACATATGAAAATCCTGCCTCCCATTCAAAGTCAAATAATTTGCTTCCTATTGGGACACAGACCTTTCAATTCTCTGAGGCCAGGCATCAAAATAGACAGAAAGGATCTTCTTAAAATGTAATTTCCTGGGGCATAATGATATCTGTCTTTCAGAGTTTTGGACAGAGCTAGGGTATTTTCTAAGAAAGAGGAGTTTCAAAGTGTGCAGCTCCCACTGTAGGACGAATGCATCCTAGTCAATACTTGAGTATTGAATATCGCAGTTACCTTGCAGTTAAAGTTTGCAAGTTGTTTCCAGCTGATACTGAACTGATTTTAAGCTTTTACTGCTTCAAAAGGATTGCCAGGCACCAGCCTGGATTTAGTTCCTTTCAGATATAATGTCTTTGTTTCCTAAGGCAGGGTTCTACATAAAGGATTTTCGAGATGTTGAGGTTTAAAACTGTAGAAGATTCAAACAGATCAGTGCTAAAGTGAACCTATTTTAGAAGGAGTCCTTACCTGTCCTACTTCCAGCATGTAAGAAATTATAAAACTGGGATGTCCTTTAGCGTCTCTATGTCTTCGTTTCCCTGCAGAGGATGGCAGCCAAAATCTTCAGCTGCTATGGTACAGCATAGATTGTGCAGCCTCTCCTTGCCAGACTTCAGGGATACTTCTCAAGGTGACTGCCCTCATTCATACATCTGGGTTTTTCACAATCAGGATCTTGGAATGAAAGGCAACAGTGCAAAAGATTAAAATGCTGATGCTGCAGAAAGAAATAAGGGTAGAAGGTTCTGGATTCACGGGCTCATTCAAAAGCAATATAAAATAAGTAGGGAAAATGACTATGTGGTACAGAAGCACAGTGGTGCCCATACTGAGAAAAGAGATCAACTATTTCTTTCTGCTGATTTAGAGGGAGGCTGCCAGGGTACATCCAGTAAATAACTATTGTTCAAAGTCATCTGAACAAGGTTCTCTAAAAGCTGAGTTTGATATACAAGAGAAACATTCATCTGACTGTTTGTTATATAATAAGAACTGACTGCAGAGGCACCAACTTTATAGAGAAACTAGGGCTGTATTTTGAGTTAGGGAAAGCTTTTTATTCTGTACATTGAAGCCTTGGGCTTTATTCTATTGGAATTTACTTTTCCAGATGGCTCGAAATGCTGCCTGTCTTTGCAGCCTGTTCAGGAGCCAGGCAATGGGCAGTGGTGCTGCAGAAACACAAAACAACTCCAAAGTTTCCTGACAAACATGACTAGGAGGAGGATGAGAAACAGTCTAGTGAACAGCCAAGTCTGCAAGCAGCTAAAAATGAATCTGAAGAGGGATGCTGTGCCTGTGAAAGTAAGGAGGGAGCATGTGCAAAGCAGTTGAAACAGTTATAGCTTTGTGCTTTGTAGTTAACTTGGTGTTTAAAAACACACAGCATTATTTTTAGCTCTTAGAAAACCCGAGCAAAATGCTCCAGGCAGCTGCTATCTCTTCTGTCTTGAGTAAACATTTGGTTTTTCTCAGTTTGATGCTCAATCATCAGAATGTGGAACTTCCTACTTTCCCTTTCCCTTCTCTCTTTCCTTGTTCTTGTCCTTGTCCTTGTTCATGTCCTTTCACAACTTCCTGGAGCCTGCAGTTTTTAAGAGGAGGAGATGCCCCAGAACCATTTCCTAATTCATAGGTGTCCGAGATGGTCAAATATCTGATGCACCTGGTTATCTGTCTGAAAGCTGAGTTAGATTTGCCTTCTTCAGACAAATATTTCTCAAAAATGGGGGAAAAAAGAGACAGGGAGAATATAGGGGAAGCCATGCATGGAGTTTTAATTTTGTTTGCCTCCTTCTCCCCACACAGAGCTTCTCAGTCCTAATAGCTGCACCCGTTAGGTTGCAGTAACCCCGTGATGCCAAGGTGAAAAAAGAGGAAGTATGGCTGATTTGTATGTTGTTCACATCCATGCCCTGCTCCTTACTGGCCTATTCTACATAATATAAAATGAGTCAGTCAATTTGGAATAGAGCACAGACCAGAAAATATTGTTGAGGATGGTGTCACACATCTAGATTTCTGGGAAATAGTGTCATTCAAGGTCCATTCTGGATTGTTGCCACAATCAAGCACTGCCATGGTTTGACACTTGGTAAATTAAAGAATTTCCTTCACTGGAACTGATGAGGACTCCTTGCAAAACCTTGCAATTGTACCCTCTGCAAGTAGTGGTGAGCAAAATGCAAGTGTTACATCCTATGCCTTCCTGGATGTCAGAAATGTGGACCGTATATTCTGATGGATTTCAGGATAATTGACATTCTAGCAGGTCACCAGCTCAATAATTGAGGTGCAGCTAGGTTTTTCAGCCATTTATTTGCACTGAGATTGAGTCCAGGACATGCCACATTTCTGATACTTCGCACACCTGAGAGCTGGAAGCCTTGCTACCTCTCAGAGTGTCATATCCTGGGGGCATTAAGAATATGGCTCCAAATAAAAGGGGCTTTTACAAGTACTACTTTTCTTTTGGGGGTCAGAGATTGGATGAATTAGAGAGCAAATGGTTGTGGTCTGGGTAAAATTTGCAGTCTTTCCTCCATTGTTTAGTGTGCTAGAGCCAGCCAGCAGTATGTGTCTGGAACAACATGAGCAGAAAAGATTGCTGACCTCAGCAGCAAGGAGCAAGTTCATTAAGGCACACAAACCTCCTTTTTCTGGGATGGTACAATGTGCTGTTGACTCACATGGGCCACACAGTCTAATCCTAAATTATTAAGAATGACCCAGATTCTGGCACTCTGGCTTCTGCTGATTAACATCTTACTCTGCAAGCAATTTAGTCTAGCTTAAGTGGGGCTGCATCTTCAAATTAATTTTCAGTATAAGGATGAAAGCCTCATGCCATATAACACTAACCATGGTTCCAACAGTTCCAGATAGAAATTATAACATGCACCAGAAGGAATGAAAATAAATTTGCTCTGGGTTCAGAGCAGTCTGGTAAGAAAAAAAAAAAGAAAGAAAAAGAAAAAAGAGAATGAATACACAATCCTTGAATATATAAATAGCACCTGTTTTGACAAATTTTGTATGCTTGTTTTCTGAATTAGCATGCTTCCAAAGTACCACTTTTTTTCCTAACATAAATGACAGCATTGACAAAAAAATAACACAGGCTGTTGCTATATATACATTGGAATCTTTAAGCTTTGCAAGCAAGAAATTTTTTAATTCATCTAGTAACCTGTGCACACTTGCTTGGGCTTCAGCCACAGAGCAATACATAAATATCTGCTTATTGGGTCTCAAAAGGCTGTGATCCACAGCTCTTGCCATGTATTCAGATGTGGATAGTGGGTCTAGTGATAAAAGGTCTTCATTAATGACCTAGTCACTGACACAGAGTAAACCTTCAGCAAGTTTTCAGACAATACAAAACTAGGAGGAGTGGCTTGATACCCCAGATATCATGCTGCCATCCAGAGGGACCTCAACAGCTGGAGAAGTGGAATGATGAGAATCTCACACTGTTCAGTGAGGGGAATTGCAAAGCCCTGCTTGGGAGGGAACAACCCCAGCAGCAGCACAGGCTGGGAGGCCACCCCTCTGCAAAGCAGTTTGGCAGAGAAGGGCCTGGGGGTCCTGTTGGACCCCAGGCAGGACATGAACATCACCGTGCCCTTGCAACTAAGAAGGCGAGAGGGCTGCATTAGGCAGGGGAATGCCAGCAGGTGGAGGCATGTGGTTCTTCCTCTTTAGTCACTGCTGTCTACTGTGCAAATGTGACACTGGAAATACTGGAGAAGGATCCAGTGAAATGCACAAAACTTATTAAGGGCCTGCTGCATTTTACATACAATGAAAGAATAAAAGAACAGTGACTGGCCAGCCTGCAGAATAGACAGTGCAGGGAGTCTGATCAGCATACATAAATATCTGATAGGAGGGAATGAAGAAGAGTCAGATTCTTCTCATGAGTGCTCAGTGACAAGACAAAAGGCAATGTGAAATGCAAGGAAACCCCTTTGAAACCTGGCATAGGTTACCCAGAAAGGATGTGGAGTCTTCATACTTGGAGATATCCAAAACCTAAATGGACATAGACCAAAACTTTGTAGCTGACCTTGCATGTGACGAGGAGTTCCACTAAAGAATTTTCAGAGGTTCTCTCCAACCTCAGCTCTTCTGTCACTGCACAACACTTTTCACACTACACCAGAAATATTGCGGCAGTATTCTTTCAGATGGTTTGTATTTGCACTTCTGACATGTCTGCAAATAACAGACACGTTTTTTGCTCTTAGTGTTCAAGATAATTATTCACTAGTGCTCTTTAGGATTTGGGTATCTTTAACCATATTTAGGCTTTAATGACCAAGAATCAAGATGCCACTTTCTGTGCAGGACAGCACTGAAAGACTCAACTTAGAAATGCCCCAGCAGGGTGGATTTAAACAAGCTCTTTCCCTAGTAAAGCAATCACAGACACAAAATGAAGTGATTTAACTCATGGGTGTCTGTCCAGGATTTTCAAAGAGGCTTACAAATTAGACATCACACTTAGTCTGCAATTTTTTGCAAGACCCTGAGCAAACCCCGTAAGGCCCATAGGAAGCATAGTAAGTATTTTGATTGCACACTCCTGAAAATGAACAGGGCTGAGATCCACACCTCTGTAATGTTGAAGTGTTAGGCACAGGAGAGATGAGGAACACAAACTCATTTTTGACATCTAGCTTGTTTTCCAAACATCTAAAAACATTTGAAAATTGTCATGACCTACTTAGAAAAGTGAACAGGCTGGGAAAAAACAAGTATAAGCAAAATATTTATAAAATTAGGACAAAACATACATAACTAAAACTGGCAAAAATTATTTGTAAAGCTCCTTACAAGGCATTTAAAGTTTTGCTCATCCACTGAAGTCAAGACAAGAACATTACAGATTATTATTCTATTCAACCAAACCAGATGGGATTCACCCATTGCTACAATTCCAACTTCCCAAAGTATATTTGTCTCTTCTCTCTAATCCCTCTTTCTCTGACATTAATGCAAGAGTGATTGTAATGGGTAGGCTTGTTATGAAGAATTCAATAGTAATAAAAAAATACAAAAATTGCTGTTCTTGTATTCCTCTTGTTGTTGAAGAATAAAATTATACTGTAAATTAAATCTGATTTTATGACATTTTGTATGCATATAGATATTCATGTGAACTCAGGGGAGCATACTTTATTTGAGCTCTGTATTCCTTATACTTTTTAATTAATTTTTCTTTGTAATTCAGAATAAGTTTCTAATGGATTTGTGGAACAATGTGGGGTCACTTGGGGGTGATTTTAATACCTGCAATTCCCATGGTTATTAATCAAAGACTTTTTAGCCTTTTAGATAAATTATCTGCCTTCTGTTTAGAAGATTGAGATTAAGCATGTGAGAGAAATTGTCCCTACTGACACAAAGGAAAAAATGTCAAGAAAATACAAATGCAACATTTTGGGTATCTCACAAAACTACAGAATATGCTGCAGATTTTCAATTTTCTTTCATCTAGCTTTATGAAGAGAATTTACTATGAAAATAGCAATGATTCTGAAAAGAGGTGATTTTCATTTACTGCCTTTAAATCTCAGAAGCTGTCAGATCCAGTAAAACTTTTTTTTACTTGACAATTTACTGTTTACAACTGACAGGTTTTGTAGAAAATCGTTTGGCTTTTTAAGCATCTAAGAAAAAAAGGTGTTCACTTAGCAAGTTTAGTTTGGAATCTAAATTTGCATACTCTTGAACAGTGGCTGTTACATTTTCATCCGCTAAATGCTGAATCATAAAATCAGACACAATTTTTGTGCAATTAATTTGATTCCTCTTGACTTCATGGTGTCCAATAATTTTAAAAATCCTGGTTGATTTTCTGTTCACTGAAGAAATAAACCAGTTTGTTTTCCATACTTTTTCACTTGATCTAGGAGAGCATAACTGTAGAGTAATGTTCTCAAGGGCTACCAATGATGAAAGACCATACATCTGAATTGATACATTTAGTGTGTGTTTATATGTGCAAAAATATATATAGCCTAATATCCAAGCTCACTGTTCTGCTGATAATTTAACAATTGTTAATCTGATATCAAGAACTCTCAAAAGCCAAAGAATTTAAATCAGCTGTGGACTTGACTTCAATTTTTCACATACAAGCATCCTCAAGGTGTGTGAAAATTCAATACTTTTCTCTTGTTCACTCTCTGTCACAATGAAATTAACCACATTTCAGAAAAGCTTTTAAAGTATTTACAACAGCTCTGTTACCATAATGTCTACATATTTTGCAAATTTTCTTCACCTGAAGAAAGGACCTGATTTATCAGTTTGCTAACCTGAGACACAGCTGCCCCCAGAGGACAGTGGCTTTAGCTGTTCAGGTTATGTGGGGGATGTGAAGCAGTTTAGCTGCATGTGTGCACTGATCCAGCTGTGTGAATTCACCTGGACCTATAACACATCCAGGCGACTCATCAGCTTCCATCACCTGCTTCCATTGTACTGCTTCCAGACTCCAATTGGATCCTTCAGTCCATGTTGTGCAGCAAGATATTTTATTCTTTTAACTGCATGAAGTAAAGGGTAGGCTGGATTTTGAAGCCATGCAGAAGAAGCTGGTCAGAGGACCTGGGCCCTGCTTTCATAAATCTGAGGCTGTTACTCATTCTGCATCTTGTCTTCTTTCTTAGCCACTGACCACACATAACTGAGAAAGTAGCAAGGTAAGGGGAAGACAAAGCAGAAAGTCAGCAAAAATTATCAGCAAGAAATATAGAAACCTAAGTGGGTAACCCCCCTCCCCCTCAAATATGGGGCTAAAACAGACCTAAGAAACATTTTTCACTTTCATCCCTCAGAAGCAATTTCCTGGGAAGAGAAAATACCTTGATGAAAGCCACATAGAGAAGTCAGAGATGAGATGAACAAAACAGCCCTTGAAGACAACTCTGCAGAGTGATGTACAATGTTCTCTGCAGCAAGTATTTCTTTCCTATGGAGGGCATTGCACATCACTGCACAAGGCTGTATTTCATAAATTGGAAACCATCTTCATAAAAATACATACAAATGTACAATTTTGTACAAATGTGTTACACATCATAGGGTGTACAATGTATACTTTGCTTCATCATTGTGATATTGTGAATGCCACATGTCTTTTCTTCCTAGAAGAATATTTCAGAGATCTCAAAATTTATTCTTCCAACAAAGTAGAAAAATTAGCATAAGTACACGTTTTCTCCATGTAGTGTAGAATATGTAGCACACATTTTGCATGTTCATAGAAGGAAACAGTCAAAATACATATTATATATACATGTATTTATCTGCACACTAAAAATGGAAGAAGAGAAGACACACAGACTTCAAGAATGTGCATATATCAGCAGGTCTTATTAAGGTTTATGTGTTACTGTTATTCAAAACCTGGGCTGAACATTTTACAGAGCTGTCTCATTCTGAAAGTGAAGCAGTTCTTCATTTTTTATGATCCCTTAATGAACTTGTGAGTAACTTTATGACATTAAACATGGCAGGAGCATATTTGTTTAGTAATTAGAATATTAAAATGGTTATTAGGAATATCACCCAAATTCTCTATAACTCAACTCTCAGCTTTATTCAGGAGCACAAGTGGCCAAATGGCTCAGCCTCAAATGTGAAAGAGAGGGAAGCAGAGTGAGTCAGACCAGATGGCTGTTGACCTTAAGGCAAGATAGGAACGGATGGGAAAAGCTTTTCTCAGCTGTGTTTCTTCTAGGCACTGGTCCAGAAACTCACCTAGTCTTGGTAATGGAAAAGATTTTACTTTTAATATTGAAGAAGTTCTCATTTGAAAATAATATATTTGTTTCTAATGACACAGATACTTTTTAAAATGCCCTTTAAGATATATAAATTGGATGATAATAGGGAAAAAAACAATGAAATTTAATTTCTTGAATCACAGCATTCCAGGGTTTGAGTGCTATGAGAACTTCATCGTTTCTAAAGTCATGCACTGCCAACAATCATTACCATTCTTCAGAGCTGACCATTGGAACAAAAATCTAAAGAAAAAGAAACTGTGTTTAAGCTAAATGCATGTTTTCCTTTTGAAACAATTTGCAGTTTGAAGGTTCTCATTCTGTAATATATGAAATGTGTTATGATAGGAAGTTTTCAAAAGCTGATACAAGACCATGAAACAACCTGAAATTGTCATTATTATTTTTGTTTTTCTTTGAGAGAATTAGGTATCTATTTATCTTAGTTAAAATAAATCCGATTTCTAAATTTTGAAATTTTCTGTAAAATGTGAGTCACTCTATATCAAAACAAACGTGATGTCTGATTCAAGGTTTGGGTCAGACTTCTGAAAACAGTGGAAGATGTTTATGTCTGTGTATTCTGGTTTTGACCTACAAAGGCTAAATTTATAGTCTATGAGATAAAATATACATAAAGGAATCACCTTTCTGTATCTGTATAGCTTGACCAACTCTAGTGCTTTGCTTTTCTAATGGTTTATCTGTGACCTAACAGATAAACGGAATGGAACATAATCAGAAAATCACAACTAACTGACAGAAATATAAAAGAAAACACCTCCTCATTAATTTTCATACACACACACACACACACACACAAAAAAAAAAAAAAAAGTGAAATTATTTCTACTTGCATCTTTGGAATCCACTTGCAGCATTAATTAAGCATGTTAACTTGAATGTGGTAAGAAGGTCTGCAAAGACTTTTTTATAATTTTGTAGTTTTCTGTGGTTTATCTTACTTTTCACCAGTTGCTCTAATATTACCAAGATATTATTCCTGAGAGTGTAATTATGTTGTGTAATAATGAATGTGCTGTATTCTTTTGAGTGGGTCAAATAACCTTCATAGTGCATTTTTAAAGAATCATTGATGCCTAAGGAGTCTACAATATATGCTGCTGACTGGGAAATGATATTTGTGTTTAATTATGCAATACTGGGTGGAATTGAGAACATATTGCACAAAATGGCTTTGACTGACTGTTACATACTTTCTGCAGGTGTTATTATACACCAGGCTAACATAGTTATCTCAGGGCTATAAGGAAATGAAGGAGTTCAGCACTGAGTGTATTATATATTTAGAGGTTCACAATTGTGTAGTTTGCTTTACTGGTCATGCAACAACTCTCATTCAGACAGACTATACAAGCTTGCAAAAAATTATATACTCCCTGCAGAATTTGATATTTGGTAATGAAGGCCAGGTCTGTTAGCAGAGCTGAGAATGGTAGTGTTTTGTATTCCCCAAAATGCATTTGATTTCATGGGAGCCCTACTGAGTGGCATCAAATGAGAATCTGGCTTTGTGTGCACTGTCCCACGGGAATGTCATGGGTTTGTTACATGAAACCCATAAATCACTTTGATGTTATCTGGACCTGCATTATCATAGGAACTCTACAGGCTGGTAAAATATGCTTCTGAATCATGCAGAATGCACTTACTGCTCCTGGGCATTGAGTCAGATATTGAGACTGCACCCCACTGTGCCCTGAAACACATATTTTGTGCAGCATGGGTGCATATGTGGCCAGAAGGAGGCCATTATCTGTACTTTGATTATTCTTTCATTATATCTTTGCACAGCTATACTGACAACTTTTCCTGTTTCTGTTTAAAAACACAAACAAAAGCTAGTGAGCTCTTTCCAAGTTTCCCCCCCCCACCTTGATATTTGAAGATTATATTGATTGGAGAAAATGAGCAAATAATGAGAAGTACTGCAGTCCAGGACAGGAGGACAGAGAACTTTTAAGTGCCAGGACTAATAGATGGCAAACAATTTGTTGATGGCAAGAGCAAAATTGTGAGGTTAAACAAACAACAAAAGGAAAGAGTTATCTTCTAATCAGTAAGAAACAGGCATCCGGACACAGTAAAGATTTGTAAATTGCTGAAAACAATATTTTTTTAGCCCTGAATTCAATGTTCAGGCACAACAATGAGTTCAACCAAGATGTAGAGATGCATCCCCAGATAAACATGTTACAAATCAAAGCTAAAATCACAGCTGCAGAAGACAGTGCCAGATGCTGGGAGTATGGCATCATACCAAACACAGTCTTCCAGGAAAGAGGGCAATGAATCTGAACTCTGGGTATCCTATAACACACACAAATATTGTAGAGCAAAATTGGACTGCAACAAGACAAAAAATAAAATTACCAGAGAAAAGAGTATAAAGTAATTGCAATGAGAAAGAACAAAATTAGGAATTCTTAATCACACTATTAGGTACCAAGAAAGTTAAAAACAAAAGCCTTAGTAAGAAAACTCTCTTCAGGAATTATTTTTCTTTTAAAAACTCACTGAAGCATGAAGTGCTGCTGAAATTAAAGTGGCTAGTTGATTTTCTAAACAAAGGAGACATAGGGAGCTGTATGGCAAGAGAAAAGGGCAGGAGCAGAAGACAAAGGGATGGAAAGCAAGAAATAACTACAATAATATTTTAACACCTAAAGACAGCAGCAGCAGAATCTGGGCAGAGATGAACCCGACAGTGAGCATATGCAGAGCAAGAGACAGACTTTTTAGCCAAGGGCATACACTTTGAATCCTGCTGCAAATCTCTAAACAAGTGACTTTATGCACAAAGTGCATTGTGTTCTTATCAGGCTCAAGAGGTTCTGCTGAATGCACACTGCTTTGACAACTTAGCAAAGAGAGTCAGGTTGAAAAATAACACAGAACAGCAGACCTGCAGACGTGTCCATGCATCTGACTCTCAGAGTCTGACTAGGAATACCTCATCTATTTCTGTGGGTCTGCCTGCTACTGAAAACATAATTTGCAGTGTGGATGCCTTATGGTGGATCTCTAGTTCTGGTTGCTGGTTTTGAAAATTGTTGTTCCTGGCCTTACTAATGAGATAAGTGCAATGTTTTCTCACAGAGGTCCTCATGCATACTTAATAAAAAATTGCTGCCATAAAAAATCCTATTTGACCCAGTATAAGAGATTAATAATATATTTAAATCCAGTTTCAAACAACAGGAGAAATATCTTAAACCTTAGGAAAGCTCAGGTGAAAATCTTTGGCTTAACTCTTTTTTTCAGTAAAGAACAAACTTGATGTAATTGTGGTACCCAAATGCTTCAAATTCTCAATTCCAGATTGAAAAATACAGCTTAGAACTTGTCTTGACACAAATCTAATTCAAAATCATGAAAGATAATAGACCTTCAAAATGCTTTGTAAAAGGCAGAGCTGCTAGCCTTTGGGTCCAGCAGTTGAGTTTTTCTCAAGCAATTTTTGCCTTTCTGGCCAATTAGCAATTGCAATGAAATCACTTACATGTTTCCATTTTTTTTTCTTTTTGAACTCTGTGTTTTCCAACATATTCTGAATTAATGAGTACCAACTAATTTGTACTACACAGAATCAGTTTCTCAATACTTTAAAATATTTTTCCTCTTTTGGTTACACCTTTTATCTTTTAATCTTTTTTTTTTTTTATGTTCCTAGCCGGATTCAGTTTTAGTGGTATCACACAATATGTTAGTCAGAGAACAGAACTGGTTTCCAGTTCAAGATTGTAAAACATTTTTAATTCCAGACTACAGTAATGATAATTATTTCTGTGCTCTGACTTTTGCTGTACTCATTACCACTTACCTCCTCCTCCACTCAAGTATTTTTCACTTTGTTAGACTTTCCTCCTTTAGGCACAATTGTCATTTATCAAAACTCTGTAAAGCTTAAAAGTGCTACAAAACAAACGTAAACTAATGTTACAGCTTCTGGAATAAGACTGATCTTGTTAACATGAACCCTTTGGTTTTTTTGGTTTCTTTAACACAGAAAATCAAACCTGCAAGGGCTCATCTTTCAGTGTGTATTCCAAACCATTAATTCAAATACTTCTATTCAGATAAAATGAATTTATTAAGTAGGTTTTGTTAAAGTCATTACCAATTTTCTTCTGTGGATTCCATCCCTTGTTATTTATTCTGTTTCATAAAGAAAAATAATAATGCTTTGGTTTCCACAGCGTATAGAGATTTGATTTAGAAGTGGGTTCCTGAGAAATATTTAGTTTGCAATAACTCTTCATTGTTACTATTAAAATAGCAGGTGTCAAAAAGATTGCTCCTTTGTATTTTCATTATAGTCTGATTTTATTTTTGTTCTGTATTTACAGAATCACAGAATGGGTCAGTTTGGAAGGGACCACAGTGGGTCATCCGGTCCAACCTCCCTGCTCAGGCAGGGTCATCCCAGAGCACGTGGCACAGGATTGCACCCAGATGGTTCTTATATATCTTCAGACAGGGAGACTCCACAACCCCTCTGGACAATCTGTTCCAGTGCACAGTCAGCCACACAGTAAATAAATTCTTATTCATGTTTGGGTGGAACATTCCATGCATTGGTTTCTGCCCCTTACCTCTTGTCCTACCAAAAGTGCCTTGTCTGGCACTACCAAAGAGAGCCTGGATCCATCTTCTTGGCACTCTCCCTTGAGATATTTATATACATTAATGTGCATTCACAGTTGTCTTTTCTCAGTTGTCACTTCTTGAGGCTGAGCAGATCCATCCCCCTCAGCCTTTTGTCATAAGAGAGATGTTCCAGCCCCTTGATCAGCTTTGTAGCTCCCTGCTAGATCTGCTCCAGGAGCTCCGGGTCTCTACTGTACTGCAGAGCCCAGAGCTACAAACAGATGTGGACTCACCAGGGCTGAGGAAAGGGACAAGATAATCATCAGCCCACTGGCAATGCTCTTCCCAATGCACCTCAGGATACCATTGATTCTCTTGGACACAAACAGACACTGCTGGCCCATGGACAGATGTTGTTGTCCAGGACCCCAGGTCCCTCTCTGCAGAGTTGCTTTCCAGCAGGTCAGTGCTCAGCCTGTGCTGGTGCATGCAATTTTTCCTCCCCAGGTGCAGGACATTGCATTTGCTTTTGTTGAATTTCAGAACGTTCTTCTCTGCCCATCTCTCCAAACTATTATTCTTAAAATGCTTAATTTATCACTGTTTAACTAGTTTCCTTAATTATTTTTACTAATGTGCTTAATTAATTTGCTTTATATGAGAACTACCTGCTCACTTTCCTTTAAATTTGGTTAACTCACAGTTAGAGCTGTTCATACAATTGAACATGGTGAAGAGAGTGGTAGGACAGACAACCCCATGTGTCTAGTTCCAGCAAGAATCTGTTTGAGCTAAGCAAGAGGTTAAGAAATGGGAATGACAGCAGAGCAGCTCTGCTTCTGCACACATTCAGGCTTGGCCCTCTCTCATATGGGATGTCTCCTCATTAGCGTCAGTTACAAAGGGCAAAAATTTATCTGTGTTAAAATTTGTCATGAAAGTATGAGTGTATTTTACATGAGTTACCAAAATGCCCTTTGCTGGTGAGAAATTTATGTTGTTACTTATCTGAGACAAAGCATTCAATATTTCATCCTAAGTCCTCAGGACATGCAAAATGTCTCTGTCTCCTTCCCCCCCAAAAAACCCACTTTACAGAGAAGTCTTTAAAGTCTCCAATAGTGTTCTGAAAACAGGATAAAATTAGGAAAATATCTCTATTTCTCTGAAAAAAGTCAAAAAGAAAAGAGGATACACACAGCACCTACAATGGATTGTGTTCTTTGCCTCGCATCTCCTTATCTTTCTATGAAGAGAATTCATAAGCAAAAGCTGCTTCTACTGGAATGTCAGTAACAATGTCAGTTCATAGGATCCAACTTCAGCAGAATTTCTTTGGGGTGTTGCTGTAAATTTGTGTTGATTTGGCTTGTTGTGTTTGAATGTTCTGTTGTCTGAGTTAATTACATGTTGGAAGTACAGGACAAAATAATACATGTGAACTACTGAATTAGCTGGAGTTTTATTCTTCTTGAGCCACAAAGCCAGACTCTGTTGTTCTTTTCATATGGAAGGATACCACAGAGAATACTTACTGCACAGAAAACTGTGTCTCCAGCTTCACAGGGTAGAGAGATTTCTTGACACTTTCAAACATGGAGCCCTCCTCCTCTTGTTGGGTCATGGCAGAGGGCTTAAACTACAGATGTAAACTGCTCTGTGCAAAGTGATCCAGCAAATTGCAGAACTTCACAACTGTGAGACTGAAACATGTCCTGAAAGATAACTGGTTTTATATAATTTTGTCCTGAAAGATAACTGGCTTTTGTATTATTCATGTTATACAGTAGCTTCCTTGTATGGTGGTAGAGGTGGTATGGTGGTAAAGGTACTGATTTGCTCACATATGAAAACAAGCTCTGTTATCTTGTAAGCACACAGAAATTTTTGCATCAACTTGGATGGTACAGGCTAATGACCTGCATGACTTGCTTCAGCTTAAAGATGGAATTTCAGGCAATGGTGAAGATAAATTTATAAGCTCATATAGCCTTGTTTAAAAACTGATCCTAAGAATAAAAATAGTGTTTCTAGCTAAGACCCACTGCAAACAAGAAGAAAAGGAGACTTACAAATGAGATATAGTTACATTTTACTGTCGGTTAATCTTCCATCAATAAATTAAATCATATTTCTCCCTAGTGTAATATCTTTGTGGCTTCTGTCTGATCCTTTTGTTTGTTTGCTGTTTTGTTTCAGCTATCCAGAAAAAGCTTATTCCAATGTACTTCTGAGAAAAGTTTTTTATTTGAAACTCTGCTCATAACACCTACACCTCTGCTCTGATAAAGCGTTCTTCTCTTTAGAAGCCCCTTATCTTCATGTTCCTCCCAGTTTCTGGGATGCAACATTCCTAAGACCATGTCTCTGTGCTACCTCTGGAGCTGGGGCTTATAAATTGGGTCTTGGCTCTAAGCTCTCTCCTATGAATGCATCTCTGTTTCCTCAACATGTATGATCCCACCATTCACAGGCCACACCATCTCTCTTCTTCCGTGCTACTGTTTAACACAAAATATTCTACACTTCATGTGGCGTACACCTTTCTTCTTTAAAAGTTACCTTCCTTATTTAAAAATAAAACTAGTGAAAATCTCTTTATTACAAACCTTCATAATTTTTCTTTACCTGTATAATTATTTGATACAAATTTATTGTACAGAACTCTGAATTTTTAGGTTCTGTGTGCTGCATTACTTACAGCCTTACTGCATTTTTTGAGGGAAGGGTTTGGGTTTTGGAGGGTTTTTTGAGGGGGATGGAGTAGGGGTGTGGTTAGTGTGTTAATTAAGAATTACATAAATTTGTTTGAAAAATAATATTTTTCCCTCGCATAGATCTCCAGTGAAACTTAATGGTCACCTCCAAACAATTTAGTGAGGATCTGTAACAACACTGGATTTATTTCCTTTTCTCTGAATTCTGCTTCAGATCCTGTTTTAATTTCTTCTAACCATTTCTATTCCTAAGGGCATCCTAATTATTTCATCCATTCTTACATACCAGAGATATGATCTCACAGATTTCATCCTTGGTTTTATTCTTTCTGATACAATCAGTTAGCTCACATTCAAGAATTGGTAACTTTTTCACAGCCAAAGAGGAAACTGCTTATTAATCTAGATGTTTCCTTTCTGGGATCATTCTTGTTTTCAACAAGGAATATTTTCCCAGTTCTACGTCCCTGGATGCAGTAGGAATCAATAAAGAAGGTGCTTTTACTCTGCTAAATGTTTCCAAATTATTTTCCTGGTACTTCATCTCTTTAGTTTTCACTCTTATGTCTTTCTTTTTTCCTTATACCACCACTGTGTTCTTAAGGTTGGAATGCTAACACAAATTTATCAAGAAAATTCAATTAGTAGGGGGTATATTTTTTAGTGAGAAAAAGTTATTCAGCTGTAAAGAAAAAGTAATTCTTTTGTTGGATTTCATCAGGAAAGGTGCAGCCATATCTTGAAAAACATATTAAAAATTAAAATTGTATTAAAATCTGATTTATACAGAATATATGTTAGGTGAAAGCATTTTGTTGGTGCTATAAATTCTTTTTTAACCATGTGTTGTTTTAGGTTTTTTTCTTTCCTGCATGTAGTCATGAATAAAAATGAACCTACAAGCCAAATTTGACTTTACAATTGCATGCATTACCTTTACATAAAATGGCCACATTTAAACTAACTTAACAATTTTAACTAAATGTGTTGGCAAGTAGGATTCCAGCTTGATCATGGCCTTGTATTGTTGTAGAAATAGATAATCAAAATGAAATCCAACTCACATTCCAAAATAGACTGTCTCTTTAGAAAAGAGAAATTAAATTATTAAAGTCTATTTGTGCATCAGTAGAAGGTTGACAAAAATTTCAATAATCATTGCTTTCTATTTAGCAAGAACACAATATTTCCATAAACTTAGTGTGAGCAAAAACCTCTATGTTAAATCCAGAATGAATAAACTGGCTGAACTTAAAAGGTTCTGAAATAAGAGTTATTTCAATTTAATAGTTTTATGCTGGTCTCTGAGTACTTAGGGACCTAGTACTTTGAAACAGAATTGGCATTACAATCAGTGAAGTGAATGATGTCATTTCCCAAAAGGCCAATTCAGGTTCTCCTTTTCCAGACAGATATTGTGTGCTCAAACTTTGTTCTTTATTAAACAGAGATATGTAAACCTCAAGAAGATATTAATTTCAAACTTTCAAATAGAGTTAATACTTGAATTTCATACTTCTAAGGTTAAATCTTCTCTATCAGTCTGATCTGGTTGAGCAGAGAAGGTAAAAAGTACAATTAAAAAGCCCCTATAATCTCCTGCCTACTCCAATGTTTTTCTTTGGCTTTATTAATCTCTTCCTCTCCCCTTTCATTTAAATTTATCTTTTGTTCTGTTTATGATCATTCCAGTTTTCAGATTCCTGGACTGTGCAGGTGTTCTTTGGCTGAAGTGATATGGAAAGGTTGCTTTGAAGAATTTTCTTGATAAATTTCATTATTTTCTCCTCTGAAACACTGTTGATAAAGATGAGATTTAAGGTTTAACATTAGTTGATGATTCTTCTTAGCTGTGGTACAAGAAGAGTGAAGATACTTCAGTTTGTGTTGTTCTGTATGTTAAATTAATTATTAAATATAAGGTAAATAGTCTATGTGTCCAAACCAAGATTTCAAAGAAGTATTTAACTGTTTTAGTTCTCTTTCAAAGGGTCTCGGAGCACTCTAGCCAAGATCTACAGATAGATGCTAGGTTCAACAGTGTCTTTGCCTGATCTATATAAGATGGAAAATACGTGGTGAAAAGAAATGAATAATTTAAAAGCTTCACCATTACCATAGTGCTTGTAATTGGTTTAATTTCTTTGGTTCTAATTTGATTTCCTTTATCTTATCCTCCTTGGCCTGGATCACTTCCACTTCACATTAGTCTGTGCATCCTAAGATTTGCTTCCAAGAGCAGTAAAATGAATCATGCTTTGGATGTAACTGCTTTTTTCTTTAGCCATTGAGGTAGCCAAGACAAGTCACTAAACCTAGGTAAATTTTGTTGTGTAAAAGGACCATTGCCCAGCTGTGTAATGCTATCGCCTGCTGCCCAGGAAAACAAAAACTGTGTGCTGGGACCAGGTCTGTTCCTAAGATAAGCATTCATTTCTAGGAAAATTCATTTCTAGAGTGAATGTATTTACATACGAAAATATCTGTACAATGTGTCCCCTGGACATGAGGTAACCACTACAGAAGCACACCTTCCCCACCAAAGAGTAAAGTCTTTATTGAAGTCTGATGAGGTTTTCAGAAGGAAAAGAGACTTAGAATTTTTTCCATATTTTATTTTGTATTTTAAGAAACCACAGTGAGTGGGTCACACACAAATTCACACTTGCCCACGCATCCACTCACTCAGAAGGGGTGTCAGCTTTGGGGATGTTTGCACTGAATGTACAGGCTGCCAACCACTACATAGAGCAAAATGTTCTGCAGCTGAAACTGCTTTGATAATTTGAGCTGTGTGTATTCAAATACAGAAATACAAGAATATGGCCTTTGTTGATGTTTGTAACTATTACCTAGTGCTTGGAAACATCACGTGGTCTTGAAATAACCAGTGGTTGCAGACCTCTCCTCTCTCTGTCTTTTTGCTAATTGCCATGTTAATGAATTGTTGACATCTGATTGTGAGGAAAGTGTCAGTGATTACACAACAGAAAGGTGAAAATTGCAACAGTGAGCATGATAAGTAATGCCAAGGTCTAGGTAGATGCTTGATAGCCTTTTGTGGCACTCATTAAAATTTCAATTGTCTTTCTTTTTATGCACGGGTACGACTGGCACATTGAATTCATATAAACACTTAATATAAAATTCTAGCCATCTATTACGACATTATTTATTTTAGTACCAGAGTTTTCCTGTAATAACCTACAAAGTGAGAAATAGCTACTTGTGAGGTTGAGATCTGGGTTGTTTTTAAAGATAAAGCCAGGGAAGTATAGGAAATTCAGAGGAATAATGCTATGCAGCAACTTAGCACTAGAGCAGGCTAGTGTTCAACTAAGCCATCTTAATTCTACATTGAGCCTAGTGTAAACTCCCTAACTGTGTTGCTAATCCCCAGATAAATGCAGATTTTGGAACACAGTAACAGAGACCCACATTTGGAATTCTAATAGGGTGTGTTCAAGCTGCAGAGGGAATTTTCCTCTAGATCTAGTCCCATGCAACCTCTGGTCTAAAGGTGAATATTCAGAGATATGATGGTCCCTTCTCACTGTTATTGGGAAAATGTGGATCTGAAGCTCTGGCTGAGTGGCAGCCTAATGTGAGGACAAAGGACCCAGCTCTGTAAGAATATCAGTGTTATCCATTTGTGTCACCACGTTCATGGAATGACACGAGGAAAGCCCCATGTGGCATTATTTGGTACCACCCTTGGAAGTGGACCACAATGCAAAGACCCAACAGAAGGGTGAACAACTGACCCAGGAACGAGAAGTTGCTTAGAAGGAGCCACAAATATGCACAGCATTTTGCAAATGAGTTGGAAAACAAACCACTTTCCCAAGAAGCTTCCATTTGAGCTAGTGAGCTCTTTATTGAAAATAAGAAAAATAAGTTATGTACTACATATGTTCTTTATAAAATTTTGAGAATTTAGTATCTGTAAGAGGATGGTAAGGCAAACTCAATTAACTTTTAAACAGGGAAGAGATCTTCGCTCCTACATTTTCAAAAAAAAAAGAAAGCAAGAGATTTATTTCATTTTTATTGGAAATAATTTTTTTTTTCTTGCACTATATAATTATACAATACAGTAAAGAGTAAAAACTTATTTAAAACCACACTTTAAGCTTTATTTTTAATGGTTGTTCTCTTTATATTTTCATCTCAAGAATATTACTGAATAATAAAGTTCCAGATCTCAGCCTAAAAATGCAAGTGATCTATAGTTATTATACTGAAACCACTGTAATTATTCTTAGTTTATTAAAACTACAGTAAATCAGTCCTAATAATAGCAAGACTACAACAATCATATTGAATAATAGCTGCAAGTTATTATTTCTATATTTACAATACTATTATAATAATTACAGCTTAACTATATGGCTTTATTTAATACACCACCTAAATTTACCATGGCAATTTTATTCAAGTATCTTCCTATATATATTTCCTAGAATACAATAAGTGAAACTGCTGGTGTGAACTAGGAAAGCTTCATATCTATTTTTAGAAACTGTAATTAAAAAGATTAGTAATTAAATAATATAGCTTAAAATTTATACATTTGTGGCTTTCATGAATGAAAAAAAATTGTCTTTTGTCATGGTACAAGAAATTTTTGCAACATGATGAAACCAATTTTTGAGACTAAAAGAGAAAGTAAATTATATGTTCTAAAACATTTGATAGATTTGTTCTCTTTAAAATTCTCCAAAGATTTTTTTAAAGTGGCAGACAGGCAAAACAGTCTATTTTACTATACTATCTTATCTTAGTAAAAGAAAAGTTACAAACAGTGAAACTGGACTGAAAATTGATAAGTTCTGCATGTGTCCATGTATGCAGGAGTTTGTACATTCATACAAGGATATTGCAATTCCTGCACTTTAATGGGGATATAAGGGGGCAACTTCACTTATTTTGAGAGCTGGAGGTGTCTCTGTGTTAGGTATTCCAGTTTCACACTTTCAGAGTCTCATGACTCTCTGTAAGGCCATTTGCTTTTTTCATATTTAGATTGCATATTCTTACAGTTCTTGCCAAAAGCCCACTGACATTATTTTTGTACATCCCACATATCCCTCTGTAATATTTCCTGGATGTCACCCATTACAGCTTATTACTCAGAGCATTTTGAAACTGTAATGACCTGATCTCTGATCAGACAAAAACCTGTCCCCCAGTCTTTGGGTATCCCTTGAGATTTTCAAGCTGGTGACTTAGGAAATGGCAATTTTATTGCTGCCTTACTACATAGGATTCACAAGAATGTTCAGCCACAACCTGTCTCCCACAGACCTGGTGGTTAAGCTATCAGGTCTGTATAAGTCTTCCCTACCTAAGCTCAGAGAGTTAAACTTATAAAAGCAAGAAAGCTTTTAAAACTCCTGGGCTAGAATCAGTCTATTTATGAGCTCTCCCTTCTGAGGAAGGGTGGGATAAACCAGAAAATAAAGAAGGAAGAAGTGCACATCAATGCCTAAAGATGGGCCATTTCATTTCCTATGGGATGAAGGCAAGAACCTTTCTTCAAGTAGGACACATCAGACTTAAGCCTATGTAACCTGAATGTTTTAGTTAAATCAGGAAGAACAGGGTACTTGTTAATGTCTTCTCTCCCACATACAAAAATTACAGTATCACTACACAGCCAGCATGATAGCTTTTCTTAGTGTGAAGAGGGAACGTATGCTATAATGAAAGGGAAAATAGTTTAAAATTGCCCAAAACAAAAAAAAAAAAAAAAGGAATTTTAGGGTTAAGCCGTCACTGTATTAAAGATTTATTTTTCAAGCTAAGACAAGCAGTGAGACAATATGGTCAGTCATATGCAATCACAATCCCAAGCACTTCCAGAGAACCCAAATCTGGTAGAAACTAAAGTTTCTGAATTATCTCCAATTTAGCAAAATGTAGTAAAATTAAATTTCAGAACATCAACCACAAACCTCTAGTGGGAAATCTATGTGAAAATAACTTACACTTGAAAAAGAATTTTTTCTATAATTTTACTAGAAAGAAAATGCATATGAAAAAGAAATATGCTCGATATGAAAAATTTTATAGCTCTAAGATTTGTGGGTATCTGAAACTACTTGTCAATATAGACAAATAATAAAATAATATGAACTGATAAATACAGGTAACAATAAAAATTGAAATATAATGTATTCATATCCTGATTTGCTGTCATTCAAGTTCTCTTCATTTAAATATTTTACTTAGCAGAGAAAAACTAATTTTTTGTATTTATCAAATTATGAAAATTTTAGTCAGTAGTTATACATATGTGATAAACTGGTTAGAAATGCATGCACATGCAAAGGTAATCAATGTCAACATGATGGGAAAGAAGAACAAGAAGTGGAGCTGTGGGGAGTTCAGACTCACAAAGAAGCAAAATGAAAATATGGCTATGAACAGTCTGAGTGAGCCTGTGAGAAAGAGTTCACTCTGCCATGACAAAAGAAGTCACAGGGGAACATGATGCTTGCCAGCACAAAGAAATCTAGCAACAAGAAGGAGGTGAAAGTCAAGAACCAATGTGTATGAGGAGTCTAAAATAAATTTAATTCAGAAAGCGACAGAAAACTTCCCCCTAGAGGAGACCTTTGTTTTACGTTATCACAGAACAAGCAGAAACACAACTGAAGGGGTTATTGCTGTGTCTGCCAGCTGGAGGCCAGTCACTGGAGCAGACTTAATCATTAAACAGGGTCCTCCACCCACTGGCAGGCTCTTATGGACCAAATTCTGAAAAAAAACCCTCTTTTTGATTGCGTTCAACCACGGCTGCAGCTCTGCAAGATCAGCAAGCTGCACGGGATAATATTATGATGAAGATGACTTATTTATTCTTTAGGCTTCAGCAGCAGATGTAACCCTCCACACAGCTAGAAAGCCCTTTTGCACAGCTCTCTAAGAAGCACATAGGGTCTATGGGCAGGCCCTGAGGAGCACACAGCCTATAAGAGGTCAATAGTCATCAGCAGCATGGGCTAGCTCATGGGACAGAGACAAAAGTACAGACATGAAAACAGAGATGCAGCTAAAAGAAAATTGTTTTATTAAAGGATAGTAATATGACCAGCTGCTCTCAGCTGTGCTAAATATGTAGGACGTTCTTGCTTCATGTGTGCCTAATTTCCCTCCCACATCTGCAGTGGCTCATGTGATCAGGGTTTGACACTTGATCCTCTTGGAACACTGGCAGAGCCTGTTCTTCCAAGTGAGTCAAAAGCATCCAGCCCCTGCCCAAGCCAGCATCATCAACTTGCCTGAGCTCCTTATTAAAATGGCAATGTATGAGGAATGCTGAAGGCTGCAATTTATATTCTGGAAGGCCCCAGTGCATGGAGTCGAGTGGCTCTGTCCTGGCATTGTCCTTCCAGCAGAGTAAGACAAGGGCTTGAATAGCGTTCCTACCTACCTGGCCTGCTGTACCAAGGCACTCATGCTCCTTTCTGAATTTGGGAGGATCTTGGACATGGATAGGTTAGTGAACAGTAAGGCACTGTCCAGTTTATAAAATACTTATACACCATCTTTCTGAAAAATGGTTGAACAGTGGAGGCCCATGAACCTGTGAGGGCTGTGCCCTGCAAGGGTAGACCATAGGCTCTGAGCATTCCCCACAGGTCAGGGTGAGAAGACAGGAATGATGGGAGTAGTTATGCAGATTAAATTATTCCATATTAGGTTATGTTATGAACCCTGCTTTCTGACTGGTTAGTTTTGTGTTCTATATAAGTCATGATTTCTGTTTCTCTTTGTTCATTGGTTCCCTCCCCTCTATATAAGTTTGTGCTTGCCTCATTTCATGGCCTTCTGGAGTAGTTCTGTACAGTGTACAGCTTATGTTTTTCTTGTGCATTTATTGTTAGCATGCCTTTTGTTTGCCTTTATTAAAATTTGATTTTCGAGCACTCCAGTCGTACCCATCCTTATTTTATTTATTGCCACACTCCCAGCTGACCTGGTCACACAACATTGAACTATATGTGCAAGGCTTGAATTTATCTCTTATTTTACTGAACCTGTTAAAAGAAGAGCAGCACTCACCATGGCATGAAGAAAGCAAAGGAAATCGACTGGGATAACTGCAAATATCCCTGTAACTTCAACATTTCAGTTTCCAGAAAATTTGCCCCAGCCAGTGACCATCCACACAGGGTGCAAGAGGAAAGAAAAAAAATCACTTTCCAGCTTCAGAATGACAGAATACCAGCAATAAATCATGTTCTTCTTTCTTAAAAAAAAAAGAAAAAAAAAAAAAGATTTTATAATGCATGTTGTGTATCGTATTTTCTAGAAAGCTTTTGAAAATGTTTTATCGCATCAGTGTTAGCAGTCGAGTCTTTTTACATGAGAATGTAACAATGGCTGTTCTGGGTTAGATGAAGGGTTTATCTAACCCAGGTATCTTGTGTTTAACAGTGGCCAATAGCAAATGCCTAGGGAGGAGAATAAGAGCAAGACACACAGTGATGCTGCCTGGGTATGTGCTTTCAGCCACCAGAAATCCACAGCTCAGGGATATCCCAACCCAGAGGTGTTATCTCTATGTTTAGTAGCCTTTGATAGATTTTCTTCCATGAATTTGTCTAATGGCTTTCTGAACTCCTGTCAGCTTCTGGCATTTTAGTGCCAGCAAAGCAGTAAAGCAAAGAGGGTAACCAGATGTGGAAACCATTTTGATAAAAGGCTCTCTTTTTAGCAGAGAAAAGTACCTGAGGACTAACAGAGAGGCAGCCTCATGTTTAAAATAAGAGTTTTGAACTTAATAGTTTGTGAGCTGCCCCAGAATCCTTGGTCACCACATGGGATTCCTGGGAAATGAAGTCTTCAGGACTGAATCAACAGACAACATATAACCACTATTGTAACTGAGTCACAAGGCAGATTAACAGTGAAAAAAACCCAAAAAACACAGAAGGCCAAACTGATTTATTTTGAAAGTGGAAGGATTTTTTAAGAAAAACAGTTTTTCCTGAAATTTCATAGCGAACAGAGTGCATTTAAGGTAAATATGTATGCATGTGGGCACCAAGTTCAAGACTAAAGTTATTATGTCTGATAACTGAGTATCTGGGTTCTTAATATTCAACAGCTGTATCACCAAAGATTTTCTCACATTCTGAAATGAATGTTTTTAAACAAAGTACTCATTAGGGCAAAACTTGTCTTCTACAAAGGAGCTACATCAAATCAAATTCATCCTTAAGTAAAACTTGAGCCTTCAAAGGAGAGAATTAGGAAAAATTTAAATAGTGTTAAATGCTTCTGTAGTTTCTGCAGCCTACACAGGAATGCCCAGATGAGTCTCCTAACCCACAGGACATGTTCTAACATGACCATCAGTGCTCTCTTTCAAATTAATGTACCTGTAGGTCTCTATAAATAGCTTTTACTTAGAGTGCTGGCATCTAAATATTTTTATAACCAATGCATGGCTACAAGCAGTTCTAAATGGTCCTGAAATGGCTAACACAGAATTGTAATTCCCTTTTTATTCATAAATCAAATAACAAAAAAAAAAAAAAACAAAACAAAAAAAACCCACAAAACAACAGTCTATGGGAAGCTAAGAATACAATTCTTGCAATGATGAGCAGCTGTATATGAAGTCACTTGAAATATGTTTGCTTTGGAAGGATAGAGTTAGAATTAGACCAGGAGCGACAACAAACATATTTCTAAAATGTGAGTCAAGCAAAGAAGGAAACAAGCCAGCAAGCTAAGGGGAGCACAGGAAACCCTCATATCATATCCAAAAAATAAATAATTCAGTTGAGCTCCACCATGTCATTTTCTCAGTGGATTTAGTGATCTCCCATGCAATAATGTGCCACAGTACATTTTGATCTGCATCAAAATTAACAGTCAGCCACTTTATGAAATATTATCTTTGTTAGCTTTACCACTAACAAAAATACACTTTCAATTCTTCACATCCACATAGCACATCTATTAAAGCAATCTGGGAAATTAGTTTGAGATAAACTGTACAGCAATTTTATTCATAGCCTCCCTGTATCTCACACTGTTAATCTGCATCACAGCTCACTAAATAGTGCCTAATGTTTATTGCATTTAACTGAATGTATACGATTCTGAGGGTACGCCAGGGACCGATTATCATAATTATACATGTTTCTATGGAAACCCACAAGTCTATCAGTTTTGATTCATTATATTGTTATACCTTCTAGCACTTTCTAATTATTAGGTGCCCATAAAAAAGTCTCAGTCTTGCTGTTACTATAGAAATGAGCTATAGACAGGCCTCAGTTTTTAACCCTTGCAGGGCAGGAATGGAAAAAAGGAAGAAACAGAGCACTGGATAAAGGGTAGATGTTTTAATAAGATAAAATATAAACTATTTTAATCTGCAGTCTTAACTTTCTTTAATGGCTTCACTGAACTTTCTTATTTGTTTGAAGAAAAAATCCAGCTAGGAAAACAGAGAAAACAGCTTGGCTGTTTGCCAGGCAGTCCTGGATATGGGATGTTACAGTAGTGCTCTGCAAATGTCCCTCAGTGAGAATATAATATTCTCTTGACAGACATAAGTGTCATTAACAGACTATGGAAAACAGTGTAATGTTTGGTCATTAGAAATCTATAAAAGATATGCTAAACTAAATGGAAATATTTTTACTCTTCTCACTGGCCTTCAGTCTAAAACTGGCCTAACATGCTACTGGGTGATTGAGTGGAGAGCTGGTTTCAGTGCTGGAATTACAACTGTGTTCAGTGGGAAATCACAGGAAACCAAGATTTCCTCAGGTGACTTCCATAAAGGAAGAATAATCCTAAAGAAAATGAGTTATAATGAAAGTAATAAAAACACTCTCTTTTGATATGGTTATTTTAGTCTAAGTTAATGCTATTGCTTACTTTACCCTATAATATATCCATTTTCCTCCTCATCCTGTATCTTCTATCACAACCCCATGAAACTTAAAAGGGACTGAGTGGTTTCACTGTTTTCCTAACCCTCCTATTACAGTTTTCAATTAGAAGTGCCTTTTAGTTTAGATCAGCAAAGTTCTCCCAAAGTGACAGTACACCCTTCACACTGCATATCTATTTATTTTGGAAATCAACACACCATTCAATAACCTGAGAACAGCCTGATTGCTATGCTAATAGTATTCAAAAATATGTCAACGCCAATTGAAACAAGTAAACTAGGATTAATTCATAAAGTCAATAATAAAAGAGAAGGGGAAACAGTCATACTTTTGCTTCTTTAGCTGAAATTTTACATTTCAAGCTTCTGTCTTAGAGAAATGACCACAACACTGTTCATATGAGATTTCATCTAATATTTCAGTTTTCCTATCTGGAGCTGGCTTTTTGGGGTACAGTTAAAAAAAAAAACCAACAAAGCAAAAACAAAGAAAGCAGTGAAAAATATCACTGTGTATTCATGTCATTGTGCAATGGTCATGGCATAGAACTTTTCAGCTCAAAGTTATGTACTTTTCATTCTGAGTTAGGGGAAAAAGCTGAGAATTTAAAATATATTCCCATGTTCTAAAAGACTCACATTGTATAATTAGCTGTAATCTACATATTCAGTTCTAAATCAGACTTCCACAACTTCCAGTCAATTTGAGCTAAATCACATTACATACAACAATGAATGAGATGTACATTTGCATTTATATGTAAGAACTAGCATAAAAGAAAGTGAACAGAGTGTCATTCTATATAAAGGCCTCAGATTTATACTATATTTTCAAGGACCCTTCTGTTCAACTCTTATTTTACTACTGCCATGGAGAAATCAGATTTGCTGCAAAATAAGCTAAGCAGCTAAAGAAAAAATTTAATCAGATAATTTTAAAAATCCACTAATTGGTATATTAATATGTAATTTATAAGGTATAATATGTTTGGCTAGATTAAAATAAAAATCAGACAGCAGAGAATATGAATATTTACACAATTTAGCATTTCCAAATAATATGACAATGTACAGGGCCAGATCCTCAGCTAAGTTCAATGGAGCTTTGCCAATTTGCATGAGCTGAAGACCTTGCATAATATCTACCTTTTCAACTCAGTTGCTCATGGCTATGCTGTATAATTGTCACACACTCCAGGTGACAGCAGCATGAGAGTGTGTCCAGCAGTGTGCTGATGTGGGCAGTGAGCATGCCTGACAGCTTGAGCCACTCACACCCCCAGCAGTCCCATATTTGTTCACTGACTTGATCATTTTTTCCCATCCCCTTTAAGGTGAATATCAGACCTTCAAAGAAATATACAAAACTTAAATATCACTTCCATCTTGCAGGTGAAATTGGACCTCCCATGGTGTTCTTACTGACATTGCCTTTGTGACATTGGGGCACCACATTATTGCTCTGGACACACAGTGAATTCCCACCGACCTTCACTTTCAGACATCTAGTGTACTGGAATAAGTACATTAAAATTAACTCAAATTAACTCAAATAAATTAATTAAAATCAACTCAAATTGATTAATCAATCAATCAATTAATGGCTGAATTATCTAATTATTAATTAACTGCTAGGTAACTTATTGTTCATAAAAATATCATTCAGTATTTATCATATACACAGTCTAGTGCTACAGGATTATATTTGCTAACTGATATATACCTTTTTTGACATATCTCTAAATATTATTTCATAAGCCACTGAAAAAAGCCTATACCTAGCTATTTCTTTTCCATCTAAATATCAGATTCTTCTAAGAAATATAAAAGCTGTTCTCACATTTACACAAATGAAGAATACCTAATAGCCAGTACATCTCTGGCACCAAAGGGACAATGCACGTCATTGCTGCTTTAAGCAGCATTTTGTGCCATCACAAATTTAAAGAAAATGTCTAGAATCTATGTAACAACTTCCTTTTCAGGAGACTTTCCAGATTTCAAAGTATTTCCTACATAATTAAAGAAAAACACCTTAAAATTGGTACATACATGTGTAAGAACAAAGGGGGGAAATCAAGGGTAGAAACAAATTTGATAGATTAGTCATAAGTGTTAGATTATCACAGCCGCTGAAAATTACACAAAACCTCCTGACAGCATATTTACTCTTTTTCAAAGGTGTTGAGTTTACAGACACAAAATTTGAAGTTGTTTTTAGAAGTTAGCTGAGGCTAGCTAAAGCTACTTATCTGAAATTGCTTTAGCAAAGATTTTTGCTTATGAATATGTATGCTATTTTGTATAAAGTACTTTTCCAACTGCAGGAATATTAGTATGAGCATACTCCCATCTCTTCAAGTCTTTAGCTTCAGTAGCTGGTTGAATTGGTTTGGTACTACAAACTCCTCAGGGCAGGAGCCTTGTCTGCTGTGATGTCATGTCATAAAGACCATAGCATGACTTTCCCTCTCCTCCCTTATCAGCTGTATTGAATAGAACTCTGAAGTTGATACAGACCTATGGGGGGTTGTCTGGGTTTTACACCATTCATTATTTGAAAGGATTTGAAAGGAGGGAAAAGTTCAGTTGAAGAGTGTAGTCTTCTCCTACAAAAAGACATTCAGATATGAGATTAATGTTCAAATTTCATCTTCTCTAAATCTTATTATATGTCTGATTAAATTATTAATATTTTTTTATTTTTCTATGACCAGCTGTTGTCTTGACCTGGATTTTTGGAACATGAAAATTTTAGTACTATTGACCCTACAGCTTGGCTGAACACCTAACTGGAGCTTCAATGTCTTTGTCAACAAATTCTTCATTCTGCCAGATTTTGGATAACTGAGTTTCTCTTTAAATTTATATTATGGCAATACAAAGCAAAAGAAATTCAACCATTAACCACTCATAGACCGTGAGTGGGATTTTTAAACCTGTGAACACTGAGATTTTCCTAAATATATTAATTATAAAAATAAAAGTATTAATATAAGTTTATAAGTTTATATTAAGAGTTTTCATGGAAAGTACATTATTTTTTAACTTAGAATTGCCCAGTGCATTTGTTCTGGTGAAGTACAGCACTTGCACCAGCATTGGTGTCTGGATAAAAGTGTGAAAATCAATGAATTCCTGCAGTTTTATAATGAGACTAAAGGAAAAGGGAACAAAATTAAATTCCAAGTTTTCATTCTTATTACAGTAACTAAATAAAGACAGGAGATTTACCCATGAGTCTTGCATCTTGCTGTAATTGGCAATTGAGTTAAGTTTCAGTGGCAAAGGCCATAGTTCATTTTGTGCCAGATTTGTTTGTGTATGTGGAGACCTCTCTGTGGGGTGATGTTTGCATGAGGCTAAAAACATCCTTATTTTTTGTGCAGTACTTTAAAAATGATGTGTACCTCTGAACAAATTCTCCTACTTCTGCTACAGGCAAGAAGCCACAGTCTGAGGACAGCCAAAGGGAAAGGAAGGTTCAGGATACTCAAATGTCTCACCTGTCTATATGTGTGTAGGAGGGTGAGGCAGTCTGCTTAAGTGAGATTAAACTCGTGTGATGAATGAAATTTTCAGTTTTAGATCTGTTGGATGTTATTGACCCATTGACAGTTGCCAGGCATAAAATGAGGGAGACATATTTGTCATACAACCCTTGCACTTTAGATTGGATTTCACATCTGAGCCTTTAAAACTAAAAACATACAGTGACTTGTATAGTTAATAAGAATTATGATCATTCTCACCCAAACTTCATGTCAAATATTCAAATGAAATTCAAAACCCCATCCTAAAGAAGAAATAACTACTGTGAGCCTAAGACTAAGGGACAGGCTGTTGAGACGAAGATGAATAACACTCACCAAAAATCTTTTTGGTTCTTCTTTTAAGACGAAGATAGAAATTGCACTCTTTGGCAAGAAGATCAAAGACAGGAACTGCATCTGCCTAGCAGAAGCCTTTGGTAGCTCTAAACGGCGCCCATGGATTCGTGCTGCCTTTCCAATACACATTGCCCTCCTTTGCAGGGATCACCTGGGGGACCTCTTCTTGCCTGCCCAATGCCTTTACCACACTCACGTTTCCTTGTTTAAGTCTGTTATTCCCTGGGATCTTGGGACTGTTTGAGGGCCCAGGGCTAACTGCTCCTTTCTAAGCCCTCTATTGTCTGCCACATACCAAACTGCTTCTCCTGCAAGACCTACAGATCTCTTTCTGCCTTTGTCTCTAGCTCTAAGTCTACTTATCTCATTCTTCCAAGTCCCTCTCCCTCTCTCTCTCTCATGGCTTTCTTTCAGGCTGTTCTTTGCTTTAGGCCTCATTCTTGCACAGTGTGGTCTCTCTGCCTAATCAGCCGTGCAGCTCATTACATTCGGGAGCCCTTTGCTATCTGTTTGGATTTTTATAAAGTCTCCTGTCACCATGGTATCTTACTGTATTCTCACAACTGTGTCCACTTGCTGTTTTTTGTATATTAATCCATACATGCATATTATAATATTTGGTACAAACAAGCAAGAAGGTGTTGCTTAGGATGTTTGCTCTGCTAGACCCTTCTCAGTTTCTTGTGGTTGTAAAGATAAAGCTCTGCCATTCATCCATACATTTTGAATCTTCATTAATGTCAGTTCTTCATTTCTATTCTCCTTGTCATCAGCATTCATCTGTCCTCAGCCAGGAGTTAAGAGAGCATTTTAGAATGAAGGAATTATAAAACTATTATTATAGCAGCAGGCAGAATGGCAGCATAATTAATAAAGGTGCTCAAGCAAAATATTTTAAATCATTTTTGTTGGAAAATTCGGTCTTTGTTGTTTTGACAAAACACTCTACAGGAGTGCCACTTTACTTGGATTATTATTGCTTCTTATGTGGATTCATTTCTTCTGTACCCATCCTCTTGCCCTCCCCCATTGGATTCCTTTCTGTTTGCTCTGCAACCATGGCACCTCTTCACCCCTACTGGAGGTTGGACATTTGACCAGTAGAATTAGGTCTGCTCCACTGAGTCAACAGGTAAAGTCAGGGAAAGGGAGAAGCTCACATCTGGACAGACTTCCCTTCTGCGTGCATGTACATCTGTTGTATCAAATTCTGTCATTCCAGGAAGACCAAAAGGGAAAAGATCTTTCTCTCTTTTTTCTTCCTTTCCTTCTCTTACTCCCTCCCCAGGACCCAGAGTATCTGGCTTGTGAAAATTCTTTAGGCTGCTTCAAAATTTAGTTGTGTAGCAAATGCCAGTTAAAAAAATAGATTCTTTGGCTTGTGTTGTTTCTATGGGGAGAGAAAAGACAATTATTAGCTTAAAAAGGGTCATGTTTTTGAAAACATCAATACAACTTTTCACTAAAGAATCTTTAAATCATTTCTATGCAATTAACTAAGCCTCACAACACTGCCCCAGAACTGATGTTATTGTACAGATGGAGAAACTAAAGGAGATTAAGTGACTTATACATTGTTATGTAAATCTGTGACAGAGCCAGTCACAGAACCCAACAATTTTCTTTAAAGTTATGTGACACTGTATTTACATTTGCAAATCCAGCATTCTTTTCCAGAAGTCCATTCATAAAGTTCAGTTTAAGATTTTACTGCTCTTCTCACAGTAATGATCTTCTTGTTCAGCATGGCACTTAAGCACATACTTGTCTTCCACCATGGAAATTGATCTGCTTAACAGATTTTTGTTCTAGTTATTCTACTAAAACTTTTGGTTTAATGAAAATTGTCTACCTTAAAAAAAAAAAACATTTTTTCAAAATTTTTCATGGAACACTGATTTTAGTAGATTTACATTCTCAAAGTAAAAAAGCAAACACATCTTTCAGAACTTATAAGCAGATATATTGATCTTTTTCCTCAGCATAAGATAGTCCATCTACTTAACTCTATTTTTCTTGCTTTGGTCTTATGAACCAATAAAGAACAAAGAGCTCCATTCTGTGCTGGTAGCCAGAGGCCAAAAGACAGCACTGTACAGCCTTAATCTGTATGAGAAGTGGAAAAAAAAATCACTTTTAATAGGCCAACTGCTAAGTCAGTAACAACTGAGCGACTGAACATCTTTCAGGAAAATTGTTCAGCACCAAGCAGAATTAGAAAACCAGCATATGATACTGTGCTTATTTGACACATTGTACTATTTGAAGTTTATTACCTAAGGTGCTTTGAATTTCATATTTAGCAAATTCTTGGATATAAAGTAATGCAGCATGATACTTCTATGCATCCTTCTAAATATTTATTAAAAGTGAATGCTCTTGTTCAGCTAATTAATTATTGACTATGTTTTCCACTTTACTCTCTTTATTTTGACACTATATATGCTTGTACAGTATTTGCTTTTTTCACTGTATCATGACACTGGTGACTCATACTCAGTTTGTGACCCATTATGTCTCCCAGCTTTTTTCTACACATCTGAAACCTAGTCTGTGGCTTCCTATTTCCTATTCAGTTCATCATGTCTAAAAGCATATTTATGTATTCCTGCTTACTGAATTGTGTTCATTTTTTTCCAGCTGATTTCCTCAGATCAATTTAAGTTCTAATTCTATCTCTGGCATGCTTGCAGCCACTCCCACAGTAGTGTTCCCTGTAAATTTAATAAGCAAACTGTTATATTATGCATATTCCAGATTAATAATGAAAATGTGGAGTAGTACCAATCTGGTAAGTACTCAAAAATTTTTTTATCAGTTTTGCACATATCTGTAGTCAAATAGTTTCATCTAACTTTCTTATGAGATGCCTGAGACAGCATTTAAGTCAAGAACAGTAATGTCTACTGTTTCTCTTATGCCCAGTACACTGCCCAGGACTGTATCACAGATGAACTGGTGTGACATGGCTTGTCTCTGAACCATGCTGACTGCACACCTTTTTATATAACTTTGAGGCGTCCATAAATAATTTGTTTCATTATCTGAGACCATCTCTCACAGAGAAGTGAAGCCAGCTATTGTACAGTTTCTTGAGTCTCTTTTTACCTTGTTATCATAGTCTTTACATATGGTCTTTTTAATCTTCTGAAATATTACCTCTGAGAACACTTCAGTGTTGCTTTAGCTACATGTATAGTAGGAATTTCATTACACCCAGGCATTTGAAAATGTCTGTGTTATCTTTGTACTTTTCTAAATGCTTGTCTTAACCTGAGATTTCACAACTTTCTTGGTGTTAGTAGTGCTAACTTCCTGTCTATGCACAGAATTTATAGTGCAGACATAAGCAGAAATTAACTATGTAAACTAGTTTCAGTTTTTCAACCTCTGTGAAGTCTTAATTTCCCTTGTCTTACTCCTACTAAAACTGCTTTCCTTTCACCTTTCATGTATCATGTAGAAAGTTTCTTAGTTTGTCCCTTGGCCCTTCTGAATTTGTCTCAATACCTTCTGCTATTTTTTCATATTCATCTGCAGTCATTTGAACTACATCATACTTTCTAATTTCTTTATTTTAGAGTCTTACTAAGGAGCTGATGATTTTGCAAGATTGGTCTCTTAGTGTAGTTCCCACTCTTCCTTTGTGCTGGAGTAATTAATATTAATTTTTTACAGGAATTTATTTCCTTAAAGAATTTATTTTCTTTATTTATCTGTATGCCTCATCTTTCTCAGCAACTATTAAGGGCTCCCTGTTTGAAATGCACTACATTTATATTAGAGGGTCACATGTCTACTTTCTTTAAAAATCTCAAACTCCTTCATTGCTGAACCACCAGAAGGACTGCTTGGCTTTTAAGAATGGTTATACATTTGAAGGCCACAAATGAACTCTGTCAGCTTCTCCTAATGAAAGTCAAGCAGTCAGCTGCTACCATGGCACTGGTCCCTCAAGCATCCTGCCACAACCTGGATTGTTGAGCTAGTGAATTTTTAAGCATCTGCACTTGATGATGCAGACCATAATGAAGATGAAATCAATATTAGCATGTCCATGTTCTATCACAGCCCCATGAAATTTGCAAGAAATAAAAATTGTATGAGGTTAGATATAAATTAATGGGGTTTGTGCTGATAATATAGTAAATATGACACAGATTTTTGTACCCTATTCAAGCAAAATAAAACAACCAATTTTCACTCCAGAGGCTAGCTGTAGTTGTGGTATGCTTGACATTCATTTTTATCTAGTGGCTAACATTTCTGTGTGTAGAGGCAGTAAAATCAGGCTTGGATAGCTAAAAAGTAAACACCATCAGGCTAATATGGATCTGTGCCCTAGCCTTCTGTTTGTTAGTTTGATAGCAGGTCAGATACCCTCAGAGTAATCTCTTTTGAGGCATTAAGTACAGTTGATAATTTCATGGTTTTGCATGTCTGCATATTTACCTCAGTTTTTAACTACTTGAGGTACTTTTCTTAAGGACTTTGCATAACAACTTCATTTTTCATGAATAATTACATCTTCACAGTCCCATTTTCATTGCTTTTTCTTCCAACATTAGGGACCCAAAGTACCACTTACTGAATGAAACACCATTTTTCTGTGTTTTCTGTGACACACTGAATATACAAAATTTTATTTGTATCGGCTCTTCTAGAAGACAAAATAGCTGAAGACTGCAGTCATTCTCAAACTTTTTGTCCTAGTAGAGCAGACTTTTGGGATTATTATCGGTTCAAGTGAAGACTGGTACATTGCTAGATTTACTTTTTAGAATTGAAGAAACTATCAAAATACTATGGTTCTCTAAGCCACTCTTTTATTCTTCCCAGCCTCATCAGTAGCCCATTAGGCTCTCAGTTTGGGAACCACATCTTAGATGGAAATGTAAGATTTTTAAGGTAAGAGAAACTGAGCTACAGGCACTACGGAAAATCTTTTCTTAAACTAGCTAATTCTATGTCTGTCTTTCAATAGTGGGGGAGGATTAACCCTGGGAAGATCTTGCTGATGCCACTATGAATAGTGGTAGTACAGAATGGGATGTCAGTGCAGGAAAATTAAAATTCTGCATTGCATGAAAATGCAGGGTACTATTCCAAGTTAAACTATAATTTGTATTCCTCTCCAGAATGCCTAGCTCTTTTCCAGGGTCTGATTTCTGCTGTCTGTTAATTCTTGATAATTTTTTACCTTCTTGACAAGAAGTAGAATAGATATCAAACTCCTATGTATTATGCATCTCAGCATTTTTAAATTCAAATCCAGATAGTGTGTTCTGATTTTCCACTTTTGCTGTATAATTGGGTCATCATGTTTTCCATTAAAATGCTTAACAGAACATTACAATTAAACTCCAAATCTATTACCTTTTGCCTGAGCATGTTTATAATGTTCTCCTGTAGTATCTTGGATGAAAACATTTCTTTAAATAAAAGATTAATTAGAAGAAAAAGATACAGTTTCTATAGTAATTCACTAAAATAATTTTTAAAAGCCATGAACACCATAAAATGAATTAAATTAATCCTGCTACATTTTGTGAAACATACATTAATCCAAAATGGCTATATTTGTACCATACTTTGAAATTGGTACCCATATATTCAAGAGTCTTCAAGTTTCTTGATCTAGTTTGGAGTTGACTGATCATTACGGTTAATCAGAAGTTTACTAATTTAAATTTAAAAACTGGTTATAATGCCATTGCAGGATTTACATTATGACTAGCAGATATTTTTGTTGCCTTATTTTTGTTGCCTATGTTAGCTGCTGTTGGAAATGTAAGCTGTTACAGGCTATTATTCTTAGAAAGAAGGATTGCTTAATTAAACAGCTTTGAAATTCACTGACAAAGTCTGTCCTTTCCCACAAAATTCCTTCCTTGGTAGAATTCTGCTCCGGCCCCCACTGAATGCCCCGGAGCTGTCATCAGAAAGGTGTTGGAAAAGGCAGAAGCCAGGTACACAATCATTTCAGCCTGGAATATAGCATAATAATCAGTCCTGATAAGATATTGTTAAAGCTGAACTGATTTGGAGACTGTGAAACAACTTGTCTATCTTTAAAAAAACAAATTTCCACCAGTGTGGATTCCCATCTAAAAAAACATAGGGTTTACCAGGTGAAGACTTTAAACAACAAATAATAGTGGATTACACATGCCGCTCAAAAAACTTCAAGATAAATTCAAAAACCATCCAGGTCAGAAAATACAGGTAACCATTCTATGAGTGTCTGATGACTTTAGAAAAGCATGCATGTCACATAATCATTTCTACGTTTCAACTTCTGTATTCTTACCTACATAAATATTGCATAAGTTGAGATGCATGCACATGCCAACATGTATACACATATATATGTATACTGTATGCATCTGTGTCCAGGCACACGTGCACAAGTAGGTGAGAGAAAGAGGAGAGTTGTAACAGAAAAACACAGAAAGGCTCTTCACTTTGAGGTGTCTGTCCTTGGTAGAATAACCATAGAAATAAATGAGAGGTCCATAGTTTTAGCAAGATATAAAAATTGATTTTCAAATTTGTGGTAAAGAGCTGGGGCAATATTTTATAATCAGATTAAAAGACAGACACTTCATAGGCCCCAGAAGATTCCAAGAGAAGATGGACATTCATAGGCATTGCCTTAAAATATGGATATAGGAACACATCAGAAAAAGCTAGAAGCACCAAGCAAGACCCTCTTTGCCTGTAGGTTTTTCACATTAGATATGTAGTTATTGTTTTTTGTTATATGCTATCTGAAATTCTACAAAAACCTTTTGCTGAAAAACAAACCATCGTTTTTATGCTTAAATCTAGAATTACAAAATGTGATGTAATTAATTATTCATTTTATTTGACTTAAAGTAATAATTTTCTTCCCTATATTAAGCCTCTGGGAAGTGTCCTATACTGCTACAGTTTTGAAGAACTTCATTATGGGGGGAAAACACCTGGCATTAATTGACAGTGAATTAGGTTCATTGTCACTTAGGAAAAAAATTCTTTGGAAATTTAATCCCTAATGTTCTTGGTATCCCAATTTCAAAGATCATCTATGAAGTACACAAAATGGATTGACCTTGAAAACAAGAACTAAAGATGGGTAAATTTTAGGCAGTGGCATTGAATCCCTCTTGCTGTTGCAAGCCCAGCCATAATTGGAAAGGGGTTCTGACTCATAAACATTCAGTCAGAGAATTCTGATAAGCTTTCTTAATTTACTCAGATCAAACCTTTTTAAAAAAACTGCAAACCTCAGGACAATGGTCTTGTGAAAATGCATGTTGCTCAGTGCAGAGTTCTTGCCAACTTACATGTTAATTTACTTTTTCATTAACATGTGAACGAAGAAGATAAAATAAAAAAGATTTGTCAAACTAGAGAGTTTGTTGAAGGAGACTGAATTTAATCACTCAAAGTTATCAGAACCAATGTCAGAACTACAGAGAGCAGTTTTAGTCAGAATCAGAGCCACAGCCAACAAAATACATTTTCTGGACCTCAGAAACTGAAGCTATGTAGTCAAAATAGAGCTTATCACACTTAAAATGTGACCCTTTTAAAATATCTACTGTCTGATGCCAAATCAAAATATAGGCTTAATTTATCCTGTTAATGGTAACTCCATTTTACAGCAGCACAATGCCATCACATAAACAAATGAACTACATTTTTAAAAATACAGTTTAAGGTGTTATAGTAGATATCAGTGACGACAGAACCCTGAGTCTTCCCAAAGCCTAGTTGCTCTTAAAGGATGACATGTCCAAGCACAACCATCAAAACAGCAGCAAATAGAAAACAGAGGTGTGACAGCAAAGAGTGCTTCCATGAAATTCCTACGTTATTTGTGACAAAACCGTATCTTAACTTTCTCTTACTCCCCTCCACAATTTGTTACTTTACTGTTACACTCATGAGGAGAAGGTTGACAATTCATTCCTGCATCCAGTGTTTGCAACTGTGCACTACAGTGCCCACTCCACAAAACTACAATAGCATTTTCAAATCAAACTCTCCTTAGGCAGTAGCATTAACTACATATTTTGTTTGCTGCCCTTTATCTTAGATTCCCACTCTTTCGTGCTCTGCAGCAGTCCAGAGAAACACCGGTTCAGCCATCATCATTATTATGTACTTTTATTTATTTATCACATTCATGATGTGTTCAAGCTACGTTCCAATCAAAACTGTGAACTTGTCCAGAAGATGCAGCAGTCATGTCATTTTGTATCAGCAGCTTCTCTTTTATTCCAATACCTCTCTGACCTTCAGCAATAGTGTCATGTGCTTCTATAATGGTTCTCATCGCCTCCTTTCTCAAGCACCACAGCTCTCTAGAGACTGTCTGCATGGAAAGATAACTTTAGGAGCCTCTAGGGGTCTGCTTTCTGTTTGCTCCCATACTGGCTGAAAACCAGTAAAAATCCCATTTGTTCAAATATATATTTTTTCTCTTTCTTTTATTTTTATTTTTTTTTAATTTAAGAGCACAGAGCAACACAGCCTCTGCTTTAAGTTTCTCAGCAAAGCTACTGCCTAATTACTGCCTGCTGAGTAGCGCAGTTAAACACAATCAGTCAGAAAGCCTTAAAGATACAATATCCTTTTTCATGAACTGTCTGCTTGTCAATTTGAAGTCGCCCTCCTGCTTTAAATCAACCAACCACAGAGCTGTTGTGAACAGCAACTGATTTTCCATGCAGTGCTGCAAAACAAAATCACACCGTATCCTATTTTTAATGGCCACAGTTTTTCAACTGCATAACAAGAGGTAGCTGGCACTGCTGAGCTGAACTATATCAAAAATGGGTTCAAGTAGAAATAGCACAGAATCCTTGAAGAATACAAGTACAGACCCAATTACATGTGCATTGTGATGCTCAAAGCCAATTACAGGCAAATAACAGTGAAGCATTGATTCCACCTTCATAGCTGCATTGTAGACATTCGGGTTGTTTTTAATTTTTATATCTACAAGACACAAAGAAATTATTTTTAAGGCTCAAATCCTAAACATTATTTTATTAATTCACTGTATATTTATATACATAGGCTTTTAAAAACACCAGCCTTTATCAAATTCACATCAGCGTGGGCGAAGTGCTATAACTTTTTATTTCGGCAGGTATTTTTCTATTTGAACTTCAGACATACAGATATTAGGAACACATGCATGGACACAGCACATAAGCTTTTAAAGACTTGGCAGAGTGGGCATTATCTAACATGCTTGAGACTTTGGATAGTTACCCATGCTTGCCAATCTGACCTGTTCTCATCCATGCAGTTAAGCTATAAACCTCTTGGTAAATGGAATTTTTTTTATTAACTTGGTAGCAATATAAAATCCAGTCAGTGAACAAAGTACAAAAATGCACCTAGATTGACAAACAACATGCAAAATCACATTTCCACTACAATTTCCATGCTTAAGTCAACACCCTCAGTATTGCTATTATTTTCAGGTACGCTCTTGGTTTTTACTCTGTTTTAGTGATATTATGTCCCAGTAAAATATCACAAGCATACAAACATTTTTACACCTTTTGGTATTGGTCATCCTAATTTAAATTATCTGACTTACTTACAAACTTTTTTTGTCTTTGTGAAATATATTTCTGTAACCATCGAGTCTCACAACACATCAGTGTAAAGACTGCTCACAAGGCAGTGTAAAGACACTGCCTCATATAATGGCAACATTTAGAACATTATCTCCACATCTGTAGTAGTGAGTACGAAGAGATAGGAGGAAATGGAAAGAGGAAATGTGGAACAGACCTTCCACCATCAGAATGGATGGAATAAAATCTGTACCAGTGGTTCCAACAGGAGCTACTGAAAGACCTCTCTTGTAATTTACGTTATTTGTTCCTAACCTCACAAAATCTGATTTACTTCTAAGAAGCATGTCCTTCAATTTATTAAATGTATAATGCGAGATTTAAAGATAGTAAGTATTTTCCTCTTTAAAATACTGGGGTTTTTGTTCTCATATATTGCAATCTCAATTGATTTTTTTTCTTAGTCTCAATCAATCTCAAAAAAAATCTCAAAATACTCAGCCTTGCTTACACATTAATAGAATATTTTTGTTGGATACTCCGTTTGTTCAAAACTTATTACATATTTAATATAACAACAAACACTCACATAAAAATGTAACCCCCCCCCCGTATTTCCAATAATTTGTACTAGTAATAATGCATTGATTACAGATTACAGTTAAACTAGCATTAACAGAAGATCCACTGATAGGATACACAAAATCCTGTGAAATTAAGAGGAAGGATTTCACAAAAAAGCACACAATTTTGGTGTGCATTAAAATATGTACATTATTAATTAAACTTGAGAAGGACAAATATATCATGACTCATTTAGCTTCCACAGAAAGAAGCTAAATGATCTTCACTGAAATATTTCTGATCTATCACTAAACCTAGCTAAAAAGTAAGAACTATGGATATTATTGCCCTATAGTCAGTTGGAAAAGTTAATACCAATGTGCAAGCATGGAACTAATATTACAATGTAGATACAGAAAACTACTATTTTAGAGGAGAAGCTAGGAAAGCCAATGGGATTCCTTACACACTCACAGAAACACACTTTTAACAACACTCTAATAAAGAGCTGCAGTAAAGAGGTCTGTATAAAGGACTCATGATTTTATGGTTCTGAAATAAAATATCCTCTGTAGAAATATCTATTACTTTTAGAAAACATTTCAAAGGACTGAACATAATGTTAATATTACACATCCTTCTAAGCAAGAACATATTCCATATTTGTTTAAATTTTCCTCCCCATAATTTCTAACTTTGCAGAAGCTATAAAGGATGAAAGGAAAAAACAAGTAACCATCGTGTACAAGTTTCCTAAAATTTTCCTTTGGTGGTTTTGGACATTCACAGGCCTACAGTGAAGGAATGCAGCATACACAGAAGGCACTTACTACACTGAGCCAACAAAGGCATGAGGCAGAATAAAGGGATAAAATGCATTGACCAATCTGTCTCTGACTATGCAATTAGTCTATATCACAGATTCATAGAATGGTTTGGTTCAGAAGGAATCTTTAAAAACCATTCAGTCCAACCTCCACGCCATGAGCAGTGGCATCTTTAACTAAATTAGGTTGCTCAGAAGCCCATCCAACCTGAGTTTGAATGTTTCCAGGGATGGGGCAATATGATTTCAGGTGGTGTATTTCAGAGACTAGGACAGTTATGGGAGAAGAGAATAGTTCAGTAATTTGGACCATCCGTTGTTGTCTGTGTACGCTACCACTTTGGAGATCCTCTATTTCTTTGGCTACTTCGGATTCTCATGGGGTTCACACTAAAAGTTGAGAGCAGTTTTCTAATCATAAGACTAAACAGCCAAATTAACTACCAGGAAGAACTCTAGAGATGTTTTTTTCAGGTTCCTTCAAACTACACTCGTGGCAACTAATAAAGTCACTGTACTCCAATTCTGTAGAAAAACTGTCCTGAATTATCCATTTAGAAGTTACCTAAGGATGCCAATAGTTATTACATGAGCATGAGAGCTTAATAGAACAATCATTCATTCTCTTGATTGCAACCTGTATTCCTAAAACAAAGCAATAGAAACATAGTTATTTCAATTTATATGAAAACTCAAGATTTTGTATTATTTTACTGTCACTTGGGAAAAAAGGAGAGGCTGGCACAAATGTAAAAATTTGCAAAATACCAGATTTTACACAGTAAAATAATTATCAGGTTTACTTTTGAAGTCCACTATACCCTTTATTTAGGATGAGGGTTGCAATTCAGGGCAATGAAACTCTCTTACGTTTCTTGAATTCTAGTTTAAAGCAAAAACTGAAAGTGTCTTTTTATACTATTAGGGTATGCAGAGGAACCATGTGATAGAAAGGTTTCAGCAACACACAAAGTAATTTCTAATAAAATATTAGTGAAAGAATATGATAAAAGAAATAGAAACCACAGTGGGTCCCTAAAAAACATATTTTAAAGTTTAGAGAGAAAAGAAGATTACCAAGCTCTTTCCTTGCCAAAAATTTACTCTTCGGTCATGCAAGACACTGAGTAATTTTTTTCTTATCTGTAAAAGCACTTAAGCTGGAGCTTAACCTCAAATGTGAGTATGTGAGAAATACTACAGAAATCAATAGGAAATAACTGTTTAAGTGCTTGAAGGTAAGCAACTATTAATGTGAATTGCTAAATAAAGCCATGGTTCTCAGATTTTTTGAAGAATAAACTTTCTATACTATAACTGAAAAAATCTTTCTAAAGCACTATTCTGTAGTTATAAAAATAATGGCTACAGATCAAAATAAATGAATACTTGTCTCTTGGTTGTCAGAGGGCTCTGATCTCCTTTGGAAGTGCTGTCTGGTGGGCCTATGGACAAAGATCCTGAATTCTGTCATTAGGAAGGCCTTGTATGAGTCCTGAGACCCTGAAATATGCCTATGAAACCATTAACCTTCAATCATATAATGATACATCTGTAATAGGAATGATGAATCAGGTTTACTTTTGAAATTAGTAAGGGCAATAAAAATCTAATAGCTGAGTTCAAATATTCAGAAGCATTATTTCTTCTGGTCTTAATTTACAGCATCATCTGGAAATGAGATTTGAAAGGTAGCTGCTCATTTCCTCACTCATACTATGAGCATACTGGAGCTTGATGGTTGTTTACAATGCATTTAGTCATCTACATAACATGTAGGAAAAATTATGTAATATGGTGGTAATAATCAGCTTTGACTGCAGGCAAACTCCTGAATAAAAGACGGTATTCATGGTATTAAATAAATGAGGGGACCTGTGACCTTTTTATAACTTACTTGGGAAATTTTATCCTTCACAAACAGTTATAGCTATTAAGGAAATATTTCTTATACAATCACATTTTTCTTCTTATTGTGGGTATAGTGCTACTATTTAATTTCATACAGAACAGCATATTGCTGTTCAAAGCAATATCAAGCACATCAAAGAGGACAACACATATTCAGATGAGTTTGATTAGCACCATTATCTTAATGACCTGCTTACAAGACTCATAGAGTTAAAATCAAAGGAATAATAAAAAAGCCAGAAATTGTGTGTTTGGGGTTGGTTTAATTTTTTTTTTATTAATAAATTGGATTTTTTCTTGAAAACATTGAAAAACTATGAATATATCTGTAGATAAATATTTAAAATTTAATATTTAAAATTTATTTTACTTTCAGGTTGGAACTTCCTAAAAATCAAATTATTTTATTTTCTATAGCTGGGCCATTCTTACTAGGAATTACTTAATTTCATTTAAAATGAAAGGCCAAATATGGTGATATAATGGGCTTCTTTTTTTGAACAAAAAGTTTACTTATGTAGGTAAAAAACATGTGACTTGCCATCCTGGGTCAGAATAAGTTCCACCTCTTGTAGTATATGATTTGGAAATATTTAGTACTCCAGAGGGAGTTTTAAAAATCCTGCAGCAGGCGCATAAAAGTTATCTGCCTCATACCCTATGTCTCTTCCTAATTAATAGCAGAACTAAGACTGCTTTTATCTCAAAGTGTAAAGTTTAACGCTCATTATATCACATGCTTATAGCTAATTAGGCTGACACCAGACTGGACTGCTCTACTTACAAAGTTTGACTCCTTTCTAATTTTGGTGAATTCTTGATCTTTTTAACATCTAGTGGCAATGGGTTTCACAGTATTCATATGGTGAAAAAATACTGTAACTTTAATTTTAACCTTATTGAATGTTCTCTTGTGTATTAGAATAGAAGCAATGAATTCACGTTGTACCTCCTCTATGTCTGATATTTTATTCACTGCTTTCACGTGTTGCAGGCTTACAAATCCATCTGTCAACATCTTTACTACATCAAATCCACAGGAAATTCTAGATCTGAAACTGCAACATCTTTTTCTGTGGCATTAGTTGTTATGAATGGATATGAGATCTTGAATATTTAGGAGTATACTCCTTGTACATATTTCTCTTCATTCTGTTTTTATCATTTAAGAATCCTTTGTAATTCATTTCCATAGATAGAGTCAAGAGTTTCTTATGCAAGGAAACTTCCCATTGCTGTTGTTTTCGGTCCAAGAAATAATACAGAAAAGCTATATAACAGAAGCAGAAAGAAAAATAAAGCTACCAGAGCATTAAACTGTGGACTGCATTTATGCAGATAATCAAAACTGATATGGAAGTTCCAAGGCTGAAGATAACTCATACCCTGTTTCATGCACTACTTAGTGGCTCATATAAACAGGCCTCTTCAACTGCAATAATGTTGTCAGTTCAGAACCAATTAATAATATTGGCATCCTTTTTCTTGGTCACAACCTGACAGATTAAGGTGGACATAAACCAGAAATGTTCACACGGTGGCTAAAGGATGTTCACAGCTGTAGTGAACATCCTTGGTCTGCTATTACTGACTCAAAGGCTGCTTTCTTTCTAGAGAATATCAGTTTCGGGGCAATAAACCCAGGCTTTCATGAGTTCAATATTCTTTAATGATTTTTTAAAATAATGATTTTGAATTGAAAATAAAAATGGATTGTATTGAATTAATAGCATAGCTACAACAGTCTATTTTCTGTACTAGGAAAAAAATGAAATCTGAACCCTTTGGATCACTTCAGATGAGAATACATATAGGTGAATAAATGCATTACTATACATGTGATTTCATACAAAAGGAATACAAAAAATTCACTGTAGAAAAATGTGATATTTTCTCTAAACATTTCAACTCAAATAATGTTTTACAGGTTTTACATAGGAACCAAAACTGGAAAGCTCTTGCCAAAAGCTTTCTGGTCTTTTTACTGGCTCTGTGATTACAGTTCCAAGCCTAGAATTCAAAGTGGTTACATGTCACTGAATTTTTGATGTGCTGATTTCAGACTGGCCCTATTTTGAGAAGGATGTCTTTTGAGCAACTTTTGAGATAAAACATATGCAGATAAGCCCTTTTGGGAGATGCATGCACTGATGGAGTGATCAGTCAACATTCATTTTGTGGCTGGTTACGGTACTAATTTCTGCATTAAGACCAAATTCTTGTTTAAATTCAGTGTTTCAGGCAGCATTCATACACTGACTCACTGAATTTTAAATGAAAGGCTAATTTGAAAGCAAATGATAAATCTTCATAAATTCACTCTCATTCTGCATTCTCATCCTACATTTCCTACCAAATCCTTCCTGGGGTTTTATAGCTTTCTGTTTGTTTAAAAATATTTCTATACAGAATGTTGTGATTTTCTGTTGAATGGAGCAGGTCTTTAGGTCTTCATTCTTTGTGATAGTGGTAGCTATCTCCTCCATGTATCACTAAGTGAGAATATGACTTTGGATTGAGAATGTCAGAATTGAGAAAATAATTAACTTTCAGTTTAAATCCTAACATACATTACCAGTTTATAATTTCAGCTATTTTGGTGGAGTAAAATCATCTTTCTTTTACTTCCTGAGTCTGAATATCCCCAAAACAACTGTTTAAACCTCTGTCTGAAGGATGATGTGCACAGCTCCATTTATGAATCATCTTTATTATCTCTGCTTAATGGGTTTGAGGGTGCCTTGGATTCTCTTATATTGCTTTAAATCCCATCCATTCTCTTTCTAGACTCAGCAGTGATAAACAGCTGGAGGCAATAATCGGGTATTCAGTCCTTTCGTACACCCTTCCTAACCTTCACATTCCACGGACAGTCTGCATGCACTGCAAATTGCAGCCAAATGGATGCAGTCAGACTAACAGGCAGGAGACATGAAACTTCCCCAGCACCACTCTGACAAACAGGGGCTGTTCCTTCTCTCAGCAGAGAGAAGTCTCGTGCAGTCTCTTTTATTTACTGTTCTTTGTTCCGTTAAAGGTCATTTCTTTTTACACATGATTTGTTATTCCTGACTGCATCGTGTGTGTTTCCTTTGGAAATGACCTATTTATAATCATAATAATGCATTCCACTTACATATTATTGTCCAGTAACGGTGTGCTTTGGGCTTTAACAGCACTGCTTCTTTCACTTCCCAACAAACAACTATTGAGGCATGCCATTATATTAAGCTATAACATATATTCCTCTTTAATACCCTGTTGTTTGACCAGCTTTAGATAAACTGCATGCATTACCTGATTGCTTATATATTCAAGGATAATTTCATGAACTCTATTCTGTCTCAGAGTGGACTGCAGTATCTGCCAGGAAATATAAACCATGGAAAAATATTGACTTGATAACTTCCTGATTCCCAGATGTGATTTAAAATATTTAGATTTTCATCTAAACAGTAACAATGTGATTTAAAAAGAATCCTGGGAATTTCAGCAATTGAAAAGGTGTCAGGCAAATTTGTCTTCAAAATTTTTACTGAAGAGGTGGGAAAATGTTATGGATCCAAAAAATCTCTCTAGTGAGAGAACATGCTAGTCTGGTATATAAAGTACTCACTATTATGAGGTATTTGGGTAAGATAGAATATTGTGGTAGTTTCATTTTCTTTTTCTATCCTAAACCACTTTTTTTTTTATTTTAATATTTTCAAACAGGGGTAGAAATGAAGCCATTCCTCTTAGCAGAGAAAGGAGGAAAAGAGAAGTTATTTACAGGACTCTGAAGTGGTACAGAGAGATACTAAAGCTTCTCGATGTATTTTGAGAACACAAAATTTAAACACAAGAGAGTACCAAGATCGGTCACTTGGAATGAGCTGTCATTCTATTTGTACCATCAGTTCAAACATGTAAAAAACCACACAGGTAAACATTTCCCCCTTTTCATCTATTTTTGAAGAGGAATCAACACATTATACAATATTTTTATTTGTGTCTTATTGAACTAACTGTGTTATAAATTTCCAAAAGAAACAGTATTCAAATTACAAAGAAATTTTTTGCTCATCATCTTATTGGCATATTTCTCACTAGATTTATTTCTATCATTGAAATGCTTTACATACTACAGACTCTTTTTATATCTAGTTGTTTATGTACAAGCAGCTAAAAACAAACAAACAAAAATAAAAGGACTTTTGAGATGGAAAGATTTTAAGAAGAGCCCACAGGAAGAAAAGAATCATTAAGATATATTTTACAAAAGTATCATTTCAAATCAATAAGGATACTTGAGCAAGAAAAAAATAGATGCAAAATGTTTTTAAACAGTGAAGAACCTGAACTCTTCTAACTCATTTCAAGTGTTTCCTGTCCATTCTTCATGTACTATAACAAACAGATTGTGTACTGCTAATTTCAGACTACTCCATTATTCTGCCCCTTAAGGGTGAATAGGCTACTAAAGCAGAAAGGACTTTAGTTTATAAAGTGTCAAGTATTTCCCTCTCCTTGAACATAAAATCCTCAGATAAGATCTTTGAAGGCAAGCATAAAGCTCTCTATTCATGCATCTTGTACAGCTTGTTGGGTCACGATAAAATATTTTCTAAAAATTTCCCCATTTTTAAATGTGCCTATAAACACTTTTATGCTATGATGGCTTTCTTTACAGTTGGGATATCCTCTGCATTACTAAATGTATTGGGCTTGTTATCTTCTCAATTCCCAACATCTAAAACCTTCACAGTCTGAACTGTTACTGCTTTTCCTAAAAAAAATAGTCTACTCTATTCCCAGTTTTTGTGCATATTTCCTTGTAGGTATTTCAAAGGCTAGTCTCTTTTGGTAAGATGTAAAAACTCTGTTTTGCAAATTCTGCTTCAAATTTTTATTTCCTTTACATATTTGGATGAATAGGCCCCATATGGCCTTATACGTCTCTTGTGCGGCCCAGAAGAATGAGAATTGTTTATATTCTTGCTTCTTGATCTCCCCATAGTGAGGCTTTAGAAAGACCTGGACCTAGAACCACACTCCTTCTCTACACCCTAGAAGTTTTCATAAATGAAGAATGAGAACAGATTTGTCATTTTTATATTGAGCCTATTTTTCTCTTTCTGTCTCCTCTGGAGTATGCTTTCAAATCATTTGCTTCCATTTTGGGACCTGGAAAAAGACATACCTAGTTTGAGCTGCAATCAAAACCTGAATCTTTCTGAATTTCTGAGGAACAGATTACCTCAACACTTGCCCTTCTCCAAGTTGTCTCCTGGTTCTTGGACTATTCAGCATCCTTCTCTCCTTTACATTCATCTGCTTGTGAGGTGTAAAATCTGTAGTCGGAAGTCCCCAATTTCAATCTCTTTGCATTCCTCTCTCAACTGTTATCCACCCTATCTAGAGAAGGCAAACTTTTTAGAATTTGAAAATCTATGACTGAGGCCTGTCTTGAAAATAAAGTAAAAAAATATATTAAAAAATATATTTCTCCAGAATGAGCCAACAAAATATTAATACAAAAACTGTGGAACAAAATAGTAATATAAAAACAGTGGAACCCCTGCTGCTTTTCAGAGGCTATTTATCACATCACCAAAAGAAGAAGAAGGAAAGAAGTTCATTCCCAAAGGAAATTGACACTTAGTGGTTTTGGGAAGAAAAGAAAGTGTTTGAAAACATTAATGGCATTATTATTTTAATTTTTTTTTAATTGAGGTTTCTGAACACTAATGACTTATGAATCTGGCTATGTCCCTTACAGAGTTAAAAGTAAACTTCTAGAAATTTCACACCAGAAGTTAGAAGTCTCCTAGTGCATGTTTCAGTGATAATTAAAACCAATGATACATTTATAGATTTTTATGGGACATTGGGATAAAAATCATGAGCAAAAAGGAAATGAAGGATGAAAAAATATTTGGTATCACTAAGGCATAATTATTGTGTATGAGGATGCAAGACACATTGTCCCACATGATTTTTCTAAATACCAAGGAGCTCATAGAAACACTCTGCTTTCCTCTACACTTGTGATAAAATATTTTGCATTTTCAAAGTCAGAAACAAAGAAATATCTTTATAAAATTACTGAAGTGCACAAAGGAAATTTTTTTGTCTCTGTATATCTTGAGCAGCATGACAAGAAGCCAATAAAAAGTATATATAATGCAAAACCAAGCTAAAAATGCTACTACTTCCTACAAATCATGCTACAACTATTACTGTGCTTTAGCTTAGGAAATATACTGATCAGTTATCTGATTTTCCTCCAAAATCATTTCTCTTATAGATGTCTTCTAAAAGATGTAAAAATCTTTCCAGCCAGTCACGCTTCACAAACGCATATTAAAAGCTGTGATTTCAATTGTACTGTTAGTCAGCCTTGTCTTCCAGAAAAGGAGCAAATGTCAAACAAGTCCACTTGCTTGAAGGGAAAAGGGTGTAAGGAGAAGTAAAAATATGCTTATCCCTAACTAAGGAGAAGAAACCTAACAGGTAATTGGTCACAAATTGCTGGATCCATTTATTTGCCTGACAGTGGTCCATATAATCTGTTTTGGCTCTAGAATAAAGGACAAAAAAAGCCCCAGACAATGAGAATTTCTTTGTGACAAAAAATTCATACTTGTGACAAAATATTCATACATTCTTCTTTTATTTTATTGGTGTTTGTCTTGTTTCCATTCTCTTTATCTTCTGGCATGCCTTGTCTGGAAAAATTAGCAACTTTGAAAAAAAATACCTAGGGACAGCTGCACTTCCCAAGAAAGTGAAGTACCAGCCTAGGACATACAATGATAAGAATCCTTCACCTTGTGCTTCCTAGACAGCAGGAATTGTAGGAAGCTAATTTTTACTCCTTTCCTCAATATCTTCAAGTTTTATTGATATTTCAAGCTCTTAGAAATAAAAGCAGCATTCTAATCAATGTTCTATAATAGCTGAAAAAAAAGTTCCCATACTGGCTGTCAGTATGTCATTTCTTTTGCTCTGTGAGGCAAGGAGCTCCTCCTGATTATACTGATAAAGTAGGAAGGAATTTCTTGTAGAACAATTTGGAATACCCATTTGTTTTGCAAGGAAAAATAACTCAATGATTTCAAAGGTCTTTTCCAGTCTTTTCTAGTTTATTCTGTGATTATTGTGTGAAAACTTTGCTACTTCTATCTCTTCTAAAATTTTTTAAGTGTACTACATGTAGAATTATATAGTTATTGCTCTGTGCAGGTACAAGACACAGTTCTACATGTTAGGTACCATTTGACACAAACTATGATGACTTCCTGCTCAACCTTCATCACAGGTCTTAGCCAAATTATTTCCAGTTATGTAAGTACAGTCAAAGTCAATGGAAATGCTTAAAAAATCAAGAAAGTGAGGAAACATACTTGTACTGTCAAAAAAATTTGTAGGACTGAAGAAATAAACCAGAGCTGTAAACCTAACTCCTTTGATGGCTTTTGGCACATTAATTATTTAACAGGGCTTTGAAACAAATGCTTCTATTGCTGTTTAAACAATTAAATAGTTTTGAAACTTTTTCAGCTCCCTTATACAGCTGCTTGTCTGAGGCCTATAAGCTATTTTAAGAGCCTAATTCACTTAGAGTATTCACTGTGTTAGCAGAATGATGCATATTACATTTGGAATTAATTCTGAGCTGGAAAAATAGTAAGAAAAAGTCTCTCATCAAGAAGAGAATAATTGTAAGACCTTAAAGAAGGACATAAGGCTCTTTTGCAAGATTTTTAGCTTCTGAACTAAAAATACAGTTACGCTTTTTTCCTATTTTTACCCTCAAATGACATTGAAAGATTTTTATTAATAAAAAGTCAGAGATTACACAGACATAATATCACAGAGCTGTTATTTAAGAATTAACCATTTATTAAACAATACATTCCCTTTCAATGCTACATATGTACATAATTAATTTATAGAGGGATTTACCTGAAAAGAATAGTCTTTGAAGATAAGTATTTTTTAATTGATGGTACTTTTAAAGGGATGTAACATTTTAAATTAAATTACATTAAATGTTTTTGTGTTTACTCTGCATTAAACACTATTTTATTTATTGTCATCTTCCCAGCATGGTCTCATCATGGTTGAAGAGGGCTGCTAATGCTATTTATATTATGCTGCACTGTCCTCTAATTGACCTTGTTTGTGCAACGGAATGGCTGCTTTTCTCAAGCTGCCAGCTCTTTATTGCTGCATTTTGACCATGCACTAGTGGCTCTTTGTGCTGCTTTTGAGTTCAAGAATCAATACTGCATTCCCCACAGCCAATAAAGGAACCTGACAGCGTGAATTAACAGAGTGTAGCCAGTTGCATGGAGGGCCATTGTCTTTAAGGAAAATCCGGACGATTACAAGCTTCCATTGCTTAGTGGAGATTTTAATGCAAAGCGTGAGGTTGCTGTAATTTAATTTTGGCCTGCTGCTCTGACACACTCCCCTTTTCTATTGCTTCATGGAGTCCAAGCTATTAATGGCTGCAGACCAAAACACATAGGGAGACAAAGGCAAATAGTCACAGTCACAGAGTAACAGCAGTTACTCCTGATTTAACAGCAATTTTTCATTTGCATTTAGTGGAATTGACAGAAACTCTATTTTTTTTTTCCTTCTCAGACTTTTCCCTGTTGAATTCATACATGTAAAATAAGCCAAATGAAAAGCAAAACATTCAAACAACAGAACCACAATGTGGTGGCATGTCTTGAACTGACACTAAAGGAAGTTTGCACATGGGGCAAAACTGGAAATGTATGCAAAGCCCAGGGCTCTCTCCCATATAGTCTTACTGAATTATCTAGTAAGGGATGCTACTTAGCTACAGCTGCTGCAAAGTGTTGCAAAGAAGTATGCACAAAAAAGCATAGTAAGGAAATGTAAAGTTAACAGTAGGAGTACTTCTGCTAAGAGCAGAATGAAATCACTTTTTATTTTAGAAAGAGTAATGGCTTTTATTCAAGATGCTTTGATATTGAAAACTGTAGTTCCTTATGACAGATAGTATTGTTGATTCAAATGGATTCAAGCTCAGTTATTCAAAAGGACATGTGTTATGTACAAACCATTTAACTCAAGCTTTTAACTTGTTTTCTCTGTTGACAGTAGTATGAGAGATTGTCTGAGAGATAATGTTTCTAAAGCAATGCCTGAAAAGTTTTATCCACTTATAACTTCTATAAAAAAATCCAAAGCTCTTGATTCCTACTGCCCGTTTGCCTGCCATATAAATGTCTCAGGAATTTACCTGAAATAAAAAGTTGAGGCTAAGTTTAATTTAAAGGATATTTCTTCTAGACCATGGGTCATGGAAAAAAACACAATGCTTTTTTCTCTTCTGCCATTGGCCATCTTGGCCATCAAAGAATTAATCACCTTTTTCCTCTACAGCCAGTGTAGAGTAAGGAAACATTTCAGGAGGATGAACCACCCCATCCCAAAGGAGCAATTAGAGACAGCTGATGGACTATGATCAGGAGATATCTATTAGCTAACTTTTAGGGTGGCAAAACACGTTGAGTTAAACCCCAGAGTAGCTTTTTAAAAATTATGCAGTGTGATAAAGGGAGTGAAGAAAATAATAGTCAAGAGCTTGACTAGGTATTTCTTTATTCTTACTGACACTGCTTCACAGGTGTACAAACAGAACTACACACAAATAAAGCAGGGGTGCATAAGAGGTGTTGGGGCTTACAAAAGGCATATTTCCTGCCAAAATGCAAAACCCCAGGTGACTTACTCCATCAGTAAAGCCAAGAGATGGGAACTTAAAACACCCTGAAAAGAAGAAAGTTATTCTCTTCATCCTGGAGATGGGAAATAAGAGTTATCTTACATTTTAGGTAATACTCATGAATGCTCAGGGTAATTTTCCCTGGACCCCCATATTTACAGGTCTTTTACCCACTTCTCTTTAACTGTTCCATGACCTTCCCATCTTGCAGTTGTGTGCCACAGCTCTTTCTCTCTGAAAACACACATAAATTTACCTTTCAAGAGAGCCTTCTTGACGGACCATATTTTGCACATATTCACAGAGAATGGAATAAATAATCCTAATTTTTTTTCCTAATGTGGAAAGTTTAAAATTTACCAACTCTGAATTAAATTTCTCCACAGTATAAACATCTTATATAACCTATAATAGAGGTTATAAAAACAAAACAAAACAAAACAAACAAAAAAAAAATCCACCCAAGGTAAAAGTAATTAGGAATGACCCATAAGTGATCATTATCCCTTGTACTGCAAAATGATGAAAATGAAAATCAGTGGATCTATGAAAGAAAGGATCGATAGATACAAGGAATAGTTAAGCATTGTAAGGGAAAGTACCAAGGGGGCAATAAATATAATCTAGGCAGACAAGCTGACTCATAGGGAGGAACTCCATTCTGTACGTAACACGGGCTTGACCCCGCTCCAGCCAGCAATAATTACAATTATATGGCTGACACCAGAAGATCAGATGTGGACCCTAAATGAGTTCTTAAATACTTTGTTGCTCCCTGAGAAGACATGTTGAACTACTAGCCAAGTTCAGCACTAACGTACCCAAATATATCTCCCCTAGACTAAAAACAAAGCTACTTGGGTTTATTACTGAATGGCAGAACATGGCACCAAGCTGTTGAAAAATATCATCAGTCACAAATTATCTAAAGTTACCCCTATTCACAGAAGATTATTTTCCCAGATTTTCCCCGAAGATTATTTTTAATTAACTTATTAATTAACTTAAAAATATATTTAAGACTTTGTAAAAATGTTGACAGGTAGGAAATTTGGAATTATTAGCAAGACCCAGTTTTCAGGTAGAAACAATGGCAGAGCACACCTAGTTTAACTTTGAAAATAATATATTGTTAGGATTAAAATCAGAAAATGATATGGAAGTAAGGTAAACTGAATTTACATTCTTCAGTTCAAAAGAAGAGTTGCTTTGATACCACTGTGGTGTATTTACAGTACATACACATGCTCCTGGGAATAAATGTTTATTAAAATTTTACTTCTCTCTTCTTTTTTTTTTATTGTGTGCTTTTTCCAACAGTCAGATTTTCAGTGGTGAATCCAAGTGCACTTTGTGTATAAAAATACCGTTGAGATTTCAAAGGAAAAAATGAATATAGAATTTGGCAAAACAGCAATTTTATAAATGCCGGTAGTCATCATTAAATTCTGTACATTTAACAGGATGGTCATTTCTCTTTCTGCCACTAATGAGAATTGAATCAATTACTATGTTTGCATGCATCACAGAATATACAGTAACTCAAGTAATATTCATTTTTAAATCACAAGCAAATTAAAATCTGTATTTTGCAGATGTGTTTATTTGTTACTTCATGAAACCTTTGAAGTTAATTTTAGCTAATGAGGCTAAAAAGGTATTGCTCCTGCTATTGTTTTAACCTTTCTACCTATCTCACAAATATTGATTTTGCTTAGTATGCTAAATACAGTATAAATAGTCAGAAACAGATCCCACCACAGATGCTGTACCACTTCAGTGAGTACAAATACTACTTAGTAGAAAGCTGTAAAAAAATTAGTACATAATTAATACACAATTACAAAATTTTTTAATTGCCAAGAGTAGCAAGGATCCTTGTCTATCCCTCAAAACTACATAATTTGTCTAATTTTTAATAATCAATGCAGCTCACTTTTTCAAAACCTGAAGGGAGTGTGGCGAGTATGGTACGCGTGAAGGGGATCCTTCCCTCAATAAGAAACTGCCTAAAAAAAATACTTTAGACTTTTTTAATTAAGCTTTTAGGTGTCTATCTTCAGAGCCCAGCAACTGAAATTTTTTATCTGACTTAGGTCTGATAACTACTTTCATTTATTCTTATTCTTATTCTTATTCTTAGTCTGAGTCTTAATTCTTATTCTTATTCTTAATTCTTATTCTTATTCTTATTCTTAAGAATAAGAATAAGAATAAGAATAAGAATAAGAATAAGAATAAGAAGAATAAGAATAAGAATAAGAATAAGAATAAGAATAAGAATAAGAATAAGAATAAGAATAAGAATAAGAATAAGAATAAGAATTAAGAATAAGAATAATGGTGTTGGAATCTTCTCCCAAGCAAAAGCTAAGGCTTTATCCCTATCAATACATAGATAAAAGTGATTTCATATTTAATGACTTCTCTGTCAAGGTAGATGAGAAGTACATGCTATGCATATCAAATTGTCTATTTTCTTAAAATAATTTATAGGCTGTATAAAAAGGTTACTCACTTCACTTGCTACCAAAATGGATATGCAAGGTAGCCATATGGTGTGAGTAATACTTTTAGAACAGTTTTTAGGAAGGGGAAAGAAGAATATCTTATCATATAAAAGCCATGTAGAACCTAGGAAAAGAGAATATGATCAACTCATTTAGAATTTGGAGAGCATATTAGGGTTAACACCTCTAATGATAACTGCCACTTGAGCTTTCATAATCAAATGCTTCAATTTGAGGTCTCATCTGAAAGGCAGATCACATAGATAATAGTCTGAAACTCTTTAATTGCCCTGTATAACAATACACATTTTTAAGTAAGTGAATGCATTACAGCTTTGACTTTTGTTCTGATCATTTTGTGTTACAAATAGAAGCACACCCATGATTCTTCTCATTGGTTAGAAATTTTAATGTTGGTGCACTCTGCATAATTCCTTTTACTCGTAATAGGAAATGTCTGGTTATGCCTTTTACACTGAGAAGAGAACTGAACCCATTGTCCTTGAAAAGACTGCCTTTGCTTTGGGAAAAAAAAAACTGTCAGTGTGAACAGGCATTCATGTCCTTTGCAAACTACAAAGCAAAATAATGTGTTCGAAAAAAATGTACCTCAATGACCAGTGTCCATTTCTGACATTTTATGTTAATAAAATGTCTTGCACACAGTTCTTATTTACACCTCAGTGAGTTCCCACAAATGTGTTAACGTCAGGAAAGTTACTCGAAATTTACATCTGCAAAACTGAATTTGGCTCTATGTGGGGACATATAGCTGATGTTATGTAGCCTCTCATCAGAGGTTTTGGAGCCTGTACAGAAGCAAGTTGAGAAGCAAATGAAGAGGTAGGTAAGCAAAGGCCGTCCTTTTAAGGCAGTGGCAAGTCTAGCAAGCTGACACTAATAGAAAAGCTCTAATACTAGTGCTGTTTGTTGACTTGTGCAGTGGAGAGCCAGCCACCTTTTCATGACTCGTTCCCATGTGCTAAATGAAGATACTGCCACCTACTTCTTGAGATGGTGTGAGATTTAATTAATAGTGTTCTAAAGCACCACATGAATCTTATTGCTGTTGGAATTTGTCCACTGTATACACTTGGTATTTTTAATCAGCTACAAGTGTCCTGTATCCATATTTCCAATATTAAAGGAAACATTTTTTTTTTTTGCATTTTAAAGGAGCTTATTGCCCTTAAAGATTTTGGTTTGCATTAGATCATGTAGTATTGATTTTAATTTTTTTCCTCATGACTTTGAGCCAAATTCTGTAATCTTGCTTTTTTTATTAAACACTTGTGGACATCCCTCTTGAGCTAAAATATCATGTGGTCACTTGGTTTATGAGGTTTTTAATAATGCATTTTAAGCACAGAATATGTTTGACTGGAGAATTCTTTTGTGCCACCATTTTGTTATTGCCTTTTGAAGGCAGGAAAAAACCCTATCAATATTTTATTGAATATAACGATCTGTGCAGTTTTTGTCTGTGAATATGCAAGGCAATGAACCAGAGTTGTCTGAGACAGACCGGTGTCAATGCTGTCAAAACCAATGCAGCACCTCCAAATACAGGCAGTGAAATGTAGAGCAGAAAGCTCACTCAAACAGTTTTTTATTGAAGAGTGTGCAGTTTTCAGGCTCACTTTAACCCCATGCTGCCTGCCAAGATCACCTGGGAAAAAATGAAAGACATTTTCAAAAACAAAGCAGGTCTTTCTAAGAACATTTTAAATAAGTTTTCATGATCTGCCAAAGCTGCACAAGAATAAAATCTACTGGATGGAAAGAGCCCAGTAAAATATACTGACTAAATATGTTTTGTGCTGTTACTTGGAAAAAAAAAAGTGAAATTTTCAGTTTTTTTAAGACAAAGGTAGAAAAAAATCAGATTATGTTAATTATTGATTTAGAACCTTCATGCTCATCATTCAAATCTGAAAATATGAACCTTCTCTTCTTTAACCAGAGTGTAAATTAGTAATTCAGGCTGTAATTCTGATTCTATGTGTTCACCTTATTGCATTATATTTCAACAGCAAAGAACAGATAGGCTATTTACTCTGCATATGCAATGCATAACAACTCTCTGTCTTGAAAAGCTGATTATTTACTGCTTCAGTCCTTATTCATGTGCTTAATTTTGTAGACTTGAGTTGCACTGGTAAAAGGAATGCCTAACTCCATCTTTGACAGATAAAGGCCCAATTCTATGGGTAATAACAAGGTGAGTGCTTAAGCAATAAAGGTAAGAGTTAAGAAAAGATCAGGGCTCTAACAGAAAGACATTGCAGCCACTGTAGGTGCATAATAAATTTTTATAAAATCCTAAAGCCATCAAACACCTGAGATGAAGGATCTTAAGAAATCAACACAAGCCTATTGCTGCACAGTCTGTGATTTTACATGTTGTACCTGAATACCTGGTGGCACATCTGGATGAGAGAGAAGCAAGTGCAGTTTAAAAAGGAAATCATATACCAGGGAGGATTGAAATTAACTATGACAGAAGAAAAATATGTAACAATGATGCATAACTGTAATTCATGCAACATGACCTAATTATTTTAAAGGAAATGCTAGCAGCATTTTAAAAGCCCGTGGAAACACAATTGTTAAAATTTAATGCTGGTGTTTGCATGTATCAGAATTTATGGAAATTTCAGTGAAATTTTCACTTTTGTTTCATTCAGGTCAACTCTGAAACAAGACTGTGACCTCAGCAGGGTTATCCAACCTAATAAAAATTTTAAGTAAAATAAATAAGTAATGCCAAGTCATAGCTCATTTGCAGGACATCAATCATACATTTGTAACTTGTGGATTAAATAAGTACAAGGAAGAAAAAATAACTTGAGGCCCAGCAGAATCCAACATCTTATATTTGTTCTATTCATTTCTTATGTGAACACAGAGTATTTTCTCAATCTAACCCAGAAATGACCTGGTATCTATCCACAGGTGCAATACAATTCAGCAAGATACATTTTTCAGTGTCCTTTTTAACAATAAATGAGTAGAAAATGTCCAGAATATCACTTTTAGTAAGCTGTGTCCTCTCTGCAGAGATGTGCTTCATAGTTTGGCAACATTCAACTCTTCTGATACCAACAAGAAACTGGTATGAAGAACCAATTCACCAGGCACTCTCTGACTTTTCTCTTCATGCTCTGCACAGACCTGTGGGACCTCCCTGCTCTGTGCAGGTGACAAATTTTAGTGGCTGCAGTGAAAGAGGCAGCACATTGGAGGTATCACTATCTACCCCTCAGCTACCCGCAACTCCTTTTTGTGACCGTGGGAGAAAGTAAACTTGGTTGCTAAAGTTATCACTAAGTTATGGGCAGTGGCTCATTAACCAAATCTTGCTTTCGTAGAAAAGACCTCTACAGACACCTGGATCATTCTTAAGCTGCTCAGACTGGCATAGCAGTGGGATTTGACACTGACCTTCCACTTGAATTTGTTGCATTGCACTACATAGTTTATTTAGTTATATTTTGCACTGGGTGATTGGAATTTTGCACTGAGTAGTTTTTATATTGCACTAAGTGTTTTGTTTGTATCACATAGTTTGTTCTGCACACTCCTCCTCCTCCAAGGTCCAGTGGTGGTGGTCTTACCCCGAATTACTTCCTCTCCTCGCCCCTCCCATCAGTTGCATCCCATTGGCTGTGGCGCCTCTCCTCTGTCCCCCGCCCCCTGGGTTTAAAATCCCCCACCACAAGACCTTTGACCTCTTTTTTCCTCTGGGACACCCCTTTACTCCCTGGAGGTGTTCCACAATAAAGCTGTGGGGCGTTCATCCCGAGAAGAAGAGCGCCTCACATCTTACCTTTGTTCTTGCCGGTGAAGCCAGGATCCAGAGCCAGCCAGGGGACCCCACAAAGGCTCTTGTAATGGCAGAACTTGAATGATTCCTACCCAGCAAACAGAGCTAGGAAAAGAAGGGAGGGAAGGAGAGCCCACAGTATGCAAGGACATCACAATATGCAATTTTCCTATTGCCTGAATACTGAGATGGGATAAGGCTTGGAGGAGAACTGTTTCTCATTTCAACTACTTCTGTGACATTTTGAGAGCTCTTTGTGGAACTGTTGACTGGATTTTATGCTCTGAGGTTGTTGTCATCCATCATCTAGTACCTAATAGCCATCTGAGATGACCATGTTTAGCATCACACGGTAAAAGGACACTGTGATTCCCATTGCCTCTACTGATGACACTCAAATGATCATGCCCTCCTCTCAACCTGAAGAGAGAATGTCCTTGCAGGATAGAAATGAATGTGACTCCTTGTGCCATAGCACCGAATAAAGTCAGTGGTGAACCTTTGCTCTGCACAGAGAGAGCAGATAATTAGGTAGTAAACATCATTGTGACTTCCTCCTGACCCAGAATAATCCAAACACTTCAGCTGAAGGAGATCTCTTCCCAAAATTGCAACACTAATGATATGAGCTAAATATTGACGCATATATGTACAGCTTGTCCCTCTGCATACCCAACTGATGCCATTTTGGTTTTTGCCTTTTTTTCTTATACATTCTCTGTATTCTTTACAGAGAATGTATTCTTTACATGTGTTTGTAGCCTATTGCATTAGTGGCTAGTTTTCCCAGTAATTTTCCATGCCCTTTCCCTAGGCAGAAAGACAAATCTATCTGTAGGGCCCCTATCCTGTTCTCTCTGGCTAACAAGGTTAATCACAGCTCTTTGAGACACATTTTCATAAACAAAGTACAGATAGTACCAAGAGGGAGGTCCAGAGAAAGAGCATGACCTGGAGGGGAATTGCATCACCACTTGTCCTCCTAACTTGTGCTTTTTGTCAATTATGATAATTTGCCAAACTGTATTCATCCCTATGGGAGTGGTCTTTTGCAGATATTCCTTCATAACTGCCCCTGAAACTGTAATAGCGATCTACGTTTATATTACCTCCTATATTAATATTATCTGGAAAGTGTGTATTGTTTCATTTAGAGGTTGAAAAAGGCATCACAACCCTCCTCTGGCACAAGAAACAGTGGACGTCATCCAAAGAGCAATGCCATGCAAGACAGCATCACAGAGTTCTATCTCTCAGAGGTGGGAAACTACTTTCAAATCTTCAAAGACGAGCTTTGCACCCTGTTTAGTGAATTTGAATTTGACCAATTATAAATAAAATAGAAGAAATAAAAGGAACATGAGCACCCTTTAGATTAGACCTTACAGTGGCATCCTTCACTGAACTCTCCTAGTAAGCTGGCATTACTGCTGAAATGTACTGACCTGTCTACTTCCACTCAATATCTGTGACAACATCTTTCCATTATTCACCCTTAGGGCTGTATTTAACTAATGGAGAGAGTTTTAGTGCTCCTGACACTGAGAGACAGATACCCATGGCTATAGTCAGTCTTGGTGTAGCAACTGTCCATGAATTCTGGCTCCAGTGTATGGGTCAGTTAGCATCAGCTTACAGATTTCTGAGCTTTAATTTATTTATGGAGGCCAAATTACTTCAGCAGGAGCTGCAGCTATTCAACACTTCTCAAATCAGGCAATTTTATTTAGAACTCTAGAGAAGGGAGTCAGTGTCTGGGTTTTAAGCAGAGAAGTTTTTGTCAGTTGAGAATGAAACTGGTGGTGCAATTTAGGCAGGCATTTTGCTCTTGGCTCCACAGTTTTCTGCTAAATATACTTAGGTCTGACCTGTACCACACCACAGTTGACTCAGTCTTTGGGTTTTCTTGACCTAACATTGCCAGATTAAAGCTAATTTACACTAGCTGTGTGGTAAATATGTTTTACAAAGGGAACCAGATTAAATCCGTGGTGCACCAAGACAGTGCCTGCTATTTGCTGGATTCAATTTGCCATGCTGACAGTAGCAGGGGTAAGCAGAGCATCAATGGTATGGAATTACAGCATGTTGAATCAGGATCCTCATTGCTTTGCTAATGAATCAGCTTTTGAGAGGAAATATGTGGCCCACATTTCCCAAAGCACAGTCTCTCTGGTATTTGCAGCTCTGGAAGAATTGTCAAATTTAGCAATTTAGTCATGATTAATCCTGCAGGCAAATATACGCAAATCAGAACAATAAAATCACTTAGGTTGGAAAATATGTTCAAGATCATCAAGTGCAACTGTTAACTTAATGCTGCCAAGTCCACCACTAAGCCATGTCCCTAAGTACCACATCTACAGATCTTTTAAATATCTCCAGGGATGATGGCTTTGACACTTCCCTGGGAAGCCTGTTTCAATTTGTGGCAACCCTCTCAGTGAAGAAATTTTTCTCATATCCAACCTACCCTCCCCTGATGCAACCATTTCCTCTTGTAATTTCTTCCTACTTGGGAGACGTGGCCCACCCCCACCTGGCCACAACCTCTGTTCAGGTAGCTATAGTGAAGAGAAGTTCTCCCTGAGCCTTCTTTTCTCCAGACTAAACAATTGCAGCTTCCTCAGCTGGTCCTCATGAGATTTGTGCTCCAGCCCCTCTCTAGAGCCATCTTCCTTCTTTGGACATGCTTCAGCACCCCAGTGCCTTTCTCTCTAGTGAGGGGCCCAGAACAGAACACAGGGTTCAAGGTGCAGCCTCAGCACTGCCAAGTACAGGGGGACAATCACTGCCTGCTCCTCCTGGCCACACTACTCCTGATCCAGGCCAGGATGCCATGGGTCTTCCTGGTCCCCTAGGCACACGCTGATTCACGAGTCAGCCAGCACCCCCAGTGCCTTTTCCACTGGGAAGCTTTCCAGTCACTCTTATTCAAACTTGTAGTTCTGCCTGGGGTTGTTGTGACCCAAGTTCTAAGCCTGGCATTTGTTGCCTTGCTGGATCTTATACAGCCTTGGCCCATCAATCCAGCCTGTCTAGATCCGTCTGCACAGCCTTCCTGCCCTCCAGCAGATCAACACTCCCATCCAACTTTGTGTCATCTGCAAATTGATTGAGGGTGCACTCAATCTCATTATCCTGATCACTGATAAAGATATTAAACAGAACTGGGCCTGAGACTGAGCCCCAGGGAACACCTGTCTGCCAACTGGATGTAAATCCATGTTATCATTCTCTGGGTCCAACCATCCAGCCACTCTTTACCCAGTGAAATTTGCATCCTTCCAAGCCATGAGCAGCCAGTTTCTCCAGCAGAGCTCTGGAAATCCATGTGAGGGGAAACAAGAATACAAGACACAAGTTCCAAACTGTTAACCTTTCTCGCTTCACTCCTGATGTTTTCCTGATTTTTATTTTTCTGATAAAACTGTGTGCAGATAAGTCTCTGTCTTATTATTGCTGTTAAAATTTGAAAACAATATAGATAAATAATTTTTTATGTTTTAACTGACCTAAAGATTTATTCATCTTTGTGGAAATTATTACATACACTTATGTGCACACACACCTCAACTAGTTTAAAAATCCTTCCAAATAAAATCTGGAGAGAAAGTACTTTCCTCTTTATACATTTAGAAACAGGCTCATTTTTCTTCCCAATTATACCAACTACACAAAGAAGCAATAAGTCTCAGAAGATTTGTCACAAATCCTCCAAGTCCGTGACACCAGTTTCAAAGGAAACCATTGGTTCCCTTCAAAGCAGTAGTCTGCAGCTGCCTGATAAAAGGCCACAACCCAGTACAAGGTAATCATTAGGCAGACATTATTATTATTTTCCTAATTAGCCAAAAATCATTGGATTTCCTGTGGCTTCTTCCTGCTGAGCAATCATTTGATCTTGCTTATGTTGACAAACATACAAGTCACCAATTGTGCCTCAATTATCATTTGACAAGGACAATGTTTTCTTCTTCTTGTGTGAAGAAGAGAAGACTAAGAACAAGAAAATAGCCATGAAGATTCAGAATATAACTGTCCTTTCTTTTCACTTCACCTGAACTGGTGACAAACCCCACTAAATGAACAAGACTTTCAAAGAGCTATGAAGTTGCTGTTCAGATCCTGGGGGGGAGTGTTAATGCAAAATTCTACAGTGAGCCTCACGTAAAATAGACTGAAAATATTTCTGCTACAAGTGAAATGTAGAGAACTCTGTGTTCCTAAAAAGAGACCCCACAGCATTCCCCCTGCAACACTGTCTAACTGTCAAAATGTGGCTAAATTTAACAAAGAGCGCTCAGAGCTGAAAAAAAATATTTTGTGAAATGTAAAGAGTGAGATAAACTTGTACAATTCAAACCCCCAAATTTAGTTTGAAAGGCATTTCAAAATTCAGCTCCCTACATAGGGAGTAATTTTTTTAAACTAAGTGCAGGAAAATCTGGCATAAGGATGTATATATGTGGAAGTTTATTTATAGTTATTGTTACTGATGGGTATGAAATATTTTTGGTTTAGATATTTCTCTTTCAGTAAGCTGGTCTTTAGGCTGCTCAGACAATGTTTAAAAAAAACCCACTAATGCAAAGTAGACTGTTATAGCAGTTCCTGAATATAAAAGCAAGCACTCTATTGTTTCTAAGGGAGTTCCAGCATGTTTCGCAAAATTTCTTCTTGGTTGTTGCATACTGCAGCTTTTTTACTTGGCAGTTTAGCATATCACAGCATTTTTAAAAATTCATTTTATGAATTAGTATTACCATCCCTCCAGGGAGGAAATAAATAATGGAATGCTGATATGGAGAGAAAATAATCACAGGAAGCATGTAGGAATAAGAAAAAGCATTTTAAAAGGTATAAAATTGTTAATTTTTGGTATGGATAATTTAGAGGCAGACAGACAAGTATGTTGCTTGGTTTCTATATATGACTTAAAATAGGTAAGGCAAGTTGCTGAATTTGTGGTATTAACATTGTGTCAAGAAAGTTTCTATGTTAACCTTTAGCATCTTTATATTAAAGTTTTCATTATCCAAAAAAATAAGTAAAAAGAAGAACAGGCAGGGATGTGTGTGAAAAGGACAAATATTTCATTATTATGTCTAGTGCAAAAAAAACCAACAGATTGAAGTGCATCTTCACTATTCCCTTAAACATATATTTTTTTCTAGGGAGATAATAGTGATTGCCTTACTCTTTTATTTACAGGCAGTTTAAATTGCCTCTCAAAATACAGTTTATAGGTTGAATGATCTCAGATACTTTATGAAATTACAGATGTGTTCTTTTTATTGAGGCTTACGTATCCTGCAGCAACAGCCCTACCATCTCTTTGCAGCTTGCTGTACTATTGCTAATAATTTAGAAACAGACATGCCAGTTTTAATTTTAAAGAGACTGTTTTTCCTCTGCTTTCATAAATCAATCTTGTACTGCAATGTTGTCACTCCTTTAAATAGGTCAAGAAAAAGTATGTCCTTAATTCACCTCATGCAGCCTGATTGCTGATCACCAATAACTTGATTAGCTGCACCACAAGAAATTATTTGGTTCAATAGATGTAAACATGACCAACCACATCCAAAGCATCAAAGTCAAGAGGATTCTTCCTTCTCCCTAAATTCCCTGGAGCTAGAACAGCCTGTCAGGGGACTGTGCTCCCAGCTCAGGGCACCCTGTCCCCTCTGCCTTCAGCAAATTATTTGTCACAAGAAAGGATCTGGTGCTGAAATTTTTAAAGGAGCTGTGACAACAATCTGACTTTAAGTACAAATACAGGAGTCATTGCCAAACAGAATATTTAGGGCTCTGACTAATCAAAATCTGGAGGAATCATAGCCACTGAGCCCAGCAAACAACCTGCACTGACAGGATTCCCTCTTTTACTGTTTGAGATAGTGGGCACTTTTAAAGAACCTGGCATTTGCAAGGACATTCCTAATAGTGCTCAGGCATTCAATTCAGGGATGCAAGAATTTTCACCCCCCAAAATGCATTTAATTAAAGAATGTTTTAAACAAAAAAGTGAGGAAGCCTCGCTCTGTTTCTTGTTTTCCTTTGTCAGGCAAAGCCTGGCTTGCAGAAATGATGACATTTAACCCCAGCTTCTCCACTAAGCACATGTGATAAAGCTGAGCTCAATGAAACATGCAGACACTATATAGGAATATTTGTAGGTGGACTGGCTTGGTTTACTCTATCCATCCTTCACATCTTCTGCACATTTGTTTCTTGTACAGTGGGCTGCATTGAGAAACCTTGATAAAGCACTTAAGGCCCGTCCTGGTACAGCTGCTTGCAAAAACCCAACTTCAGCTCTGCATCAGGAGTCTGTGTGGTCAGTTTTTAAATTTCTCAGGCAAGTATTTGGTTTGGAATGGTTTCCTACACTCACTTAAGGCAAAGAAAGAGTATTGTGGGGTGGAACTAAACATCAATAGTTGAGCAGTGAATGACAGACATTAAGTGCTCACCATGACATCAGAGAACAAAAAATCTATGATTGCTTCAGTTAATTAAATATATACAAAAATTAGTTTAAGAAAATAACAGTTTGGTTATAAAGACTTTGCTTTCTATTTTTTGGAATAAATTATTAATTTCAGATTATTATTCCTGATGAGAGCAGAGATAGAGATTTTTGTTTGTTAAAAGGAAAAAAAAAGTCAAAGAAAAACCCATATAAATAAGTATAAAATATAAATAACTTTTCTGATACAAACAAAACTAAAACCTTATATGGTGTGTCTTACCACAAGATTATTTATTGGTATTTTGTTCCAGATAATGCCACAATTTCATTGCTGCAAAGATAAAATGATGACAAAATGATTTTATATAAGGAGTAAGGTTCAGGAAAATGCACATGAATCTCCTTCTGGTTTTGATTTTACCGTGAAATTCTACATTTCTCACTTTTGTTTTTGTTTTAGAACCTTACTGACTTTTTAAAGATTTCCTATCACCTCATGCATAGAAACTTTGACAGAGGCAGTTCAGCATGTGAAGAACACCAAGTTCCTAAAACAACAGAATTATGCATCTTAAATATGGTTGAATTTAAGAATGCCAGAAGGACATGAAAGCTCTGTTTCTATCTTACCTGACAAAAAATAAAATTGATAGCTTGGATGAATGCAGCATAGCCACAAAGGACGATCAGAGTAAATCTATAATGGGCTGAAATTCAATGACAGCAATAAAAGGGTCACAGTGGTTTGAAAGAAATGAGAAATAACTTTCTTTTTTTTTTTTTAATCTATAAAGCTCTTAAAAAAAATGCATGTTTACTCTTGTATCACTTTATCTGACATTACTATAGCTGTTACACTATCCTTCCTAACATTGTAATGACACATATTACAAGTATGTCATTGCAAACAAAAGAATTTATATATATATATATTTATCCTCATTTCCAAGAACAATCTCCATAGCAATAGAGGAATCAAAGGAATGGCAGATGGTCATATCAAAGGACATGGTATTTACCATAGGTGGGTTTTTTTCTCCACATACATTTGTTTCCCACCCACAATGAAGACACAGGATATCTGGACATCTCTGAGCTTGGAGTGCCACACTTGCTTCCTGAAGCAGGACAGAATTGTTGTCAGGGCCCTTGGCAGCCAGTCAACCCCCTGCAACAAGAGTTCAGTGTCAAAACTGCAGCTGTCAAAACCCCCAAAAATCTCTGTCCTGCACCCCAAGGCAGTTTTGTTGAGCCTAATTTTCCACACATAACCCTGACCTGTAACAGGGGCACATCCATGGGTACCTCAGCTTGTGAGCACCTCCCTTTTCCCCAGGGCCCTGCCTGCACATCATGGGCATGTCATGGGCATCATGGCATCCATGGTTATCCTCACGGAGCCTGATCCATACCCAACCCACAAACCAACCACCCTGTCCCAGCCTCAGCCCACCCCCAGGGAGATGCCCAGGGCTGGGCTTCCCTGGTGCCTTCCAGTTTTCCTGCTCCTGACTGGACTGATAGGGATGGGCTGCCAGGGCCTGCCATGCCACCCCAGGGAGCCCCCAGTGCTCCCCAGGAAGACCACAGTGCCCAGAGTACCCTGGCACACTTGCATTGTAGTAAATTTGGGGCTTGAGGGTTTCAAGGGAGGTGATTCTCCCCATCTACTCTGCTTTGGTGACACCCCACCCGAAGAGCTGCATCCAGCTCTAGAGGGACCACCAACATGAGGGATATGGACCTGCTGGAATGAGTCCAGAGGAAGAGCCCAAAGATGCTCAGATGTCTGGAGCACCTCACCTATGAGGGAGGGCTCAGAGAGTTGGGGTCTCAGCCTGGAAAAGAGAAGGAGCTGGGGAGACCATATAGAAGCCCTCCAGTACTGAAAGAGACTACAAGAGACCTGGAGAGGGACTGTTTACAAGGCATGCAGTGATAGGAGAAAGGGCAATGACTTTAAATTGAAGGAGGATAGATTTGGGTTATGTGTTAGGAAGATTTTTTTCCCTGTGAGGGTGGTGAGACATTGGAAGAGGTTTCCCAGAGAGGCTGAGGGTGTCCCACCCCTGTCAGTATTCAAGGCCAGGTTGGATGGGGCCTTGACAAACCTGGTCTAGTGGAAAGTGTCCCTGCCCATGGCGGAGGTTCAGAGCTAGACAAATTTTAATGTTCCTTCCAACACAAATTGTTCTATGATTCTATGAAATGTCAGCTGAAGACACAGCCAGGATGTGCATGTAATGGCAACCCCAACATTCCCAATGCTGTTGGCAGCAAGGCCTGCAAATGCCTACAATACAAAATGTACTATTCACTGGGTTGGATATGGGACTTTCTGTCAGCTCAGACAGAGGCTGACTATCCTCTCTTTCCATTTTGAAGACAGACCACACAGACGAGGCCTTTTGGTGGTCTGCCCCCCTTTCCCAGACTCTCTTCCAGTACAGTGCTGTACTCTGCTGGCTCACTTCTGCCATCAAACCGTGCATGGGAGAGACGGAGCAGACCCTGGACCCGGGCAGCAAGGCCAGGCAGCCACCAGACTCCTTCCTTCCCTCAGCAGCACGTGAGCCACCCAAGCCAGGTCTGGAACAGCAGAGCAGTGTAAATCCCAATGAATGTGTTGTGCTTGTGCAATCACACATTAGAAGAACACTGGAAGAAATATGGAGTATCAGAATACCAGTGCTCACTGCCTGCTTTTAGTCTCTTTCTTTTAAATAAGTCACTGTGCTCATACTATGCAATGTAATTAGACAGGAAAAAAGTGACCATCAGAGACAACAGTTTACTACCTTGTAGAAAAAACATGAGTTGAACAAAATAAAATTCATCTCTTTTCTGTTATGTTTTCTCTGCTGATTTTTGAACAGAAATCCAGGATTAGTTTAATAGACATGTGAGATATTGCCCATTACCCACCAGCTGGAAAGGACCAAAGCATTCAGCAACTGGTACAAAAGTGTATTGAGACACAATATGCACAAAGGTACATTTATTTACGTCTTGCATAGAAGACAGCTATTATTTAAACAGTAGATAAGTCACTGAAATTTTTATTTTCTTGTTTGTTTTAGTTGTCTCAAAGGGAATCCATTGGTACATGTGGTCTTTAGATTGCACAGCTGAACTTTATCTACAATTGTGCTTCAGTGAAACTGCAGAGTGCCATATAAACCTCCAGAGCAAGTGAGTTGCCATTACTGCGCCAGCTGGTCCCTGCAGTCAATCCATATTGGATAAATGAATGGGCTTGAGGCCTATAGCTGAAATTATTATCACTGTGATTTTTTTCTGACATACCCTCTTTAATAATTCAAAACCAAAAGTTTGAAAATTATCTATATCTTTGTTAACAATAGTATCCATACAATTAAAATTTGCCAGATTTCATAAGTAGCTGCAGCTGCCTCAGTTTTGATATGAAGTGACAACATGAAAACTTGATCGGCTATAAACAGCAAGGTCATGTCTTGCCAGTGTGGAGAGAACAGTGGGTTCCTCATAAACTTGGATTTACACTATAATGACCTGGGAGAAGACAAGATAATAGGACAAATATGGCTTAGTTCAGTGGGGTTGTGTGCAGAGAGGTGAGCAAAGAATTTGAATGGCATCAGAAAAAAAAGAACAGCAATGCTATGATGTCTGGAAGAGCAACAATTTCCTGAAGAAGCAATGGGCCAAATTGTTATAAAGTAAAAGGTCAGAATGAAGAAAATCACTGGAAGAAAAAAAAAAGAAAACACAACCTCATAGTTCCATACTTGCATTTGGATTTACTTTTTAATAGATGGACATATCTTTTTCATAGACAAAAGAGAATAAGAACAAATAATATAGATTCTTAACATAAAACAATATACAAAATATACAGATAGTATGAAAATGAAAGCAAGTCCATTTTGCTCTTGATAATTTTCTAGTCATCCACCAATGTCAGTGAAGTGTCATCTGGGATCCAGGTAAGTTATGCCCTTGGGATTTTGTTTATATTTGTTCTTGTTTTGCCTTTGTCTAGATGACTATATGGTAATGCAGTTTCATAAATTTTCTAAAATCTATCTTAAAACAATTTACTTTTGTTGCCTGGGGTATACTATTTGGAAGTCCACTAGAATATTTTTTCCTTCCATATCTAAATTTACTAATGATAAATGAGTGTTCAGTCTGATCTTTGAATCATACTTTTCAACCAGAAATTGGTTTTTTTGGAAACACTGAGATAAGACTATAAATTCGGCTTCTTAAAGAGAAAATCTATGCTGAAAAGCTATGAGTCTATTGCTAAAAGCAGACAGACATGCTTTCCAAATATACCAAGAGAATTGCACAACTGTTTTCCACAGAGAAGCTATGGGATTTGAGTACATTTTTATGCTCTGAAAACTCTGAAACTGTTCTGCATCCCTCTAAGGATATACCTTCTCCCCACTACCTCTCTGAGGAATCTCGTACACATAGAGAAGGGGAAAGGTATGGAAAAATGCACAAAAATTTTCACAAGGGAAAATGCTTTGGGAAAGAGGCACAATTACCTGTCACCATCTCCTTGTTTTGTTTCTGAATTCTGAAAGAACTTCTATACTTTTACTCTTTCTATGTCATGTAAATAGGTCACAAGACTCTTGTGTCTGACTTTGACAAAAGCCACAGAGGAAGGTCAAGCCATCTGAGTTCCGAGGTTTGGCCTTAACTCATTAACTTGAAGGAAGTCATCTGAATGTTTGTTGAGCTGCCCTGTGCTTAAAACTAGTCCTGAGCTCAACTCCTAATGGATCAGGATATTTCCTCCTGATCACTCTTTTTGTCTCCAGGTTCTCAGTGGATTATTGTATATGACCACAAGATTACACAATAGCAAAGTTTCTAAGATCATGCCAAAAGCACAGAAGGAGGTTGACATATCTGTGCAAGGTGATCCACACAGAGGCCATGGACAAACTGGGACCTCTTTCTGCAAAGCTGGTTTGTGAGCTACAAGTGCCATCTTGCTTGGCCATCCTACTGGGAATTTGCAAAGAGCTGACTTGCGAATGGGTCTTTCTGCAGGGCATTCGCCTATACCACATGTCAACTCAAAGGCTGACCCAGCTCAAAAGACCTTTATTATCACACAGACCCAAATATCCTATGACAATTGCCTTAAAATAAAAAAAACTGGGTCATTCCTGCAGTCATATTCATGTGAGTGTTAGGTACCGAGGTGAGTGTCATTACAGGAATGGACTATTTTCATGAGCAAGTGTTTGAAACTCCTCAGGTGAGTAGGTGCATCACTTCAGCTTCTCTCTTCTTCTCACAGGGCCTCTGTTGGGTGTAGCATTGTATACTTGAACTATAAAGGCCACTTTTCATGTGGTCTATTCAGTTTTCCAATTGACTTTAAAGAAGGGTCTTTGTCTAAAGACACTGTAAGAGATTTGAACTCTGTCAGGAATGCCCCCTGTGAGCTCAAACCACACTACTTTGCCCACTAGGCTCATTACAAAAGGCAAGTTGAACCTACACCTTTCTGAATTCACCTGAGAAGCTGAGATTGGACCACAATAAAGAAGGGCAGTGTGGTTCTCTTGATAGGCCCAGGTACAGCTCTGTTAATGTCCTCAGGAGTTATTGTATCTAAAGATAGAGGGAACAATTTTCAAATGCAATGCTTGAAACTCAGGTGTCTATATCTCTGCCAACTTTAAATACTACACTATACATAGCTTTATGTGTCATGTGTCTAAGTTTAGACACCGTAGTTTTAAAGATGAACTTATAAAGAGGGCAATACATATCCAACAGAAGACAAAAATGCTCACTTAGAATACTTTTGACTTCTTAGAAATACTTTTTAAATCGTTATAAAATGCCATGGAAATATTCTTCCTACTTGCATATGAATAAGACTATCTGGTAAGAATAACATTATCAGAATTTAAGGGGGTGATCTTTATTTTCTACTAACACCAATTTAGTAAAGTGTCTTCTTGATTTACATAATATCATGAATAGCACTTCCTGAACTGTTCAAAATAGAGAACAGGATAACCAGAAAATGGCTCCAATTACGATCATCACACAATAAAACAGTGTGCAGGCAATAGTTTAGGATTCCTCACAGTTTTGTGCATTATGTCACTCTCACCTAGACAAAAGTCCTGGGAACTGCTACCAAATCTGTGCAGTGGTACTTCACACTTTTTCTATGCGGTTGAAAATACCTCATAAAGTACTCAGCTAAATCACAGATAATTAGACTCCATTGTTTAATTCAGCACAACATGATGCTATTATATCACTTCAGCATAACTGGTCATCTGGTTTTGTGTAAGAGCAGAGTCACTGCTTAAAAAATGCAAATGAGAAAGCAGTCCCATCATGAGGAGCCAATTCAGAGTATTTTGGTTATAATAAGCAGAGTATGGAAAGGTTAAGAAGTGTGAGATTTTTATCAGGGAACAAAATCCATTCAAATAAATCAAATACATGTCGGTTGCTCCCTCTGTGGGTGTGTGTCTGCAGGGGAGGGTTGAAAGCTCCATTTTTATTATTTCCATCTTGTAAAAGGAAAGCATGAGCCAAGTACTGATCTCATCTGTATTCTCAAATCTTACTGACTCGCTCAAACTCTTCTGCAAAGTTTGCCAACAAAAAGCTGACATGCAAGACAAAACTTTAAGAAAATCAATGCCAAATAATTGCCCAAGCCATAAGAAAGAAAAAGCTTGCCAATATGTTATGTTCTACCAACACTGTGGCGAGCTGTAAACCTAAAATCTAGGGGAACGAAACAGCTCTTATTGTGCATAGTAGGCTTTATATAACAGCAGGCAGCACAAATCATTTCTCAACTGCAGTTCAATAGCTAGTCATTCCTTCTCTTCTATATTCAATTCTGCACCAGAGCCATGACTTAAATGCTATGCTGCTGTCAGTTAGTTGGCTGTCCTTTTCTGGGCTGCCAAAGGAGATGCTTACAAATGAAGCTATTGCCCCAGTAATCAGGCATCTCCTGGTGGGACAGTATATGATAAATTTTTAAGGACATGGCTGCAGCACAAAATGTGCTGTATTTTACAACAGATATTGTCACAAAAGGTTGTCCTTCTTTTTCTTCACTTTTAAGATTTAAGTATTGTTGGACAACTAAAACGTGTCAGAATTTTAGGAGACCCAAGGTGTACCTTGTAATGTAACACTGTAGACTTATGGATAATATCAACTATAAATTGCAAGGAAACAAATAACCTTATTCAATTGAGGCAAGTCTTAAAGGCATACTAAGTATTGACAGAGTTTATTAACTGGACTGTATTTGCCCTAAAAAGAGGCATTCCTTTTAATTCTGTCCCAGGAAAGTTTTTTAATGCCTTATCCAAAGATAAACATCTTCCCATATTTAAGAACAAGCAAAAAGCTATTGTTTAACATGTGTGCATGGTTTAATCGGTATTTCAGGTACAAACCTAACATATGAGGTAGTTGCAAATGTCTCAAATAAAAGTGTCAAAAACCACAAGGTATAAAACTCATTTGAAAGTCAATATTTCTTTCAAAGAATATTGGCTCCAAACATTAAAGTAAGGCCCAGATACCCATTTTCTATCTCCATGGCAGCCGCAGAATTGAGGTCTGGGTTCCACCAGTAACAACTCCTCACAGTCTCAAAACCAATTTTAACATAAGCCACTTTAGGAAAAAATATTACTCACTGATTAAAAAAATCTCCATTGTCAAGATCTTTCAAACTCAGCTATAAGGGATGATCAATTTATTCAAGTAAAATGGATCATGACACAGAAACACAGAAGGTAGTCAGTGCCTTATATTAATTGCTGGACAAAGCAAATAATAACATGGATTACACGGCAAGAGTGCCAGCTCCTGCAAGCCATTGGATACAACAATTTTTGCAGGTATTCAGTAGTCAGTAGTGATATTTTGATTCTTGTCTTATTGCCTTATAAAACTATATTAAAATACTTTCGCTAGTAATTTTTTTTCTTCAGTATCTAACTTCCTCCCTTGCAGATAGACTTGTCATTTCAGGTGTTCTGATGTGAGATTTAACAGGAAGATGGTAATGCCTAAAACTGAGTGCTGATGGTCCAAACTGCACTGAAAGGCATAGAGGGAAAGAAAAAATTCTGTTGTGTAAGAAAAGAGTTATAAGTACTCAACAGATGCCAGCTCAAGTTTTCAGGAGATTTAGTACAAGACTCTTTGCAGGGAATAACCTAACACTTACACTCATTAATATCCTTAAGCTCCCTGGGTCATGTATACATGCATGATTGGATATGGAGAAGCAGGAAATTGAGACCTTGCAAATTGTTACTTGAAATTAAAACATTAGCAATACCACCATGTTCTGTGATTCTAACCATGACAACATCTGGAAATTTTTAGAACTTCTAGCTCAATTTCTATTCAGCTTTCAGGTTGACTTAATGGCTCAGTATTTTCTGACTAACATTTTCTTGTAGTCCTCTCTCCAACTCTGTGGAAAGACACTGATTTCATTTTTGACTATTTCCTATTGCTTTATGATGCTGAAAAATATAATGACAATAATCTCTACCTTTTCTATCGCCACACTGTCTGCCTGGCAAAAATTTCTTAACAATGTGTTCAGTTAAGATTTTAGAAGCAAAGATTTTCTCTACATCAACAAGCAGAAAAATTATTTTGTGATTTTTCTCTACGTATTTACTACTGTGATTGAATCAGAGTAGTATGCATCTTTGAATTCTCATGAGACTATCAAAGAGCTTAATAATACAGTTATAAAAGCCAAGCTATTCTTTCAATAGGTGTTGAAATAAATTTCATCAGTTCTTCTAGTTACTCCCCACACTTCTTAGCCATGTTCCCTACAAATATTATATCCACAGACACACTACAAGTTTATAGAGATCCTGACTTATTCATGTGAGTGGTCCAGAACAACTGTGTTGAAAGACATGCATCTATTTTGTTAAGCATGAAGTAAGACAAGAAGGGAAGAAAATTTTGAATAGACAACCTGTCTTTAATAATGAGACTTCAGCATCAAATAGTAGCATATGAACACTCTTACTGACATTTTAGTTCAACATCTCAAATATGACAGACCAAAGACATAATTTATTAACAGTCTGGCACTGACTGGGGTCCAACTTTTACTGCAGTGTGCTCTGATTTTTCTTTCTGTTCATTCAGATTATTTTGACTTTCAGAAGTGCTTTGTCATTTGCTAGTACACTGACTCCAGATTTACTCCTCATTACATATTAAATACACTACTTAGACAATTAAAAATATTTTTAAACATTGCTGTAACAAGAAAAAAATAGGTAGGAATAAGCAATCTTAGGTGAAGCTCAATTCATATGGCTTAGCTTCCTTTATCTTACAAGAACTGGTGTTTTTGTTAGACTTCTCATTGCATCCAGCTATATTCAGCTTTGTACTTAAATTATTTTTAGGTAAGATTTCTCCCCAAATGTTTCAAGATGTTCAGCCTCAAGATTGTTTCAACCTACAGGTCTTTAAAAAATAATTGATAGTGGAACCCTACAATTTCTTTTTTTTTTTCCCTTCCTTAGATTAAAGTTTAAGCAATATCTCACACAGAACAGTAGGATTGTAAAGTCAAATGAGGATATAAATGACAATCCTGAATTAGATAAGGACTGAGACTATTTATGAACTCACTGTCCTAGCCAAGCAGAAAAGATCAAGTAAACAATCTCTCATGGGGCTTCAGATCCTGGACAGACTGCATCATGATATCTCAATATCTGTTCATACATGCAGAAGGACCTAAATGAATTTAGAGCTGTAGAAGATTCTCTTTAGACTAATAAAACACATCTCCATTTTTGTGAGGAATCAAAGGGGAAAACAGAAAGCTCAAACTATTCAGCAAAAGAGAATACAGGGGAAAAAATGGATAACATTTCTTTCCTTCAGAGGATACTTTTTTTTTTTATATAATCATAGGGTATCAAAAATTTGGCTCCTAAATCCTGAAGTTGTCTTGCCACAAATTTACTGGCCAAACAGTTCTCAGATATCCTAGCACTGCCATGGGTTTTTATCCCTGAGCAGTAAAGAATAATAAAGGCAAGTGCAGATGAAATATGCATGAGTGATAAATTCTGGATTTGCCACTCAGCAGCATATTGCTTTATGACTGAAATCCAGGTTACTTTAAGCCAGGCCATTTCAATTCAGATTGCAGAAGAAAGACTGTGAAAAATACTATTAACTTATTTTTCTATACTGATAGATGAAACAGCTTTGAATCAACAAGTTTAGGACACTTTGATTTGATTTCTTTTCATTTTAAGGGAGGGAGTAAAGAACATCACCAGTGATTTGCAGTGTGGTGGATCAATACAAAACAGTAGGCCAGGTCCATTAAATGCTTGAGGTTCAAATATCCATGTTTGAAATGTCAAAGAGCACCACAAGAGTGAATGATACAGTGAACATATCAATTAAAATGCTTTGTTTTTATCAAATGGTGGCAAGGCATCAGCGCTTTTCTCATTCTTTAGCTGTTATACTTGATTTTAATCTTTTTTTACTGGGTGTACCTTGCAAGGGTTTTTTCAATGAGAGATTTTAAGAAACATTCTTGAAAACATCTATCCATAGTATGCAGAAAGTAGGCTTGTGAAGATCCCCTCACAATTCTGTTAACCAAAGACATTTTTTTTGGCTGGGGGGCAGTATAATGCTTGAGAAAAATTAACTCTACCTTTTGTGTGATGACCCAGCCTGTGCACACTAAGTTATCTATTGGTATTCAAAGAACCTAGGGGACACCTGGACTTTTAAGTCTTGGGCTGAAGCCCATTGGTCTTGTTCATGAACTCTTTCTTTCAATTAAAAGTTTTAGGTCATCAAAAATCTTCCTTAGTGACCTACTGCATAGTGTAAAGTAATGTTCCCTTCAAGGGAAGGATTGTTTTCTTCCTCTAATTCATTTCCGAACTTCAGAATCTTTAAAAATTATCTGCTATAATACAATATAGCTTCCCTATTTTTCAGCAAAAATATGATGTTCACAAATATAATTGAATAGCAATTCACTGAATGTTACATCGCTATGAATATATCAGCTTTAGAAAGCCATTACAGAGGGAGTTCCCAGTGTGGTGACACAGTGCAGTGTGAGTGATACAAGTAAGAAACCTTCTGCTTTAGTACTCAACAAAAAAACAGACATCAGCTCAATGAAGTCACACTCTGCCTAATTCAGGCAATATCAAGAATGTGCATATGTCCAAGTCCCTGTGCTCAGCCATCCATTCTTTTTTCCATATGTACACAGTGGACTTACATCAATAATTGTTGTACACCCTCAGGAAGTAAACCCTCCAAAAATTTGAATATATCACAAGACTGCAGTCAGAACTGTCATCTATGTGCTAAAAAGCAGATCTCTGTTGCTAGTAGAATACAAACGATGCATTAGAAATCTGCACTGCAGATAAGGAATCTGTACTAAAAATGGAAGGAGAAATGCTGTTTTCATTAGTTCTACATATCACTTATTTTAAAACATAAACCTACTCTATACTTTCACTTGATAGAAGCCTTGACACTATTATTTAAATCTGCTAAGTACACAATGGTAAATACATATATTAGCAATATGGTTTTCAGTTAAGTTTTTTTATAATCATTACCTTTTAATGACATTGTATATATAAAACTGTTGGATTTTAAATTTATCTTTTTTCACACTAATATTGCAAATGAAGCCTGATTTGAATACACTGGAAACATCTACTTCTTACACAACAGAGGAATTCAATTATGCATATATGACTGTATAAAGAAATATATACATATGTGAGTATACACACACACACACAAATATTTTGGAAATTCTTCTCATATGCAAAGATTTTAAAAGTATTTCCTTATGTTACCTAGTCTTGACAAGTCAAGGGACTTCTTCAGTGTACTTCTGCACTTTCACAGTATTAATACACTGCCTTAAGGTAGAGAAACTGTACAAGTAGCAGAGACATTAAGAAATGGAAAAGATCTCAGCCACCCAGTGCATCTTCCAGATGATACAAGATTATTGCCTGCATCATGTTTTTTCTTGTTTGTCTAAGTCTACCTACGTATCCTTCCACCATATGCTACAGATTATTACACTTCCTAATGGACATCACTCAACTTTTAACTTTACATCCAGAAGCTTCCTATGCTTTGTCATCCTCATCTCTCACTTCATTCTTTAGTGCTACTCAGTCTCATCTTCAGTAACAGAGATGCTGTGTCCTTCTTTCTTTTCTTTGTTCCTATTTTTTTTTCCTCATCCCTCCAACCAATTTCCCTTTATCTATGTCATCATTCATGCCTTTCTTCTATTCCCTTTCAAGTCTTTCATAGACTGTGCCCTGGCCACCCTGCCATTTTTCATTCAATGAAAGTGGATACACTTTCTTCCAATCAACACATGGTGATGGTCTTCAGCACCAAATTAATAATTTTTTAACATGTTTTCATGCTTTCTGTCTTCCTGGATTCTCCCTCTTTTTAGCTCACTTGGAATATGCTTCACACAAACAAAAAATCCTCATAATTTCCCTCCTTTAAGCACTCTTTTATTGCCACACATAAAAGGCAGAAGGGAAAAGGGCTATGCTGATTGATAAGATTGCCTTTTGTGCCACTACTGTCTTTATTATCCTCTATCCTCATGTTCCTCCCTCTCATACCACTTTTTGACAACCTATGGCCCCTGTAGCCTCTTAGCCATTAAGGATTTTGGAGAAAGGGAAAAATTTATTGGTGTTTTCCTCACTGATTTCCTGGGCAGCAATCAGGGCTAGACACCATTTCAATACAAAATAGAAATACAAATTATTAATATTAATTGACCTCATATATTTGGAAACTTATAATTACAAGTCATGCTTATGAGTACAAGTCATACACTATAAGCAAGACAAAAATTCTCATCCCACTGATAGTAATAGGATATTTCTAATAATCTTAAATTATAATCTTCATACCTAATCTAATGAGGTAGAACCTTATTAGTTATCTTCTTTTACTTTTGTTGTCCTTATATGCATTCCTGTAGACCTTTTGTAGTGATTTGCCAGTTCCTTGTGGTTCTACATTAACTACATTCAGTTGTCTAACCTGAACATACCCCCTGGTTTAGCTGGAGCAAACTCAGGAGATAAAATATTAGAAATTATCAGCAGTTTGTAGCACCACTTTTTCCACCAAGCCTGGAAGGAAATCTAATGAGAGGCATTAATAGCAGCAGCACTACCTCCCCCAGAGAATCTGGAAGTGACCAGTGTCAGGTGTAAGTGAATATTTTTTTATCAGGTCAGAGAAACTTTCATGAAAGAAACTCCAGCTGGACTAGCAGTGTAGGTGTTGCTTGGACTTCCCACAAGTACAACTATTCACATTCCATCACATCAGCTGACACTACTCCACTTTGAAGCTGATGGATCAAATAATTATCTTTCATTCAGGTTAAATATAATTAAACTTATTATATAAACTAAGATATCTGAACAAGAGTGAGTCACTTTCCAATATCATCACATAAGCAGGGAATTTCATTTGAGGAGTATGCAGTAACATGGGAATCAGATTTGAGCAAAGTTATATAGTTATTTGGAATAGAAGGAAACTGAAGAGATGTAAAACCAGTCCAAAAATTTTGTGTAAAATCAGCAAGAGATGTTACCCATGTCATGACCTTGCTTGAAAAGGCTTGAGAAAAGGCCCTGGGATACAGTGTTTTGGGGCAGAGTACTGGGAAGGTTGTCTTGAATCATAGGAAAATTATCTCCAGTTGTTGTTTCTCTCATGTTCAAAAATCCAAAGCTTCACACACAGTAACATGTGGCATAGCGATAACGCAAGTAGAATAACTGAGTTGGCATGAAGCTCCATCTAGGCAATGTAACTCCCTTAGGATTAACAGGATCCCATTAAAAATAACTTATTTTTTTCTTTGCTTTTTTGCTGTTGGTTTTTGTTTTTTTTTTAATGAAAGACACTGCACATCACACTCAGCATTGGCCAGCCCCTGAGGATGTTGTGAGTGACAATACTATGTCATATTACATGGTTTACAGTGCCTAGCACAATGTGCCCCTCAACTCTGAAGGAGGCTTCCAGATACAACCTAAGGACAAATAAATTATAACAAACACATGTAAATAAACCATCATTTAACGGTAGTCGAGACATATTGTTATGCTTTCTCCATCTTAAAAACCTTCACTAAAAACTATTTTGAACCATTTTCAGGGTTTTTTTTTTTCTCTCTTTCCTTATAAACAATATCAAAGAGACATGCCAGAAGATGCTGCTTAGGCTATCATGTCATATTTCCAATGATGCCAAGGGAATGCTTTCTTTTCTGGCCTTTCCACAGCTGGGGGCAGGGTGGCCTGCAGGGTTTAGCGTGAAGGGCAAAAAGCTCTTTGAATATTGCTTTTCTTTTTTTTTTTTAATTTTACACTGCATATTGCCTCATGCTCACTTGTCTAAGGATGCAATATGCAGAGCCACTATATCATAGTTTCAGTATGACACATTGTGAACCTTCTGGCTTGCAGTCCAGGAGCCAAATGGCATTGTGTATTCCCTCCATTTGGCCTCATTTTCATCTTCCCCCTTTGCACCCAGGCTGACAAGAGGAACATATGAAGCTTTGTCTCACTGCTGCATCTTGACCTTGACCTTACAGCTTTAGAAAAGGGTACTTGCATGCGCAGGGCTGCTATTGTCTGCAGCCGGGTCCCACTTTCTTTTGACATTAAGCGAGTAAAAGGCCACGTGACAGAGTCCCTTCGCAGCCCAAACATTTCTGTCCTGTTTCTCCTTTGCAAATGTTTTTGTACTGACTTTTTTTTTTTTCTCCCTCAGGTCAAGCTTACAGCATCTTTTGCTATTATTTTTTTCTCTCTGTTGTTCCTATCCCCCTCTCTTTTTCCTACACACATACACGAGCGTGCACACGCACGCAGACACGCGCACAGACACACGCACACACACACACAGGAAAATCTATATGTGTCAGACATTCAGCAAGGGAAAGACAAAGGCACTGAGTTAATTACCCATCATTTACTGCTGCTGAGAAGAACAGATGGTAGCAGGCGATATGTAAATGGCAAGGGGCAGTGAATTATTCGATTTTTTTAGATTAATCGTCGATGACAAAGGAAGTGATTACAAGCTGTGACATTTATACAAATGTATAAAGTACATAATGCTAGAAAAAAAAAAGGGCTTAATATTATTATGAGGATGTCAGGCATGTGAACACCATTGTCATAATACAAAGCAACACATTTTGTGAGATCCAAGGATCTGCTTTTCTTTGATTTGCAAACTTTAGTAAGTCCTAGCCTCTGGAAATATATATTTCCCAAAATGAATCCACGCCTGACAATCATGAAAAAAAAAAGGTTTGGGTGTTTTTGCATATTTCCCACAATGCATAACTCTGCCTAGTCTCAACAGTAGAGCTTATGAAGGATGAAGCTGATGTCAAATCAGTGTGGATTGTAAAATAGAAAAAGGTGCTAATAAAACACATAGACAGGAAAATGGAAAATAAAAGGAAAGGTGATGTTTAAGCTGACAGGCACTCTGTGAAGAAGGGAGGGCAAACACTAAGGTGGAAGTGAAGACAGAAAAGAGTACTGTTTGTTTACTGCATGTCTGATAAATAATCATTTTAGAGACTTTGAAGGTCAGAATGACATAATTTCCAGGCCAGGCCTTGCTGTTTTTCTGCAAACATCCAACCTTCTCATCCTCAAGGTAGTGTACTGTATTTTCTGCTGTATAAATAATTAATTGGTACATGAGGAAAACAGATGCTTTCTTTTGCAGATCATAGAAACCGCTCCATCATCAAAATGTCTTCAATCACCTAATTATTAAATCTATACAGTGCTAATAATACAGATGGGAGATTAAGCCAGTGAGCTGCAATTTTTTTCCCATTGAAGCATCCCAATCTACTTCATTCCTTGTTTCACATCTTGCAATGAACTACTCTCTGTAACATCAGCAAGGCAAATAGAGGGGAGAGTTTGGTGACAAGCTTATTTATCCCCCTTAGAAATACTTTCCTATCAAGCAAGGCAAAACATCACCAAAAATTACTGTGAAACACTCCACTGTTGTGCATGCTTTGTTGATTATAGAGGAGTGAGGGAGGGACAGAATAACAGTATATTAGTCATCAGTACTGGGTAGTACATTTAAATCTAGCAATCCATTTAATATGAATATTTTCTCAGGAATAAAGTGCTGGCTGTACCAATATGCCCTGAAGAAAGAGAAGAATAAAATGCTGTAGCACACCAGTATTTCCAGTGTGGTACTATTAAAAACCAGATACTCAAGATAAGCATCAACAGCTAAGCTATTGGCTTCTGAGCTCTTTTACATTACTTTTAGATGTTATCTCTATGAGATACAGTTAATGCAATAAAGCAGTTTCCACTCTGTTCATTGGTGCATATGCAAGGTTGGTTAGTACATTTGTCTTTCTCTAAGCAAACATAGCATGGACCCCAGAATAAAAACACATATGCAGTTATTGTAACATTTGGGCTGTATCCATTTCTCCAGACTGGAGACACTAAACTGAAAGTATCCAAATCAGTTCATATTGCACATATCATGTTATCTACTTACTTCCTTGGGATGGGGGGATTATGAGTTAAAGTTGTAATCTGGAGGTGGGGAAAGGCAGTTACTTCTCTCTTACAAGGCTAGAAAGCAGAACAAGATTTTCCCTTCCTGAAAATTATAGAGAAGGAAAACATCCTTCCTATTGAGGAACAGTGAATGGGACATGACATTGTGAAAATATCTAGGTAAGTGTCAACAGCAGTATTTCTTAACCCTCCCTAGATAAGATGAAATGATTCCAGTGAGAAAACCATCTCCCTGCTCCTCCCCCACCTCTCAATTTATTTTTTTTTTTTTGAACAAAGGATGGATGATTTATGACATGGGCATGAGCATATACAGCTTTCTTGTACGTATATATTCATATTTATGAGATTTTTTAAAAAACATCATAGGTAGACCATACATTACTTCAGACTTTCCATTATTAATGTGTTAATGGGTTCCAAAGGACAAAAAACAACATCAAGAGGGAAACATATGTTTTTATTTGGAGAAAATGGCTGAATCTGAATCTGCACCATATCTAGACATCTATTTATATACATTTCTGCACCACAACAAATTCATGAAGGAAGAGAAAATAAAATATCCATGCATTTCTACAGCTTTCCACTGCTTTAGAGATATTTATTTATGAAAACCACAGGTAGTCATTATTTATAGTCCTGATCTTTTTGTTCTTTCATTTTTTTTACTAAAACAAAGATGAAATTGGAATTGATTTTTTGAGGGACATTTATACTGAAAGCAGGATCATTTTATATTTTCACAAGTTGAAGTCTGTATTCATTACTACAAAAAAATGTAAGACCAGCAAGCTAAACTATTTTCATTTGCGGCCCATATTTGTTTTATAGGAAGATTGTCACTGCACCATTGCATAAAAATGTAATTTAAACTATGCTTGACAATAAAATGAACTTCAGTGCACTGTTTTCATACACATTGAAGTTATACACCAGATATATATTTTTCTTATGTATGCATGTATGTAAACACACGTTTGTGTGGAGAGGGTTTTTTGCTTGGTTAGCTGTAGAGTTCGTGTTTAGGCAAGTGCGCCTAACAATCACAGTCTCCCATTAAAAAGATATGCATATATAATATTTCTATGCAGATGTGTATGCTTGCCATCATGCATCTACAAGTATCTGTGTTAGTACTGTTTTCATTTTTTCATTCCACTGCCGTCCACATTAAAATAGCGGTGAAATTCATCTGCTGTGCTTTGTAGAACATATACACTGCAGTCTGTCTAACCTGTGAAAGCAAGATAGGCTGGGAGACCAGCATCATTTCAGTCACTGGGAAATGGGGAACAATAACTAAAAAATGGAATGGGAAGGCCTATTGTGGCAGTGAAGAGGTGAGTCAGGGCATCAAGACCTTGTTTAGTGAGAGAGGTCAGGCACTTCTGGACAGCAGCTAAATACCCCAAAAGACTCTAGGTTATTTTTTGCTTTATTGTATGGCCTTCTACATCTGAGCCAGTAATATGTTCAATCTTAAGTGGAATATAATAAAAACCCTAACTAGCTAGGAAAGCAAATATTTTCCCTTAAGTCACTTTCATGTTTATTAACACAGATTTTCATTTTTTCATTAGCATGCACATCTATTTTGTGTGTTATGCTTAAAATATATGTCGTAAGAGCAAATATGACTAAAAAATATTCAGTAAAGGAGTTACAGCCATAAATTTTTTTGTAGGTTTTAAACATTGCAGGCCATTTAAAATTATCACACTGCTAATATAGTCCTATTCCTAAAATACCTCACAGCCCTCTGGACTGTGCCTTTCCAAAAGCAGATAAGCAAGTCCACCAGCATCAGTATTTCAAAATACCAAAACAAACCAACAACAAAACAGATAGAGTAACGCCTAAACGATGTCCCTTTAGGCATTTCTTTCAATGCACTTCAGATGACTCCACTTTTATATAGGTTATAGGATTTACTATAGCACCTCACCACCCTTTCCAAAAAAAAAAAAAAATCTAGCTCCCCCTTGTTTGTGGTTTAAATCAAACCAATAGAGCCCTCTATTGGTGAAACCCCAAATAGCTGCCGAAGTTTCTTTGAAATAGGGGGCTCGTGCCCTCGTGCTCCAGCTGGAGTCAACGGCAGATGTTTTTAGACTTAGCATTAGCAAAAGGCCCTGAGAGAAAAGGTCTGTGTTATCCCCCAAGTATGAAATTTCATTTTTCTTCTTATTGCAACCGACTTATTCTAGTGGTAATTTTGAAATTTGAGCACAACCTCATCACATAAACCTGTAACACAACTAAGAAGAACACTTTGTTCTCCACAAAAACATTTCATTTTCTGGAAAGGATGCAAATATATTACACCTGGCCCTCATTCAGTATTTCTGCTTTGATAAGTACAGGATTTTGACTTGACTCTCTGAAGGTTTTTAGGACATCATCTCCCTACAAATTAATTAAGGCCTTGGGTACATTATAATTAAGGGGCTTAAGGCCAAGTCATGGAAGCAACCTAAAGATGCATTACTTTTTTCACTGATGGATGAGAGAGTCTATCAGGAATGGAAGTTATTTCGGCAAAGAAATGCAGGGAGCTAAAACAAGGAAGTCTTTACAGAGGAGGACTGCTAGGGACTTCAGAGATATTTTTCTCAGTTCAGACAGCTTATGTTGAAAACAAACATTGATAAGTCCTTATGATTTGGTTCATAATTTGTATCTCACAGTCCATATTTCACAGTCCTGTTTATGACAAAGCTGCTGCTTGTAGTAACACGGATCCAAGTACTTAAAGGTGCTATTGAATTCACAGACCTCTTTTTGGACCAGGCTGGAGGGAGGAAGAAATTTTGGAGGAAGGTAGACTCAAATATATGTCTGGGTTTTGCTGAGGTAAGATATGCTGTCCATATCTTGGCTTCAGCATAGTGAGATTTCATGACTCCCTTACCTATTTACGTATTTACATAAAAATATTAAGATTAGCACTTTGGGATTATGAAGTGGTTGCATTTATTCCTTAATTATTAAAGATAGGCACTAGCTTATCCGGGTTGAAAATTGTCATTTCAGTTTTGTACATTAAGAACCAAAGCAAAATAAGCTGATTTAGGCTGCCACCAAAGTGATCTGTGAATCCACAATGTGGCTAGACCTGTCCTCCAGGTTTTGGAATTGGGACCTGGTAGGAGACCATGTTTTTCCCAGAGCTTAAATGGAAGGAGGTTGGTGCACATCAAGGGCTAACCCAGATGTGGAGATGAGGCATGACCATATCCAAAATACAAGCTAAAAATCTTGCAGTCTTCCTGGGTCTCAAAGCTCAGACATAATCTAAGACCAAGGTCACAAGGGAAAGCTTTAGCAGATGCAGCTCCTGAAAACAGAAAACAAAGTCTGATTCTTCCAACTTTCTGTCAGCCCACATAGCCTCTGGCTCTTTCTGCCAGTCCCACGTGGTCTGGTCATATTCTCACTGAATCCAGTACCTTTCTGAAAGTCAGCATCAGTTTTTCCAGCTGTCTGTGAAGTTGATCTGATACACAGAGGTCTGTCCTATACCTGCGCTAGGGCTGCATGGATAATATTAAACCAGTAGCAAACTCATCCATCTTCACGCCCATGTGAGTCATTCCTTCCTCCTTTCATGTCACTCATGCTCTACCCTTAAGGTCAAACCATGTTCTTTCACCTGTTTTTTCTATGTCTGTTGCTTTTTTTCTGCTTTCTGTGGGCAAGAAGGGAAAAAATTGTATGAATAATTCTAAATGTACAAATTATGTACAAACATCTAATTGCTCAAACAGTGCAGAAGCTTCTTTCATTTTTAATTTTTTTTATTTTACTTTTATGAATTCTATTAAGAAGCAAGAACTAAATAAGCAGTGGATGCTCAGAATACTAAAATGTGCACAAATAATACCTCCTTTCAACATAAGTTTGGGTTGATGCATTTTCAATGTCTTCCAATCACCTTTGTGTGTGACACAAAGATTAACTAGTCCTGGAAGGTCATGGCATCTACCAGAAAAGGTGACATTGTCAAAACATGAGAAGTCCTTCACTGGACATTTGTTACCCTTCTTGCCTAATAATTGATGAAGTACATGTATGCTCTATGTACCAAGCATCTCTGTATAACTGTGTGGCTCAGTGGGAATTATTTAAATTCTATTTTGGAGAGACAAAGGCCTGCTATACTTCTGTCTGAGTGCTTGGCTACCTCTTTAAGAATTACATGAGAAGGTATGAGGGGAAAGGTAGAAGAGGAAATCCTTGTGAAATGTAAACCAAGTTGCTATAAGAAATCAGTCTACTGTGCTTGCAAGACTCAGGTCTTGCAAATGCTGCTTCGGTCTAAGCAATTTTCTTTGCATTTCCCTGGGAATGGGATCTCTTCTACTCTGCTTGGCAGCACAGGCATGTGACCAAAAAGGGAAAGAGAGCAGGAACTGAACTGATGTGTCTCATTGCATTTTTCCTCTTTGTCTTCAGTGCTATATATTGATTTTCCTTTCTACATTTGCCAGACAACATAATGGCCTTTAAAACATCTAAAGTCTTGCAGAAGTGATTTTTTTTTTAATTCACAAACACCTATTAATTAACTAGGCAAAGACGCCTAATTTTTTTTTACCAAGAACCAATGGCTTTCTAAAAATTATGCCACTCCATGATTAAACAGAAGAAAATGCCACTGTGTTAAAAACAGCTTGCCTCACACCCCGAAGCTCTCGGTGCTATAAATAGAGGAGGCTGGCAGCCTCCAGCTCGCCATCCTCCACTGCACTGACTCGCCGTAGCGCTAGCGAGGGATGTGATTGCTGCGTTCACCTGAGGAGAGAGTGTTCTGGTGTCTTGTCAGTGTCTGCTGAGAAAGGGCTTCCAATTGGCTGATTTCTACCCTGTTAGGAAAATTACAGCTGTCCTTGTTAAATCTCTTGCCTTCTTTTTTTGCCCAGAGTGGCGCCGGTAACAGATTCGAATGGATACAGTATGGGTGTGACTGCTAACGAAATGCAACAGCAATGACATTAAAGGGAATATAATTTCAAATTCAGTTTTACAGGGAAAAATAACAGGAATAAAAGTAAATTACTGCAAACACTGCATATAATCTCAGATTTGTAATGCACAAGTAAAGGAATTCTAAAAAATAATTACAGGATACAACCTTACAAAAGAAGACACCAAAATTATTCTGAATTTTTTTGACTGTGTATATAACTGATGAACTTATTTTTATCCTGTAGAAAAAAAAAAAAAAGGCAACATGAAGCACATATTGCAAGGTTGCACTTGTCCCAGGATAAAATGAAAGAAAGGTATTGTCAAGTGTCCCCCCCCAACAAAGTGTTGTGGACCAAATAAAGGTTAAATCAAGTCACCTGGATGTGATGTGTGCTCAGATCTCACCTCTCTGAGTGCAGGAAGGCTCATGTGGTTCAGCAGACATGACCTTTGCACTCAGACATTGCCAGCAGGGTTCTGAGAACTGGGACAAGGACAGGGAATGGCTGGCAAGATGCATCACTAAGCAGCCCCCAGATATGTGCAGAAAAATCCTTGCAGGACAGCCTGCCCGACACTCCTTCTGAGGAAGCCCTCACCCTGCCATCGCTCCATTTGCTCCCAAGAGGTTGTAGTGCTGCCCTTCTCTTCCACACACAAGCTGCTGGAATGGGCATGCTGGAAACTTTTATTCTCCCAGACTAGGGTATAACCAGCTTCAGAAGGATGAGACACATCAGTGTCAACAAAATCCAGGAAGAGTCAGACCTTCAGTGAGCAATTTACTGAGCGCAAAAGAAAATTCCCTTTACTACGTGCAGTGACAAAGCACCAGGCAGAGGCAGCAGCTGAGCTGCAGATTTCTTGTTTGTGGCACCACAGCAGCAATTCAGCTCAGCCCCTCTGCACCTCCCTACAGCGTTCCCTGTCAGGGTCATGCTGCAAAATACGGCTGCTTCCAAGAGAGGAAAAAGGCAGGCAGGAAACCACGGCCGAATTCCCCACGGATCGCAGGCAGTTTATAATTGCCTGTTGGTAGGTAGGTTCTTACACGGTGTGCCTGTTGCTTAAAGGTCATGGCATAGTATCCTTAAAATTTCAGGGCACATTTGTGCTCTACTGCATGATTTTTATTTCCCTTAGAAACTGGCACAGGGGAAGTAGAGCTGACTTTAGGCTCTAGGAGCAGTGTCTGCACCAGGAATTATGAGTATTTTTTCCCTTAGGACAGGTAATTTTCTTTTCCAGTCTCCCCAAATTTAGTGGAATCTTCTGGTCAGCTTACATAAGAAGATACCAATCTGGAAGTTTTTCCCCACTGCTTTTAGTGGTTTAAATTGAAATCAACATTGTTTTAACATGTTCATGAGGTTAATACACTGCACTGAGAATCTGAGGAGGAAAAAGAAGGGCAGTGACCAGTTCACCTGCCAGCTTAGTAGGCTGCTTGGATAAGGCTTAAAGCAAGCTGTGGTTTTGACTGCAAGCAGCAGTCTCATAGTCAGAGATGTTATTACATACACTTGAGATCAATACCCGTTGCAAAGCAATGTCTTCTTTTTTCTGCTTTAACCTCTGAAAAGTGCATGTCTCCAAAACACTAAAATAAGTCAAAATATTGATAATTACAGGTTCTAAATTATTTACCTGTCATGGTTACAATATGAATATCATGAAGCTTAAAATTCAAATTATCAAGTAAAACATTCAGAAGAAAGACAAATGAAATGTGATCACAACAGATAGGCCTGAATCAGAGCTTATAGCAAATACAAACTGAAGTTACCTTGAAGCTTGGCAAGTGTAGCAGTCTGTATTGCCTATTTAAAGAAAACTATTCCATAGGATTTTATTGGTCACAAAATATTTTGGCAAGTAGCTCTAAACACTCTCACCTTCTAATTGTCCATGGAAGCTATTCATATTTAACCATTAACCCACCCAGTGATGAGAATTATCTTATTGATCAAAAGAAAATTGACGTTTAAATCAACATTTTTATTTGAAATAATCTTTTGTTCAGTGAAGATAAAACAAAGAAAACCCAGCAGAGACAGCAATGGTTCTTTGTATCATCACTGATTATCTCATTTTAACCACCTCTCTCTTTACTTTATTTCCACAAACCTGTCCTTTCTTTCCTGCTTCCAGCTCTTTCTCAGAAAACACCACATATTCCAGCACTCTGCAGTTTTTCCACTTCTTCATGAGGAGCACAAACCATTTATCCCTATTAGCCATTTGTGCAGTTCCCATCAGCAAGGTTCAGACAGACTGAAAGACTCCAAGTCCCCTTGCCAATTCACTAAGTTATCTAGTGCCAACTCCTTTCTGTCTCTAACTTTGCTACTCTCTTTGGTACTAGTCCTTCATTTTCACTTTTTTTTTAATTTGGCCACATGCAGGGCCAAATACAGAAGAAGTAAGAAACAGTGAGAAAGTAGATGCACACAATATAAAGAATACCTATAAAGGTATAATGTTTCAAACTGCTTAAACTGGTTTTAGTACATAAATTGTGTTATCTTTCTAAGACAATGTTGTGATAAATAAAAGCTATTACTATGTGACCACTTGTATCCTGTTCTCATAAAATTTAATCTTCTCTTGCAAAGTGATACTTATCCTTTTTTGTTTTATGCTGTCAAGGAGACTGAAGTAAAGGCTGCAGTGCTTTAAATTCCAGCTTTTAGTTTGGGAAAATACCAGCAAAAAGACAAATAGAGTTCAGTAAGACTGCAGATATAAGTGTCTGGAGCACCCAGGTGAGCTGCGCCGCTCCATCTGCACTCTGCTCTCTGTGCCAGGCTGCTTGGCAGAGGAAAGGAACGGACAGGACCCTGCTGGCCAAGCATTGCAGAAGACATGAATCTTGTCAATTTTGGACTGAATTCCCTGCCAGTTATCAAGCAAGCAGCCAGCAAACTGCAGCACAGCCCACAGCAATGTGCACAGCAGCGTTTCTGTGCCTCACTGCCCTCCCCTGGATGGCACCTGTCAAGGCATTTCCATGGGCTCCCCATCTCCAGGTGCTGCAGAGACCATCACCACCAATTCATAAGCTGAAACACATTACACCAGCTGAAACACAAGCCTATGTTTACCTACAACATATCTTAAAACAGCTTTAATGTGTGACTCAAAATGAAATCTCTTTCTCTGGACAAGATTATGAGAACTATGCCCTGGATTCACAAGGTTCAGGTTCTTTGGATTTCTGAACTCTAGAATTGTCAATTGTATTCTCATGGGTTTGAATCACTTCCAAGGGATTTTATCACTGTATGCTTCACATTAGTCAGGACTGCAGTCATATTCAAAGCATATTGTGGTGGCTAACAGGGGGAAAAACAAACTAAAATACATACTTCTTTTCTTCTTTGTTTCTAGCAAGAATTTTTTTTTCTGGATTAAGTTCATATTTGGAAGCTAGCAAAAACATGTTATTTGCCTTTCTCTTAAAATTCCTCCTTAAGTATCCTGATTCCCTAAATTGTCTCCCTCACTTTCCTTCTCTAATTTTCTTATATTCCTTCTTCAGTTTTATTCTATTCTTCACCTTATCCAGAGCAATTTCTTCCAGTCAAAGTGTAAATCAATAACTACAGCCTTTCAGAATGACACAGAAATGTATTTAAAGGGGAAAAAATATCTTACTAAAGATAAAATGTCTTACTGAGATATTTACTGCCACTTACAGATTATATTCATTTGGTTTTATCAGCTTCCAATCAATGAACCACGGGCATGAAAGTTTATCTTAATGTGGAGAAAATCAGAGAATGGAACTGTAATACTTGTACAGCCTCTAAAGAAGCCTGATTAGGACAGTCACAAACAATATGGATTCTCTGGGGTTCTCCATAAAGGGCCATGAAAAGCTTAGATTTGCTCATGAAGTTGACCAGATTTTGCACCTCTCAGATTAATTTAGCCAGGCTCTGAGATCTCTAGAGCTGCTATACAAACAGTCAGGGACTAGGTGCTCCACAGTAATCCCACAGCTGGGTCAGAAAGGAGCTCCCTGGAAGCTCAGCAGCCGTGAAAACGTGCCACCCTTATAGCTTGTCCTTATCCCTGGCTTCAAACAGGACACTGTGACTCCTTCTTTAAGAAACAGAGTATTCAGGGTCATTTATGAGAGCGACCTGGGGTACCTGAGTGCAGGCCCACGTTTGAGGAGTTTGAGTTGAGGAGTTCAGCCTGTTGTTTGTAGGTTGAGCTACTGTAATCACTGGTGGATGGCTGTGAGTGTACAGTTAGCCCATCCCAGGTGTAAAGTGATGACTTAATTGAACTTTCAATTTAAAGTTAATGGAAAAGGGTTAATGTGAAACCATATTATCTCACAACTGGAATGGGCCAAGAATGGAAAATTACTATAGCTCAGCAGATGGGCAGCAGCTTAGTAAACCCTCTTAATTTCATTTTGTTCTGAAATATATCTGGCCTGACAGATATCATGACTTCACACAGCAGCTATCTTCCATTAAACCAAGGAAATCCCTGTGATGGAAAAATATTAGTGGAGAAAGTTGGACCATTAATGGTTTACATACCTGAAGTTTGTTCCTACATGACTCCAGAACGACACAACTGTAGGAAAAAGGGTAAAATTTCAACTTCTGAAAGCAAAGCTTTCCCATGTATCTCAAAATAGTAATTTAAAACAGTGCCAGAAACTGTAAGAAAACCAGACCCCAGACACCACTCCCAGCCCTGTTGAAAAAAATTTAATTTGAGGTCTTGAGCACTTTTTTTTTTCTGAGAGAATGAGTGACATGATTCAATGAAGAAATGTGAGCATTTCTGGGAAAAATCCATTTGTTACCTTTTGTTTGGAGTCTGAAGCTATTTTATTATGATGCTGCAATGTGAGCAATCATTCAATTCCTGGGCTTTTGTCCTGTACTTACACAGAACATCAAAGCAAGTCTAATGCCATTTGAAAGATCATAATCTAAACTAGAAGATTTAAAATGATGCCCAAGTCAACCTCATCTGCCAAGAAGATAGGGAGAAAGTTTGATTTAATCAGCTGGCAGATTTTGAAAATATTTGTTCAGCATCTTTTTTTCTCCTAATCAAATTTACCAGTAGCAGGGGAATTAAAATAAAAACTGTCTGTACAGATATATATCTCACTTATCCATATTTTCCAGAAAAAGGACACTCATAGCAGAGATTTTGTGTAAATTCAAAAGAATATTAAGAGCATAAAAAAAACCAAACCAACCCTACCATCACAATGCAGGCACTGAAGTACCAACATCACTGTATGAGTCAAATGGTTTAGTTGGCACACAGCCATATCAGAGGTCCTCCCAGAGGAGAGGGCATCTTGACTTAGGAAGCAGTTCAGGGAAAGTCAGGCTTGTTTATGCTGCTTCTGTCTTCCTCTGAGAGAAGCTGTGGTGCACCATTAGGACCATCAGCAGGGGATGGACTGTGTGCCTTCTTCCTACCAACAGTAGACAGATGTGTCTCTTTTGTTCAGTCACTTTCCTCAGTCTGTCATTTTTCCCAGGGACCATGACCATTTGCAGTAGCCTGACATGAAGGTCACACAAGGAAATAGAGCTGTGCATTTGAATTTTGTTTTTAATTGGGTCTCATTAGGAATGGCAAAGGGCTTTTTTTTTTCTTTTTTTTTTCTTTTTTTTTTCTTTGTCTGTTAAGTTCTGGTGAGTGAAATCATCCCAATTGAAGCTGCATACACAAAACTGGGATTTGATACTCAAGAACAGGCACTGGGGAAGCCTATAGTCCTATTGTGCTGTTGTAAAAATCATGTGCAACCTGGGAAGTCCTACTTCTTCTAATTCCTAACTGCCCTTTCAATCCTAGGATAAGCACAGGAGGGAAGAAACACAAAGACTTCTTAAAATCTGTAAACTCACTGTATAATAATGCAGAAAGGGGTCAAGATTGACAAGCATGTTTTCAGACAGGAAGCAATGCAGGCTTCAAAGAGCCTACAATATTTTTTAATTAATAAGGGATCAGTAGGAGCCAATTAAATCATGGCCATTCTAAATAGAGAAGATTGCATTGCTCTTTTTCCTGTGCTGCTGTACAGGAAAAAAATTGCCAGTTCCTCCAAAAAAAAGTGCTCTGCACCTTTACAAATTACTTTGCTCTTTTCAGACATAATTAAATGACAGTTAAGAAGCAAAGAAAACTTTTTATTTTTCAGAATTTAAGCTTTAGTTATCTGGGAAAAGTTTTCATCATCGGGCTTCATAAGGGTGCAGGCAGCTAACACTTCAGAACCCATTTTGCCCACTACCCATAAATATGTAGTCTAGCTTATTGACAGTCAAATAACTTGATGCCTTTCTCATGTCCTACTCAGAAGACAGTTTAGGAAAAAAATAATCTGTGTAGCTCCAGGTTATGTAGTCTGCTCCAGCATATCAATACCCTTGAAACAGTAAACTATAATATATTCTATCTGTCAAATCAATCCCCCCACCTTTCCCAGGCAGAGGCAAACCTTATCTGAATTCCTAAAAAGGAGAACTCCCCCTCCTGCTTCCTTCAAATAAACAAATTCAGCCAATTCATTTTAATTGCCTTGGAGTGACCGGCTGTGCATCTCAATACTGAAGTCAGACTGTTCTTCATTGCTGGAGTTACATTTTGATACCACTGTAATTTGGTGCCAGAAGGGCTGCTACAGACACTGCTTCCTACCCCATGCTTCAGTCCAGGAGCTTAGAAGCTAGCCTTCTTTCCTCTACACTTTATTTTTGCCACTTTGCATCATTTCTGCCTTCTTATAATACTCTCCCATTCTCTGGAGAAAGCAATGCTTTAGCAATCCAATTCTTACTAATACTTAATAGAAAAATAATAACACTGCTTTCCCAGCTGACATTCTTCTGGGTTCACTTCTCCTCCTGGTCAGCCAAAAAATGTGTGTGTTGCAGGCCTGTGTTCTTACGTATAATTCAGGGAGTTTTCATTTTAAAATATGGGTCCCATGCAAGTATTGTCTGTTTCTCAGGATTTTATAATCATGAACTCCTCTTCATTAGCAAAGTGACTGTTGAGACAAAAAAATTACAAGGATAATCTGCAATGTGCATTAGAAAGGGGCTTAGAAAAAGAGGAGAGTTTTAGACTCCAAACTCATTTTGCCTTGCTTTGCCTCAGAAGGTGCCATCTGATAAAATCAGCAGAGATGGATGTTGACTTCATTACAGATCTGCTAATTTCAGAGATACTTGCTGAGAATGTTGCTGACTTTAATTGCCATCTTGATTTACATAATTTTGCTCCTTTACCACCTTTACATATACTAATTAGCAGGCTTGGCCTACACTTTTGTGTTTCACTGGTCTACTTGAGAAGGTGGACATACTACATGGGAACAATTATTTTTTTCTGGTGCCCCATTCCCTTAGGGCACAGGGCATCACCATGTGTGTGGGCACAATAGAAAGCTGACTCACAGGCTGCAACCTTTCTATTCCTCATTTGTTTTCCCTCAGGAAGCCCTAGTAACTTCACATGATTTCTTATCTTCTATTCTTAGGATCCTTTCTGTGAGGAAAACTATCAGTATAAAGAAGCAGGTATCTCCTGAATTACCTAATAACCTCAACTGTCCCATTTCTTTGCTGTTTCAGTAAGAGAAAAGTGATAGAGAGGAAAGGGAACTATGCCAACTTGAGTAATATTCACAGTAAATGTCTTTTTAAAAAAGTACTAAAGTCTGCTGACTGCGGAATTTTTTTTTAAAGCCTGCTGTCAGGCTGGCAATGGAAAAAAAGTCCTTCTCAGTCTCTCAGATGCACACTCACAGCCCCAAAGGATGAGATGACTAAGCTGTATGTGCTTTACCACTTTAGGCCTGCACTTTTGGATCTTATCTTTACCAGAATAATTTATGGATGGAAAATTAGTCACTTCGTTGCTAAAAAGATTTAGTATCAATGAGATTTGAAAAGGATGACTGAGTGAAAAGACTAAACCTCCTGAAAAGACCCCTGGACATTCTTGAAGTAGTTTTTCTACTTTGTTTTCTTTACACTTCTGAAGTGATTATCATTTTACATGTTTTTCTTCTTGATCCAGAACAGACTTGATTATATGAGCTCTTCAACAAGCTGGCCTGGCTGCTGAAATCTGCACTACTTTGATGGTAGCAACAAAAAGTTGGTGCAGGGTTTTATTAATTGTAATACAAAATGACATAAAGAAACCAGTGTAATTTCCTACTGTTATTTTTCTACTATGCTTTTTGAATGTACTTCTTAGGAAAATGAAAAAGCTCTTTGTGATAGGGATTATCTTCATTATATGGTTTAGGAGTGAAGTAGTTAACCATGTTGATTTCTACAGTGCTATATTTAAGTTTCAGAGTTAACATCCCTCTGAAACAAATAGAGCTGATTATTCTTTTTAGAACAATTTTTTCTTGTTCTGCAGACTGAGGTATTGTCTACATTAAGAACATTTGCACCATTATAACTACCCTAATTTTAGTCACATCAATCCCACTCCTTGATGTAGACGAATTATACGTAACCACATCAGATAAAGCATTATTTTATGGCTGTGCAGTCTGCTCAGATTAGGCATTTCCAAAAAAGAACAATCGCGTTCCATTACTGCAAAGTTCCCCAAATGGGGAAAGATGATATTAATCACTTTGCACAATCCTTATGCAAAAAAAGGGGAAAAAAAAGGAGGGGGGGTGTGGGGGGACGGTTAAAATGTTTTCTGAAGAAAGGGAAGTAATAATTTAAAAAAACTAAAACCCATAAAACTCTGTACCTGTCTGGGGCGGCCCCAGCCCAAGACTCTGGGGAGAGTAGGTTCCTGGTAAGTTCCTGCTGCAAAGGGCTCTGATACCAACTTTCAGAGCAGTCTACTGATACAGCTAAAAATGCAAACCACTGCCTTCCACAGCACCAGCCTCATGCTAAAGAGGCTTATGTTCCCTTGAGAAGGAACAGATATTTTCTGTTTGCATACTACCGAACACAGGAGGGTCAGCTACCACAATATAAATATTTAATCCTAATAACTAGGGAGGCAATATCAAGGGGATATGTTAACATGATGCCTCTCTAAAGCAGTGAATAAGCCACCACTCCTCTTTAAGAGATAGCAGAATAGGAGCTGGATTTTAAAATACAGAATCAAAAGTTGACCAAAGCCTGTATTTCCATGCCCATTTATGATGTAGATAAAGCGCCCATATTTTTAGCATAAGGCATACCATGCAGCAATTTTTCCAGTGTAAGGAGTCAGACAATGAAAGAGGGGCTGGCAGCAACAGAAATGGGGGTTTGCCTCTCTCTCCCTCCCCTTTCCTCCCTGGAACACAACATATTTTTATCAGGAACAAAAATAAATAAATCCTCATTTGTCTTGCTGTGCCAAATTAGTATTCCATCCATGAACTGTCCCATCAGGGAAAAATGCCTCCCTCACACACGTGTTCAGGATAGCACTGATGGATCTGAGGGCCTCTCCAAACACAGTGACCATCTGCTAGGCAAAACATAGGGGTCTGACAAGCAGGAGCCATTCAGCCCTGTTGTTGGGCCACATTATTACATATTTGACAAGGGTAATGAGAGGCTGTCATTAACCTTACATGACAGTCTCCACAATGACACACACTAAAGCAAGAACAAAGAGCAGAACTCAGTAAAAAGGCACCTACTTCTCATTTAACCCCGAAATTGTCAGACACCATTATTGCTAATGGAGGCTGGCGGTCCTGGGGTTAATTTCCATCTCTGTGCTCTGCTTGTTCTCTTTTTGAAATGTACTCCTCATATGGTTAAGGAAGCAGTTTTATCAAGGCTATTGGGAAGGCAATGCATTATTTATCATAACACACTGAGATGTAAGAACAGAGAGGGTCTCCTGGAGGAATGAACAAACAGACATATTTCATGAACCCTTCTGATGAGCTTAAAAGAAATCTGAGCTCAGTCTCTGATATTTAAGGTTATCATTGCCTAAGTGTGACCTTTCTCTCATCTGCATTTCCTGCCAGGTTTCTGTCAAGCTTGAAATCACAAGACTGTTTTTCCTGGTGACCTTGTCACAGTCACCTGGCTTTATAATCACAGGGAAATCCCATAGAGAAAGTTATCGGTCGCCTGACTTTTAGTTGAACAACAGACGTAGGGTGAGACAGCACTTACAATTTCAGGAAATAAAAGGTCATCTGACTATAAGATCTCTGTCTCAGGTGTGATGACATGAGTTACAGTCCTAGAGCAAGTTATGAAGATCTCATAATAGGGCTGCTTACCACCTTAGCAAGACGAGGAACACATCTATTTCCATGGTGACCTGAGGGCTTAACCTAGGACAGGGCTCTCTGGGATTGAATGCAAGCACTTGTTCGGATGCTTTGGCATATTAGGGACAAATGAAAGAAGTGAAAGTGAAGATTATGCCTCACTGCAGGAGACTCAGAGCCGGTACAGCTGGGCGTTAGCTCACAGGAGTCACAAGGTTTGGGAACAGCTCGAGCCAATGAGAAAATAGGACATCAGGTGGTGGGTAGCTGCAGTATGAGGATGCTCAGAGCCATCGGGGGGAGGGGATGTCATCTCTGTGGAGAAGCTCTCTATAAATAGCATACAAAAAGCAAATCACTTTCCTTCCACACAAAGAAGCAAATGCAGCAGCACGAAGCTATCCTTCCAGAGGCACTGGCTGCGAGGCTGAGAAAGAAGCTGTATGAATGAAAGATTAATATTTCTATGGATAAAGTGGAAGGTGAAAACTGTTATTAGAAGACAAACTATCCAACTTAGTGAGTCCAAACAAGACTGTATTTTATTAGAAAAAGTAGAATATATGTTGTAGAAGCACATTTCAGATTATTGATTGATTTTCCAAATGTATTGTGGTGCTGCTTTACAGAACTGGATGCCAATGTCATGTGCTACCTTTTCTGCTCTCTCACTGGAGAATGTCCTTCTCCCAAGCCACCCACAGCAGAGTCTGATGTAAAATTAAAAAAGTCTTGTTTCAATTGAATCAAACCCCTTTTGTTATCTAGCTATCCAGAATTCATTTTCCATTAACATCTGCATGATCAAACAGTGGTTTTACAGCTAGTCTCAAAGAGCTACTGAAAGGAATAGAGAACACACATGAAATTGAGTTCTGCTTTGAAATGACAAAAATGCCAGTGAAGCATTTTTTTTCCTTTACTCAGTCTGGTATACAGCTACAGCTACTGGCATTCAGTGAGCAGTGGAAATAGTCAGTCCCACTTATGCCAGTTTTTTATCACAGGGTAAGTCTAACCAGCTAGTATTCCTTCCCAAGTGATCTTCTTTCTCAGCTAGCACAGGGAGACCATTCATTAATTTCCTCAGTAAATGTGCATGTCAAACCACTAAGGATGACTGAAGCATTTCTGCTGCAGTACCATCAATATATGGATTGTACACTGTTCTCTGTCTTTCCATCTTTCTCCCTTCCTGCCTCCAGCCTTTACCTACTTCCATCCACTCCCTCTTGTTATTTTTTAATCCACAGTCTGAAAAATTCTTGGCTTTATCTCGAAACAGAGTAATATGGAAGTCTACCTTCATTATTTGAGTTTTAACAGACTGGTATGATCTCTAATAATAATTGTAAACCAATGTGTTTTAGAACACACTAATGGGCAACCTTATCAAATATGTCTGCTTGTCTCTAGCACATACAATGAAAATGAAGCCAAATTACCCCTGACTAGAACTTGTTAGGCTAAGACTGGTGGAGATGCTCACCTCTTCTTAGTTCTAACTCTGGTCATATGCTTGTGAACAATGGGAAATGGCAGTGGTTTGAAAGACAGTAATTTCTTGTTAGTTTTTCTGAATATTTTATGTGCTAATCATATGATAGGCAAAAATGATTTATGAATGTAGAGATATCATTGCTCCTAAGGAAATCTTCAAATTGAGTATATGCATAATATTCTAGTGGCTTTTATTTCTGTAGAGAATTTGAGGAGTCTGTGTTATCAAGATCCCTCAGGACAACGAAGAAATATTTGATACGTCTTTCCTTAAAAGGAATTTTAAAAGGGTTCTTTAACTCTAATTAGCGAATCTGCTTGGGAATTCTCAGAAATAGTATTTCATGCTCATAAATGAAAAATAAAGTATAATTTTCAAACAAAAAAAAAGTTGATTTCCTGTTTCAAGTACAAAATTCAGACTTTACAGAAGACCAGATTTGATGGCTCCTTACTAACATACATGTGTTCCCTCGACACATCCAGCAAAGGTCATCACATTTACCTAGAAGAACTATTTCCTTATGAATGCAATTATTTATGGGCCACTCTTGTGAGGCTATACAAAACTACTACATATTCATTTAATGTGATAGCTGGCACTTAAATGTTCATACTATTAATTGCTAGAATTGCTCTTTATTTTCTTTTTCTGAAGCTGAGACTAGTTACGTGTTCACTCCAATATTTTGTCAGCTATTCTATTTTGTATAACTTTTCAAGAGGTATATATACTGTGTAGGATTCTTCCTGTGTTATGATATTAAAGAAAGAAAGATCATCATAATATAAATAGCAAAACTGCACTGCTCTGTAGTCACTTAATATTAACTTAATATATTAATATTAACTTAATATAACTTAATATTTTCTAAAAGCTACAAAGTCAGGGAAAGGATCTTAGAATCATTTAGTGGTTTGGGTTAGAAGGGATCTTAAAGATCATCTGGTTCCAGCCCTCCTGCCATAGGCAGAGACTCCTCACACTAGACCAGGTTGCTCAATAATATCTAATACTAAACTGTAACTGGAAAGCAAATGAGGAATACTAATAGAATGTAACTCTGTTGTATTTTGCATCACATTCAAGAACAGAAATTATTTTTATCACTTGTCCAAGTCACCTTTACATTCCCAGTCTTGGATCTGTAAATCTATTGTGTATTTCACTGCATATGAAATAAATGTAAATGGAGGATTGACATTTTAACCTTTTCTTGGAAGTTGTCAAAGAAAGAAAAAAGGCAAAAAAAGGAGGGGAAAGTAGAAACAATTATCAGTGTGAACAGAAGTGTCTGCTATCCCAGAAAAAAAAAAGGAATTTGCAATTTTTGGAATATGGAACCAAATAAAAGGGTTTATATTTTAATCAGGAGAGAGTTCATTCTACATATGCTGGCAAGTCGTGCCAGTATGATGTTCTGCCTTTAAATTAGCTGCAAACACTATCACATGAGTCAGACTAAACTACATTTAATCAGATGCCTGATGAATTATGAATGGATCTACCAAGAAATTGGACCATTAAGTATTAGATGAGACATAACTTCCCCAGATGCTTCACCTAGGGTAAACGCAAGTATTTGTATTCCAACTTTCTAAAAGTGGAAAGACTTAACAACCAAAATTTGTTGATAGCTCAAGAGACTCCAGGACTGGAAATTTGCTTGCATTAAGACAAGAATTGTAGGGTTTAAATATATTAAAAAAACAAACAAATGAAAAAAAAACCAAAAAAAGCGCCATGTATGAAGAAATACACATTTTTTAATCACCTCTGACAGAAATAACTTGACCACAATCTGAGCAACAGAGTTCCAATGAAATAAGTGAAGAAGGCAGTGAGCTAGAACTTGCCTTTCTGAGGAAATGGCAGACAGCTTGGACTTAGACCATATTTCCATATAAAATAATGAAAATTACAATCCATTCTGAGCCAGGGATTCTAAGAAAAGACAATAAAACAGAACAAGGATCCTGCCAGGCACTATTAAAAGATTAGCAAAATAACTCTGTCACTAAAATCCTGATTTTTGCTTTCAAAACAGTAGGCAGCACTGCAGATTTTCAAGGTCAGAAGTAAAATGACTGATTGACAGTAAAAAATTCTGCCCTTCACTGTGGTGAGCAATGACTGCAACAAGAAAAAAACAATGGTCTCCCTATGCTGGGCAAAATTTCATCAAAGGGTAGTGCAAGCAGTGCAGAGTTTAGGCTATATTCCTTTAATTCCTCTCATGGCTCATGAAGGACTATTAGCTTTTTATAGCACGTAGCTATTGGCAGCCCTGCACAAGACCTAAGTACACCAAGTGAGTCAAGTCAGCATGGCAGAACGGTTTGCTTATTATGGTCCTAATATATAAGCTTCAGATGCAAATACAAAATAACCAGATGCTGTAGGAGTGTCTGAATTCAAGGCTGCAAAGAGGGAAAAGTAGGTATGAGCCCCAGCAATTAGGTAGGTTGCAGCAACTGACTAGAGAGGAGCTCTGTCTTACAATTCATTAATTTTTTGTGCTAGTGATGGATATTTGCCCTGGAGGAGGAACTTACTGGGGGCTCATTCCACTGTCCTGGTTCCCTCAAGGTATGCTGAAAGCCCTAGTGGAAACATCACATCCCCCCCTTCACTCCTCCTGTGTCTCATCACGTGTCCCCTTGATAGCCCACAGTGATTTGTTTCCTTCCCACACAGAGGTCTACAATGCTCCCTTTCCAAACACTTGCTGTGTTTGCAACAGCCCTCCACCATTTCCCTCAGCCTAGTCAGGCGTGTTCTGCTCCTTCTGATCCTCACAAGAGCTCCCTCCAGCTGCACCTTTTCACCATGTGTCAAGGTGGAGGAAAGTTTTTGTGCCAGCAGGCATCTCAGACAGCAGGAGTTTCTGACAATCCTTGGCTCACTGCTGTGCTGAGGTCAAGGGTAAGAAATTGCTTCTCTTGAGGAGTCGTGCCTCTAGCCCAGTAGCAGTCCACAAGGACACTGATGCTCCCTGCTCTTTGTGTTGGGAGGTCTGTGTGGCACAGGAATAGCTGCAGCAGTCCCAGCCTGCATGGAATTCTGCTCTAGGAAGAAAATAAACAACCTGATCTACTGAGTTCTGAGGACATTTCATAGGAAGAATGCTTTCTGCTGTTGCCTGCTGGAGTCAAGGTTTTAGAGCATTGTTATCTTTTAGTTAATCAAAAGTGGTGGTCTCTATCACAACTAAAGTATACAGGTGGAAACTACTACAAAGAGAAAAATAGTTAAGAATCAGGTAAAGGCCCAATAAAATGTTCTATGAATATCAACATTGTACATACAGGAAACAATGTGTTCAAATCAGGGCTCAGAAGCGGCCTGTAACTTGCTCCACCAGGGTACCAGGGAACTCGATTGATTTTTTTTGCACTGATTTTTTTCCCTTCTAAGAAAAATAAAATGCTACAAGGAGTCATTCAGTTGACAATAAATGATGGGACTTCCAAAGATGGGTATGCATCATTTTCTGCTCATGCCTATGTTTCCAAAGTGGGTCACTGTCCTCTGCACATGGAGAACTCTGCAGTCCTTTAGGGAGACACAAGCTGTGCTGAGATGGGTTTCTTTTGTCATGAAATTAAGAGAAACATAACCCTGCCCTTTCTAGTAATCAAAACCAAATTATTGCAGTGGTTCAAAAGGAAGATACCTCTCTCCAGCTTGTTTCAATAACCCACATTCAGTCTCTAACATATCCTTTCACTGTCAGGCAGGTATCTCATTTCTGTCCTGGACACCTACTCATACTATAGTTTTGTAAGTACTGGTACTTCATAGATGGTATTTACATATTTCCCTACTCTGAACCTGCTCCCGAAAGAATTCTAGGGCCCATCATGTGACACATCATAGTCAAATAAATTTTGACTTTTTTAGTGAAGTATTATTTATGTCACTATGAAGGCATAAATAGCTGTATTGTATTTCCTGTCAAGTCATAAAAATCAAAGTAACCCATCTCAAATAATCTGTATGAGATACTAAATCGATTCTCTTAAACCTAATGCCAATTTGCATGCTGAAGTAGGGGTTGTCAGCAGTTCTATTGCTTTGAATAGGAGAGCCAATGTGCTACCCCTGCTCTGACACTATTTCATAAAAGACTGTCACAATCACACAAATGAAGCCTGATCTCCTCCCTAAGAGCCATCTAATACTGCAAAATAAATGCTGGTACCACAAAGGATCTTCAGAGTTTCCAGGAATTTCTTTTGTCTCAGGCTTCTCAATTCATTGTCCTTCCTTCCCTCTTCACTTTGCCAGAGAAATCATTCAGAGGATGATTGCTCAAACTATTGCAAGAACAGAGGCACCAAAACCAGAATTTGGGCAAGACTGAGTGCTGACACTAAATGATTGCTCTTCAGACAGGCTCTGCTCAGCTTCGCCTTCCCTCATGAGCAGCCTGTACATTTGACTTTGACTATTTCAGATCTGCCTCTGTACAGCCTCCACAGTCTTCACAGCATCCACAAATCTGGAAGGCTCAGTCCCAGAAGAGTCAGAATGTTGACATACTGCTCCCCAGACCACCTTTCACAGGGGATCAGTCAGCACCTGCTTTCAGAGTCCAAATGTTTCAGAGTCACTGTTGAGTTCTGTGCAGCACAGTTACCTCTGGGCTCTTTTAAGAAGTGGTCCAGGAGGGTAACACATGCCTATTTGCAAAGCCACGGGGTTAGGAGTCTGACTCAGCACAGGCATATTGCAGCTTTGTCAGTCCAAGGGGGCATGATCTAATTCTCAGGAGTTTTCCTAAACTTTGCAGCAGTGAAAGGCAGGAGAGCATTTACCAAAATCATCTCATTTAAGCTCTGCCTCCATTCAGTAACAAATGCAAAATGTACTGCACCATGCTTTGGCAAGACAAACCCTGAGCTCTACAGGTATAAATGACTTTGCTTCAAACTGGCTTCTTGGATTGCAGATAGCAGCTTTTACTCATGGGATAAAACAATGGCAATATTTCTTTTTAACAAATAAACAAATTCTTAGCACATACAGGAAGGTCTGGTACCTTCATTCTTCACCTTTTATTATATGTTTGTATGTTCCTTTCTGCCAGTAAAGCAATGTGAAGAGAAGATGGTTGTAATCAGATCATTGGCTAAAACAACTGATCAATAGCAACTGCATATGCTGCAAAGAGCCTTTAATGGCCCTTAATCCCCATTAGGCTGATCTGGAGGAAGTTGAAGGGGAAACTGCATCACATTTCAACCATTTATAGCAGTATCCTGGTACTTGAGCAGCTTTCAGGGAATGGGAGCATTTGTTCTGAGGTGCTCTGGGACAGTCATCAATAGGTAGGAAACTATTGCATCATTATTACTCAGGAAATGCTTTGGGGACACTCTAGGGAATTGACTCCAATGGATATTATTTTTTAACAGAAGCCTATGTTTGGTCAACCAGTAAAGAAGTACCATGTGAAGATTTTCTACCACTGATAATAAAACATGTTTTGGGATATATTTGACAGTAGGTATAAAATCAAAGAGGCTATTTTTAGTTATTTAAGCTACCATACTTTCCTTAGGAACATCTTCCAAACCAACATTATTCATATTCCTGACATGCTACAATGCAGCCACATAATGACAGAAGTTGCAACATATTCTTGGTTTGCTTCCTCACTAAGCCAAATAAAAAGTCCACACAACACTACAGTACATAAATGGTTTGAGAACATTTTCTTGTGTATCCCATGTCATTCCTCTGAGCTGAAACAAATCTACATGTATGCCTTTTCAGCCTAATCTTTTTTTTTTTTTTTTTTTTTTTGCAAAGATAAAAGACCACCACGAGGAATAAGGACCTAAAATGTGTACCACCCATTTCATAGCTACTAGGCATTATCAGAGGATTCAATTGGAATTTGTAAAGGAATTCAGTGGTTTGTTTACCGGGTCATGTATCTTGCATTTACTGACTTTGAGAAACATAAAGCCATTGAAAATTAAGTTGCAAGTTGCTTAACCTGAGCAGCGTGTGGTGGGCAATAGTCCTTGGGAATGCCCAGTTTTGATTCCAATTGCTTTCAATGTGGTAAGTGAGGAAAGCTAGATAAGCTTGTCAGGAGGGTGGCTGAGATGCAAGGTTAAAGAAACTGTGCTCCCCAGAGCAGGGATCTGTGCATCTCCTTCCCCCATGCATACTTGGTATGTATTGAAAGAAATTCAGTGAAGCCTATTTCACTGATGAGATCTAGAGCTGTACAAACTGGAGTTTGTCTTTACCAAAAGAATTTTTAGCAGCAAGTGGACTCTTGGGACTCTCTGATTCCAGGGTAAGTCTAGTGTTAAATGACATCTTTTATAAAATGGCACCACTGCTGCAGTTATGTTGTGTATTGCTTTAAAATGACAGCATTGAAATAGAAGCCAATTCTCATGTTCTCAGAGGTCCTAATTTATGCTCATCTTCACTGTCTAGAAGTGTGCAGGAAACAAAGAGACAACTCTGCATCGGTGCAATTCTGCTGGCACTACTGCAGGAAAACTCATCGAGCTTACCTTATCTATCATCTAGCCTCAAGAGGCCCCAGAATATTCTTGTGAATTGATTTTGCAGCTGGAAAGATATTTCCCCTTTGCAACTCCAGTCACCTCAGACTTATCAACAGACAAGTATCAGCTGTGAGAAGAACATGTGTACTTCTTGTTTCTTTAACAATTCATAGAAAAGGGCCCAAAATCAGAGTGGATAGGCAGTTCTGTTCTTAATTTTAGGCACAAAGATGTTAAGTCAGTCTGTAGTATCAAGGGATTTGTATGGTTTCTTAGTGAAATTTGGCTATCATGTCATGTTTTTTTAGACCAATTTCTCATCCACTGCTCTAGAGCAGCTCTTGGGAAGTTATCCAGTTATTCCTCTGCACTTTCCATTGAAGGCTCCTATCAAAGCCTTATGCAATCAGTGGAAAAGCTTTTCAGTAGACGCTGCTATAACATAGATGGGAGGCACCTCTTTGAGGAGCAGACTGGGTTTCTTTGCCCTTCTTTGCCATCATCCTGCAAAATCAGAGGTTCAGAAACTGAGAATCTCAGTGCTCCTAATGCTTATACTGGCAGTTTTTACCAAAAAGACTAAATATAGAATTTTCTTGAACTGAGCCTTCTTCCTAAGGCTTCTTGTGTGACATTTAAGCTTCTGATGGCTAAATAACAGCTGCAGTAATATGAAGAGATTACAGAAAAGCACCAGCCCCTGGAAGCAAAGAGGTTATCCCATGGTGCTTTTCTGCAGCTTGTTTCATATCTGCCTCATGAAGTCCTCTGCCTTCCTAAAATAACATGTAATTAGTATTCAATACACATGTTTACTACTAGCAAATGGGAATAAAGCATAGCAGAATTCTTTAAGAGTGCTGATTCTATTTTTTAAGTGGTTTTCTATTTTGAATGACATCTGCTTTGTGAGAGACTTAGAAATCTGGAAAGAGATTTGCAGAGGAGAATGAAATTGTCTTTCTGAGCCTTCTGTATTCTATCAGCTTCAAAATAAATACTTGAACTTGCCCTCCTGCAAAAATCAGTACAATGCCAGCTCACTTTTTGACAGTTTTATATAACACCTAATCTTTGTGGAAATATTTTGGAGTTTATTTTGGTGTTGCCTTTCAATTAGTCTAATCAAAACATTTAAGGATTTTAATAAACATGACTGAAAAAAACACACACATCTGTCAGAAAACACCAATGATCCACTGTATTATCTGCAGCTTTACATATCAGGACTTGAAGACAGCTAATAGAATCATTCTCTATAGATTAAAAAAAAAAAACAACAACAACAAAAAACCCAAAATCAAAACCACAAAATTTTTTAGATAGATTACGTATTTACGTTCAAGCTCTTCATATTAGGGGAAAAAAAACCTCCTTACCTGTGTGACAATCTGAAAGGGCTTTATTTGTTTAAATTATATCCATTGCAGTAAGTGTGTATAGAAGAGATGGCCAGGGTCTGTTGTAGTGTAAGGATGCATGAAGACACGAACTTTAATCTTCTAGGCTCATCTTGAGCTCCTGAGAGTAAGACCTGGCTCCCAAATTTCAGCTCTGGGCTGCAGGGATGCCTGCAGCTCTTCAGAGGCTGAGACCAGGGAGATGAGCTACCTGCCCAGAGGTGATGGGCACTGGTGAGCATCTGTGTGGCACCAGAGGTGAGGAAAGAGGTCTCCTGGATCTTACTGGAGTTTTCACAGAGGCAAAGTCCCACCACTACTTCAGTGGTATGACCAAAGCTGGTGATGCACAGCATCCCACGGCAGCACTGAGGGAAGTGCCAGGGATAGCAGTGGGCCACAAAGGTACCTTTGCTGGCCTGATGTGACTCCAGGGAGTTTTGACACTTACTGGGGGCTTGGATGTGGGACACTGTGGAGGCTTATCTGGCCCTCATGCTAGAAGTCCCACTGTTCTTCCACATGGGCACCTACAGCACTGCCAGAGGAGGTCTGAATCATGCCAAGAGTGACTGTGGGGCTCTGGAATGACGGTCAAGGATATTTGGCCCTCACATTCAGGGTGTCCAAGGCGACACATTCTTCAGTGTCTCCTTGGACCTGCTAGAGAAGGAGAAGCCAGGGAATATTAGATGTATTCCACAATTCTGTGCATTAACAAATGTTTGCACAGCTGGGGTTGAAAACAGGAATTTGAATTCTGGTGCCTTCAAGAAGTGACAGGGAAAGACAGGACACCTGACGAGGTAGAGAATCTTTGCCAACAAGTTGGCCAATCTGGCAAGAGTTTTAGACTGGGAGTGATGAGGATCATGATGACATTGCCTACTGGAAGAGGTGGACTGGTTTGATAATCAGAGTGCAGAGAGATGTGGAAATTTAATAATCAAAACAGGGTGGAAGGGAGTTCAGTCCAAATACACGGACACAGAGAAGGAAGTACCTACAGGATATGGAAGAAATTCTCTTAGCATTTGGGGGAAATCAGCATGACTGAGAACCTCTCAATGCCTGTACAATAATACTTGCAGGATGGAGACTAAACAGAAAGATTAAGAGGTCTGTGTGGAGGCACAGGATTTACAGGGTTGTACAGATCTCACTGGAATCATGGAAATGTGGTGAGACAGCTCACGAGACTGGAACAATGCAGTGCCTGAATAAAGGCTCCTTGGAAGGATGGTGAAGAGTGGAGTTGTTCTGTACATGAGAAAAGAGCAGGGATCCATGAAACACTGACTTGGGATGGGTAAGGAGCCTACTGAGACCTTATGGACCTAGATTAGAAGACAAAACCACATGAGCAACCTTGTCACAGCTGTTTGTTACAGAACCATGATCAATTAGTACTGTGGGAGTCTTATCCAGAAAAGTGCTTCACATTTGCAGGCCCTGGTACTCATGGGAGAATAACCAACTCAGTGTCTTCCAGAGGGGCAATAGAGCAGGGTAGAGCAATCCAGAAGGTTTCAATGATGGTGACTGAAAAGAGTAAACAAGACAAATCCAGGCTCTTGTCAGCAATATCTAGTAGAAAGATAAAAGGCAACAAGCACAAATTTAACTATAGAAAGCAGACTTGGTTTTTTTTTCTTCAGGAGTGGTGAAAAAGTAGCACAGGTTGTTCTGGCAAGCTGTGAAGTCTTCATTGTTGGACTTATCCGAAATCTCTCTTTGCCCAATTCTAAGCAACCTGGTCTAGCTGACCCTGCTTTGAGCAGGGGGCTGCATTAGAAAGTCCCCAACCTGCCCTCAGTCCCAGTCTGGAATAGAAAGTCCTGTCCAACCTCATTGGTAGTCTGGGTCATTAGTATGGAGGCCAGGGAGCAATTTTTGTCTTTTGGGATGAAGTCTCATAGGAGGAAGTCACCTAAACTGACAGACCCAGAAGCTCCCTTGGGATCTCAGTTCTATGTTCATATCCTTGGGTTAGGGAATGCTCTTGCATCCTCCCCCTTGATTTCTGGAAAGGAGCCACACTGCAGCACAGACAGGGTTCTGTGAACCTTTGTGCACTAATGATCACATTTTCCTCTTAAATCAGGAAGGCTTTTAGGGAATCTTGCTTTTCTTACCCAGTCCAATATAATTTCCTTGAAATTCTCTGTTGGAGGGGCAGAAAGCAAAAATTCCTCTGCAGTTCTATTTCATCCCACAGAGGAATTGACAAGGCTGAGAATCTGAGTCCAACACAGACAGAAGAGCACCAGACTGAAGTACACACAGCAAAGAGAAAGCTGACAAGCTGTTGCATTTTGTAGCAGATGCAGCTCTAACAGGGTATGTGGCTTCATTCCTAGATAATGAGTTGCAAACGCTTACTGAGAATGCTGGTTTTGTTCAAAAAATATCTCCTCAGTTAATATACAATATGTGCACTGGATGAATGTGTGCTTCTATTCCCATAAAGCAGTAAGAGATCACAGAGAGGAGCTGTCACACTTTACTGGGCTGATACTGATTGTTTTGGCTGTTCATATCATTGCTTTCTATTTCTCTTCTGAACAATACAGTTAAAAAGCTAATGCTCAGAAATCAAATTAAAGGCTGTTTCTTCTACCACAGTTCCAGGCTGTTTAAAGGGATGGATGCATTCTGTCTGAAGTTCGAGCTGGTAGGATGTATTCACACTTTCTGTGCAGAAGTCTGAAGATTAAGTAGTGTATGCACCAAAATGCAGAAGAGTTGTTGTACAGATCAGATCAGAGCAGATATGTCGCTTCTGTGTACTCGAGCAAAGAAACAGAAAGCAGAGGGAACAGTGACCACACCTATTGGGAGCTCCAAAATGGATTAAATGTCATCAAGAGGGTGTACAGAGAGAAAAATTCTTCCTTCAAGACAACACAAAGGCAAGAATGGATGATCAGGTACCAAAGATGTAAAGAGATAAGGCAAATTCACTAACTAAACATGAACATATCAAGGCAAATAAACTCTAAACTCGGGCAGGTACCCAAGCATGTATGTAATTCTGTCAATTTCATTTTACATCACTAAGATATGAATGACAAGCTTCACAAGCATCAAAGACAAGATGTTCAAAGTAAAGTAAGTTTCCGATCTGGAATGCAATGAAATATGAAGGAAGAAGTTCTACCAGAAACAATGTTGGTGGAGAAGGATGTCTATGACTTTAAGTATGTACACACTGGATTCAAAATCAAAGAGATAACAAAATAGCAAAATAACAAACTAAGAAAAGTTACTCCCTTTTTTTCTTTCAGCTTGAGGGTCCAAGAAGTTCATACACCAAGCAGCAATGCCCACTTTACAAGCCTGTCCTCAGCTGCAACTTCTCTCTCAATAAATAGGAAAATAATTTGATGCAGTAGCAGTATAGGGAGACAAGCCTATGATTGTAAACTTGTTTCCAATGTTGCCATTAGTGTTCAAATATTGAATTTTTTATTAGCTTCTGTAACCTAGTAATGACAGAATTAGGCTTGCAGTCTTTGACATAGGATGTCATTTTTCTGCTGCCACAACAAATTGCAGAATCTTGTGCCTGTTGAAGGTGCTGAAAGGATCAAAGTGAGTGCAACTTTCTTGTCAGAAGCAACTCTTAAAATCAGATTCTTAAGGATATTCCTCCTACTGTGCCCTTTATTTCAACTGTATTTTGCATTTAATACTGCCAGTTGGCCCATTTTAGAGTTTGCTGTTGGACTCTGAATCGATTAAGTGGTCTATCCTGTATAAATAAGAAATATGGATGAGGAATAAACTGGGTAAACATTTAAATTCATGGTCTTGGGCTACTGATAGCTCAATGACTGAAACCAACTGCATTTTTATGCCTAAAGTTCCTGGTGATTCTGAGAGAGAGAAAGGAATAAAGTGATTGCAGAAGAGATTTTTTTTTTTTAACTTGGAATACAGTTATTAAGAAGCTAAAAAAAACCCAACAACAAACTAAACCCCTGCACTACTGGGAAGTGTGCAAGACAAAGAACTCAGAATTATGACATGCCTCAAACCATGTCTATAGATACAATCTACAACCTGCACAGGCATATATCCATTATCAGAGTATATTTGGTTGTATGACTTTCTGTAATAAACACAGCATGTTCATCTGCAGTACTCCTGCCTCGTGCAATTTACTGGACAGATCATGTCCTAAGGATGTTTCTAAGTGAAGTGGACAGTTAAGAGAAGGACTCCCATCTCTGGCTGGTTTCTGAGAACAGAATGTGCTACATGAAACAGGATGAAAATTTCCAGAAGAGAAACTATCTTCCTGATTAAGTCCCTGGACTATCATCTTGATCTCTGAATTTTTTTCTTTGTCTAAATCATAGTTTTTTTCTGTGTGATACTGATCATAGCATTTGTGCAAACTCTTTCTCTGTGATCACTCCTATTTCATTTTCTGAATGCCCAGTCTGAAACAGCTGGAGTATTGAACTCGTAATTACAAAAGTTTGATGTGAACTGTGCCCTGAACACATAAAAGGCAGCAGAATGCACAGACAAACCAGGCTCTGTTCTTGAAAATAAGCCTGTAAACAATGAACTGATATAGGGCAATGTTAGCTTTAGTGTCAATGACTTTGTTCCCAATTTGTAAACCTGAGACACCATTCTATACAACACCTGGCTGATGTGTTGTATAAATAAATTCATTAATATCTACAAAAACACAGATATCAGAATTAGATTAAAAACCCATAAAAAGGAATATATTTGTGCTCAGTGGAGATTTTGGATATTAATCATTAAATGGTATATGGGACTGCTCACAAAAGAATTAATAAAAACTGTTGTGAATCATGTGGGTTAAAGTCTTTATTGTAGTGTATGAGCACAGTTGGCAGATACAAGACTGTAGGATACTTTAACTGGGTATTTCCTGGCTGTGAACCTTCACCAGTCTTTCCAGGTAAGATAGTTTGTTTTGTTCAGAGATATTTGTATCCTTGTAAATTTCTGAAATTTCTACATGGACAGTTAAGAGCCAGTGATATCAATCCCCACTACATGGATAAGGACTTGATCTAAGCCGTCTGAATCTAGATAGAGGAAAATGATATAAATAATTTGGAAAATTCTAAATTTTTTTTCAGTAAATAAAATTTGGAGATTACCTAGGTTAAGGGGACATTTAGAGAAGAAATATTTTAAAATTCTCAAATGTCAGCTACAGAAAACATGCCCTTGGCACATACAGTTTTATAGGAGACTATGATATTCTTTTTTCATGGTGCCCTTATTAGATCTTTCATATTTGAAGAAATGCTAGTCCTGACACAAAGGTTTGAACCATTGTGCAGTTCAGACAAAGTTTTCCAAAGAAGAGAAGAGCTCCAACTAATATTATTCATCTGCTCTGCTCTATTTACTTCTCCCTGAACTCAAGTCAGAGCTTATTTTCAAAGCCTTTGATAGACCACAGCAAAATTTATTCTAAAAACAAGTCTCATTTTCGCTGCCCTTGACCACTTTTGAATTTTCTTGTGAGAAATGACACGTTCATATGCATGGGAACAGAGGCTCAGCAGATGTCTCAGCAGATACAGATCTGCAGTGCATGTCCCTTCGGAAGGCAGGCAAAATGCTCTATTTTTTATGAACTACCTCTGCTTGGTTTATCTGCATGTCTGCTGCACCATTACCATTTTTGTTAAAAGCAAATGTATTTGAAAGTCTGTAGCTGAAGTGTGCCATGAGATAAAATGTGGACTTTGGGAATGGCAGGAAAATTACACAGCAACAAGCTGAATATCAGTGATGAGGACTGTTTCACTACGTCAGGACGGAAGAAATCAGGCAAAAATGAGACAGGCTACCTCACCCCACCTGAGAGCACTCAGAACAAATTTGCTTATGTTTGGCCTTCAGGTAATATCACAGTAGCTAGGGAAAGGCTTCTGAGCCATGATATAAATAAATAATCCACTTTTCTCCAACTGAAAAATAACTCATCAAAAGGGCAACAAATTTCTGTTTCAGAGTTTCTATAGTCTTTGCCATTAGACTAAAGCCTGTATTTGATTAATAGAAAATAAGTAAATAAATAAATAAATCTACATTCTCATATGACTGCTATTTTTCTCTCTCTCTCCTTTTTTTTTGAACTTACTTATATGTCCACACTTGATTATTTTCTTTACAGAGCTTTTCGCTTGATGTTCTGTTTTCTCTGCTGAAGTTCAGGCATATGCAATACCTGTTTCATTAGTGTCACTTGGCTTTTCATTAGACAAAGAAAATGAGCCTCTAAAGCATTCAAGGAAGAGACCAATAAAGATATATTACTGTCACTTCACTCAATAAGAGCAGATGGGTCATAATAGTAAGGCTGATACCAGTACGTTTGTACAGTGATTCTTTCTTATCAGGCAGTTAATGAAATGAATTTCTATCATAGCATCTTTAAAATATAATACACTCACAACTGTCTTTAAAGACCTATTTTCAACCAAATATGTTATCTATCAAAATATTCATTAAAATTAGGTGCAGGCCTACAGGAAGAGACAGATTAAATCATTGAGGCATCTGGGCCTCTTATTCCTCTAATGTGACCTCATTATATCGTAATTTGTTATTGTAGAAATTTAATTTTCTGATGCCATGGAATTATTGAGGGTCTTCCCATTTCCAGCATTTTCACTCTACCTAATTGTAAACTTCAAGATCATTTGATATTTGATACTGTTTGGCTCCAAGATTGGATAGGAAACCGATAGCCTGTAAATGAGGAAGCACTTAATGAGGAAAACGTGATGATATCTATCGACTATATTCTAAAATAAGATAAAGAAAAAACAATTTCACTTGAGAAGCCCTCAACTTCTCCCTGACATATTTATCAACTCTGTTCAGAGTAGATGTTTTGTTGCATCAGTATCAAGGAAAGAGGCAGATTCAAGAGAACAAACATGGCCATGAGCCTACAGGCCCTACCACTGAGCAGTCACTAATCCCATGGGTATGAAGGAGAAATTACATGACCTGAAAGCCTGGAAACTGGACTCTGGATATCAAAGGACCAACATGACAAGCACTTCAGCTAAAAAAATGCACCCATGTGACTTCTTCATGCACTTTCAGTATTCTTCATTGGGACACCCTTCCCTGCCAATGATAAATACTGGAAAACCAAATTTCTTTCCTGGCACTCTAGTAATGCTCCCCAGCTGAGGCATGACATTGGAAGACTTCAAATTTTTCAGAAATTCATGACCAAAGTTCTATCACCTACCAGTTCTTTATGGCAGAAAATCTTATGTAAACAATGCAAAAAACTTTGCCCTGCAGAGAAGGTTCTGTAAGTTTTGGATACTGCACAGCTGTTGCATGCAGGACAAAAAGCCAAAACACCTCTAATGCCCATAGTTCTGTATTCAAAGCTGTCACAAAATGGGGTGGAATAATGGGAAGGACATACCCATTGGAATGGTATTCCAATGTTCCTATAATTTCCCACACCAAGACCAAAACACACTTTGAGGGCTTAATGATCAAAATCAGTGCTTGATCACTCTGAGACAGCTTCTCCTGATGCTCTAAAGTTTGAAAAAACCTTGTGCAAGTCTAAGTTAAAGAAGAATCTCCCTTTCAGGTTTAAAACCAAATTATCCTTGATTAAGCAATTTAAAGAAAATTAAAATGAGATATAAACAACTGAACTGCGTTCTCTACAAGTACAGCAATATGAAGAATACATTCAAATTGTATGCAGCTTTGTCATGTACTAATTTACATATATACTTGTGAAGACTAAAATTAAAAATCTTAAAATATTTCTAAGTCAACAGAGAGTGGGTTAACATCAATATTCATGTGCAAAATTTGGCCAAGGTATTTAGCTTAATGGATACATCAACTTTTAATTTTTAGTGAGTGAATGAAAATATCTTTGCAAGGATGTTTCAAATTACAAAAGAATTCACAATACAGAGGGTATTACTTCATAACCTCAACACACCTCAAGAGGAATAATCATGAGGAATGCTCCAATTTTTTAAATGAAAACAAAAAAGTCTTTCATTTATCAGTCTTCAATTGGATACAAGAATTATAGATGTAAAAAAAAAAAAAAAAACAAACAAAAAACAAACCCAAAACCAAAGGCCATCTCCCCAAGGTAGCTTCTGAAGTGTGTTTAAGTAAAACAACTTCTCTTAATTATCTTGTTGCTCAATAATCTAATAGTTACTAATTGCAGTAAAACTATAAATATAATTTAAAACACAAACTCCATTTTAATCAGTGAAAATGGCCATTTATTGCAAAGGTTTTTTTGAGAAACAACTTTGCATTCTTATTAGTAATGTGGAGTGATAGGAAAATCAAAACTATATTAATTATACCCTACCCTCATTATATATTAATAGACTCAGAAACCAAACATTTTGTGCCTTGCAGACTGAGGTGTAATACTTAATATGAGGCTTTGCAGCAGCAGCCAATGTGGCACTTAGCTCTAATGCTCCTACTTTAGAGCATTGATTTGATGCCCCTGGGACCCATGAGCTCAAATCCAGCTGGGACTGCAGATACGCTGCACTGAGCCTCCAGAACTGTGTCTTGGGTTTTCCACTTCTCATGGGGGGCCAAATTATGTTAATGGGCACAGTTTGTATTTTGAGACATCAGTTTCTGAATGCAACGTGTGTGTCACCGGTCTGTTCCAGGCAAGCCTAAAGAATTCTCATGCTTTGATGGGAGAGAGGCCTGAGAAGATGAAGCCCCTCAAGGTGAGCAGAATGCAGCTCTTTAAACACAGGCATGCACAACCCTCACACAAAGCTGTGAGCTGAAGTAAGATATCATCCTCAGAGCACAGGAGCAGGAATGCTGCTTCTTGTACTGCACACAAGTTACGTGCCCCACTGGAAAGCCTGGTTGCTTTGGCAGCTGGTGGGATCCGGTGTTTGGGTGCTTTTCTGGGTATAAACTGAGAGCAGAATGACTGATCAATTGTGTCTCCATGACAGCAGCCTTTGTAGAGCAACTGTTTAAGTCAGATGCCAGACTTGTGACATTATTAATTTGGTTTCTGTATGGTTTCTGTAACTTAACTTAGTTTGCTGCTTTTTGATCTATTTGTTGTGTGGTCCAAATTGGTTTTTTTTTTGAAGACTGCTAAAGATGGATGAAACTGCAGACAAATGAACTCCATTATTGTCTATATGAATCTTAACTATGCTGTTTTACATTTCCAAGGATTTCTGCACCTATCCTAGCCCCAGGAAGCTTCATCAAGACAGATGTTCCTCAAAAGGAACTTTAAGAGAAAACACTGACTAATAGGGAGGAACCGAGAAAACCACCCCCATCTAGTTTGCCACACAAGACTGACACAAGAGAATGGACACCCATTGTATCACTGGCTCTCCCTGCCATATCTTTTCCATGTGTGTGGATGTAGCCATATGCCTGGACCTCCATGATCTTGTGAGATCTCAAAGGAAAGAGAGGTCAAGGGTATGCCTTCTCCTGAGCCCAGGAGACTTAAGAAAAGGCAGTGACATTGCTGGAGTCTCTGTGAATTGCTCTGGGGGGCATGAGCCCATCGGAAACTTCCTCCTACCATGACCTAGGGTGGCTTCTTTTACAGGTGAGACCTAACAATCCAAGCTAAGGTAAAGGCTTCAGCTCTCTCCCTTACAAAGAATTAACTTAATAGCAAATCAGGGAGTGATGCCCCTGCAAAGAGAGCTAATTCTTCCCTCCCACAGAAAAAATGGCAGATCCTTGTGCCTGGCGACTGCTCTTCATCTGTTTTTAGCTTTCCTAAGTTCATTTTCTTGACTGCACCATCCTCATAAGTGTTTGCAGCTCAAGCTGTGTCATCTGAATATGTCATTAGTCACTGAATAGCCGAGTGAGGAACAGTCAGCTGGGGAGGATTCAGAACTGTATAGTACTGATCTCTGCCCTCCGAGGATTATAAGCATTTTTCTAAGTGCCTCTAATTTTAATCTCCCAAGCTGTGGCTTGTACAAAAATATATTCAATGGCCTCCTCTCTATTATAATATCTTTATATAAAGGATTTTCTCTTTCACCTCAGGAAGTCAGCTTTGTAGCAGACCATCTCATTTAAAATCCAGTGTAACAAGAGTGGCATTTTTCTGTGTAAAATTGGAAGTACCACAGGTGATAGATTCAGCTTTTGCTTCTTCTGGTTACAAGTGTTGGAGATGGAAAAAATAATTTTGAAACACATTGTGGAAAGTTCAGATCTTTTCAGTTAGTGAAAGTAAGTAATTTACTTCTGTCTGTAAGTAATAATTATCTGTGTAGAAACCATAGTGATGGAGAAAGACAGCGCAACAGGATAAAAGGAGAAAAAGAAATCTTTGGATTTTCTGAAAGCGTTCAAAAGGATCCGTAAGCAATCTGTCTGCACCTCCTTCTTGACACCATGCACACAAGATAAAAACACAATAGGAAAATAAATAAAAAATTCAATAAAATAAAGTGGAGACCTAACAAGTAGAGCATAGATGACTCCCTTGGGATCCAGGTAAGGCCAGTGGTCAAAAACAGGATCCAGCTGCAAGGAATAGGAAACAAGTAAGCAGACAGGGTCAATGTTGAGTTTAATACTTATTTCAGGAAAGTTAGATGGTTTTGGGCTGTTTCTGGGGCTTTGTAATGATCAGACTTTGTGACAATGTGAAAACATCAGGGCAAATATAAACAAGTCAGACCAAAGGTTCAGAGGTATGGCTGAACATTTGTCCTTATTTGTTCATTTCCACACTTCCCAGCCAGCACACCGCGAAGTGAAGGAACCTTTTATGGGCTCCCCTGTGGTTGCTGACGTACAGTTTTAGGTTGAGGAAGTTCAATGGCTCCCAGTCACCGTGGGGATTATTGTCATGTCCTACGATAGATCACCACTGTGCAATTTCAACCAGGTCCATGGATGGCTTTTGGAGAGCTTATTTTTTGTAGAGGGCAATCACATCCTTATCTTTTTTTGCTTTTTTTTGCCCTCTGCACTGGTGTGTTTATTCAGCAGCATACTCCTTTCAGACAGGCAGGAACTGCAGTTTCAGAGGCTGGGAAGAGAGTAGAGATGCCAGCCATGAACAGCAGCTCATGGAAAGACCTTCAGAAACAGAGCAAGTAACAGCACTTCCCAACTATATACTGACTATCTGATATTTTTCCCAGTCTTTTCTCACAAATGTATTAATTTTTCTTTTGTTGTGTAATGAACATTTTTTCTTCAGTAGACACTCAATTTTTAATAAATCATTAGGCTGCACTTACCCATCCTTAGACTTAGAGCTTTCTTCACACTGCCAGGGCTTCCTGCATGAATTGTTTCTGATCAGCAGTACAGCTTCATCAGCAGTCAGTGCCCTGAGCACTGTGCTTCCCCTATCAGCCGTTTCAGGCAGGAGTGAAAACACACCCTATCCGCCTATGATATCCTCTTTATTTCCTTGTTGCAGCCCTTTTCATTTCTCCCTGGCTGTTCTCTGACAGCTGCAGCCCAGGCTCCAATCTGCTGCAGGTGGCTCTTTTTGCCCTTCAGGCTTTCTTCACCATTGTGATGCATTAATGAAGTAGAGCTCCCTGTCAGACTTCATCAGCAGTCTTGTGAAGGCAGAATGAAATCACTTCTATTGACCCACTGGCATATTTATAGGCTCCTTCTTTTTTGCTGAGTATGGCAGTTATCACCTTTCCATCCCCATGTTGTGTTTATTCAGCAGAAAGCTAAATCACATCTGTGCACAAGTGGAACATTAATCAGTAAACGTAAGGCACTCATAAAGACTGCTGAACCTGTCTAATTACCAGAGCTGGGACAGCTCGAAACACCTTCCCCTCGGAGGGGTTCGCAACCCCATCAATCCGCGGGCCTCAAACACACCCCAGCCAGATCAGGGACATTTTCTGCTCTCCTCTCGCTAGACAGCCCCCAGAAATCAGCATTTTAAAGTTTTCCTAGGCTTGTTCCTGATACTTCTTTTTTTTTCTCCTACAGAAACAACAACTAACCCACTTCAGGGAAATGTTTTTTGGTTTTGCTGTTGAATTTGGGTGTTTTTGCTTTATTTCTGTTTTACCCTTTCTTATTACCAAAATTGCTAATTACCGAAGTCAAACACCCTCCATGTTATTGGCGTTGGAGTTTTTAATTTAAGTTCATACTATATTACAAGATGAAGCATAATACTACATCAATATGGTAATATTTTCAGTAATTGTGCATAAACAGAAGAAGCATTTATTAAACTTTGTGTGAAAATAAGTTACATGTCGTATGCCTGTTTCTGATGGAAAAAAAAAGGTGCTGTCAGACAAAATTTGTATCATTTATTGATGAAAATCCGAATTAGGCTGCCTAAGATTTCTCTATGGATAGATACATGTTAGCTTCTAAAAACCTTCTGACACAGTCTTGCTTGATTCTGATGAAATTAGAAGCTCTCTGAGTTTCAGTTAAACATTTTATTTTCTGATTTTTAAATGAGCACTATCTAGAACAAATTAAATGGATTAAAAAGTGCTAAATATACAAATCTTTAAAAATGGAAGCATCATCTTCTGGGGCTATTTCCAGGCAGCAACCTTTTCTTTGTCTGGTGCTATACTCAACAGTCAAGAGAAAACTCTTGGATGTAGATCACAGAATCACAAGGTTGGAAGATATTTTCTATATATGATTTTGCCAATCATATAAATGATTATGTGATTTTGCCAATCATATAAAATTCATGGAGTAGTTAAAAAGAACATACCCATTTCAAGGAGGAAATTGGCTTATTTTAGCAATATACATTTTAACAAAACTAAATCGAAGAATCAGGATTATAGATGGCATTTATAAGAAAGAAAAGCAGTTAAGGAAAGGACTTTGGGGTCAGAACAACCAACATAGTGCTTCATTGCAAGAAAGGATATGGCCCTTGACTTTTTAACATCAGTTAAAAAGTGGCTTGTACCACCGTGACATAATTAGCAAAATCCTCTAACTGGTAATGGCTTCTAAGTTTATCATATGTGAGAATGTAAAAGAAGAGCACCAAGAACTGTTTCACAGAAAACCTTGATCACTGTGAGAAACTGAAGTACTCTCTTTAGTGTGTGCTATTCAGAAGAAATACAATCATGTAATTAGTCAAAGAGAACGTAGATTTCAGACCTAGTAAAATTATTTCTCTAAGGAGATGAAAATACAGCAAGAGGCTGAGCTTGGTCACTTCTGCTGAATCAATGCAGTATTGAAATAACATCTAAGATAATTTTTTAAAAAAGAAAAATGGCAATTGAAAAAAGTTACCTGGATTTGCATTGGTTTCTTTGCCACTTACTTAAACCAAGATAGAAAATCCTTCAAAAATAGATACCACATTTCAGCTAAAAGTTATTGAACTTGATAGAGAAATCATTTTGTATAATTTTAGGTTAGATGATTTTATATCCAAGTAGGTAATAACTGAGATCCTTTGGGAGTGGCCTTTTCCTACTGAGCAGTGATCTGTCTTCATGTCCGGTAATGGGCGTCACTTAAACTCTTAGAAATTTTAGCAATGCCAAAATGTATAATTAAAATTTTAGGGGCTTACCTATGTTATTAAAGGAAGTTATTAGGCCTGGGAGGACATGGTTGAGAAATTCATATTCACATCATTAGAATACAGGTCAGTAGGGATCAGTTGCAAGAATCATGTAAATTGCACACAGTCAGAAATTCAAGAAACTTAAATGTAGGATACTGAAACAATTATTTAATGGATATGCAGTCTTCTTTAATTTACCTGACAGCAGTTTTAAGGAAACCCACGGTTCTAATTGCAGAGCTAGAAACACAGAAAAATTCTGGTCAACGCCTTTATTATCTTTGTATTGAGATGAACTCTTGGCTGTTTTCATCTGAAGGAATGCATGAGCTCTAGTCCTCATGAACTCTTTCTGATTAATATGTTGCTTTAGCCATGTATTCATAGTTTGTTACTTTTTCTGGAAAGTATCACTGAACTATAGTCAGAAAATAGCAGATGACCGTGCTCCACCTAAGCCTCCCTTCCAAATAGCCATTGCTGGGGATTTAATATTGATAGATTTATGTAAGAATTTCTCACCAATATCGTTTATTTAACAGGTTTTATTTTGTTGATCCACAGGATAAAAGAGTGGTCTAGACCTTGAATTATATTAGTTCAAGTAATTTTTCAAACTTCAGTTCTGTAAAAAGCTTTAGACATTTACTTATACATGTAAGATAGAAATCCAAGATAAGCCTTTACTTAAGGCATCTGGAATCTTTCAAATACAATAGCCTACTAAGTATGAATTAGTGAGGACTAAGATTATTTGAAGAAAAGCCAAACAAAACTAGGAGATCTTTCTCTGGGCTTTGAGTACTTAAAAGCTCATTGTGTATGAGGAATTGACTATGTTGTGTTGAAACAAAATTTAAAAAATCAAACAATGCATATAGTTTCTGTTGGGAGAAAGAACAGCCGTTTGCAAGTCGCCTGTGATCTCAACATCCATGTCCTCTACATATAAGATACTTTGACTGCCTGCTCCCACTGGTGAGGGTCGGTTGAGGAGTGGAACAGACACAACTTAAGATTGTTTATGTTCTCTTTCCTAGCAGATAATAGAGGGGAGACTGAGTCTGCATGAATGTGTAGAGATACAACTATGGAATCAGAACCATGGAAACCTCTTTGCCATCATATTACTACACAATACAGTCACCACAAAACCAGCAAAGACCTCTATTTCATTATAAACTTTCCCAAAGGGAACATCACTTAATTCAGCCTTCAAACCGTGGGGATGTCAGGGGGGCAGAGAAGGCTCCAAGTGAAGACAAGTATTTCAAGGAATATTCATTTCTCCATAGATCTAAGTATCATAGAACCATAGAATCATTAAGATTGGAAAAAAAACCCCAAACTCTAAGATGATGAAATCCAGTTGTTAACCCAGAATCATCATGTTCACCTCTAAACCATACTCCCAGATGCCACATCCACATGTTTCTGAACACTTTCACACACAGTGACACTGATTCCACCACTTCCCTGTGCAGCCTGTTCCAATGCTTGACACCACATTCAGTAAAGAAATTTTTTGTAAATCAGATCTAAACCTCCCCTGCACAACTTGGGGCCATTTACTCTCGTCCAGTCATTGTTACCTACAAGAAGAGACTGACCCCCCCCCCGGCTGAAAACTACTTCCAGGATGTAGAGAGGGATAAGGCATCCGGTAAGACTCCTTTTTTTACAGGCTAAACAACTGCAGATCCCTCAGCTGTTCCTCATCACACATCTCCTCCAAACCCTTCACCATTTCCTTTCTCTGGACATTCACCAGCTCCTCAATATCTGTCTGTAGTGAGGGGCCCAAAACTGAAAACAGGATTTGAGGTGCAGGCTCACCTTGCCGAGTGCAGGTTGAGTACAGTCCAAGTATCCAGGCATGCTACAGCTTTGGTATTGGAAGTAATCCTTCCATTGCACACTTTCAGAAGAAGACCACTGAAGAGCTGCTGAGAACAGGCACTATTTCCTGATCTCACAATTCCCAGCTACCAAGAGAAGGGTGAGTGTATGCAGGTGCCTACATGAGCTCAAGTACTCTTTTTTCCTGATGCCTCCCACTTTCCAGCATGCTCTGGGACCAATGAATTCAACAGCTTCCCTCTTCCCTACATGTTTCAAGAGAACTAGAGACTTGGAGGATGTTTTCTTTGTCCTCATTTTATTGCTTTGTCTCTAACTCTGTCTTTTAAAAATACGTCAGGAAAAAAACCTTCAGTGAGGGCTCATAATTCTCAAGGCCAGGTGACTGGATTTATCCTGTCAATGTTCATTTTACCTTCAGCAAGACAAACATGCTGTTAGCAGTATCCTACAGAGTGCTTGCATGGCCTTGGCCCAGAAGATCTGGTATTCCTGTTGCCCCAGTGACTGCCCTGCCCAGTACATCCTGATTGATGTTATAGGATACAGCACCTTATTATAGCTCAGCCTCTTTCACAGACCCTTCCAAAGCCCACAGATTTTAATGCTGCTGTTACTGATAAACATACTTCCCATAACATCAGCTCTTTAAAGGGCAGCTTTTCTTCAATGCCATGTTGACCGATCAGTTGTCCTACAAAGTCAGCCTGTTGCTAAGGTAGTGAGGGTTAGTGCCATATGAGGTATTTTGACTACAAGGGAAAAAGGATGAAAGTAGAAGGGATCAGAAGAAGAAAAAGATAGAAGAAAAGCAAAATTTGACAAATGCTTTTCTCAGCATTATGTCAAACATGTTTACAGAACTACACAATTAATTAAAAAAAACCTGCACTAGAGTCTCTAATTATTATTCCACACAGGGTGGAACACTTCTTCATTATCCCTTTTTGAATTGATTGTGTACATCAAACAGTCAAGATATAAATAAAATATGCCTGCATGCATAATACTCTCACATTAAAGCAGAAGGCAATTAACCTATGATTTTTCATTAATTAAATTAAAATAGCCCTCTGAAAATGTCTCAAATCAAAACAAGTTCCTTACAGAGTACTTTTTTCTTGCTATGATGCATAGACTCTGCTTGAAAAATCATTGGTCCAATGAAATCACAATTTCATCAAAGTCTACCAATTTTCTTCTGTGGCTCCATTGTTCAAAGTGCTAATCCCAAATACAATATTGGTTTTATTTTTCAGTCTTTAAAATTATATTTACTAATGCTCCTTCACTGTTTAACATATTGTTTACATTTTATTTTTGCTAATTATATTGATATGCCTTGAAGAATAACTGTACCAATTGATCTGATCAGAAATTTGGCAAAGATTTAAAGAGAGAATCACTTCTCTCTTAAATTTATATAGATAATAATAAACTCAGTGGAAGGTTTTGTGAGTGCTTTATGGTTATCTCCAGGTAACTGAGTTTAGTTTATTTTGCCACAGAAAAGTGACAAAATAAAGGTAAGAGTCAGTCTGCTTTTTGCCCTACAGACAAACATATTCCTTTTCAGTCATTCTATTCAGATTGAGTTGTACTAAAGACACCTTCAGATGTCTATTTGCTTTGTGGATTGTAAGCACACATGACTGAAAAACAAAGGGAAGATGTACTTCAGACAAGAATACACACTGGATGATAACCAAATGTCTATTGCAAAATTGCTGCTTCTAAGATAGGTCCACTTCCATTCCCCAGATATAATGACGCCTAAGCAGCTACCTAGACCAGAGACTAGGAAGTGTTAAAGGAATAAAGTAGATATGTATTAAAAAGGACTTCAAGGATACACCATGGGCAGTACAAGAGCCCAGCCATGGCTCCATGCAGGATGGAAGACAGGTCACTTGCTAACACTTTATATGAATTTCAGAGTTATATACTAATGCAATGCAGAATCTGGAAAATAGGAAAGCTAAAATTTAAGGGACAATAAGGGACAACTACAAAGGTCACAGATCTTAATGGAAAACATGACTGATTTAGTTTTGTGAGGAATTTTTGGTGTTTCTTTGTGAAACCTGAGGATAGAGAATTTTAGATACCACCAGTTATTTATAAAGCTTTGATAAGAAGTCACAAAATAAACTACCTCCTTGTTGCCTGGAAAAACTAAATCTTCACACTCTAGAAGTGTTAAATTATGTGTCTGTCTCATAAGGGGGAAAAGAGGTTTCCAAGTACAAAATATATGAACAGTGGGGTTTCAGCAATAGTGTGCTTCCCATAAGTCAGAAATCACTTAGGAACTCTATAAATTTTGAATTTACAATATTTTGGCTGTTGAATAGGCATAAAAATTACTCGCTACGTTAGCAACATTAAAAACCAGCCTTTGGAATGACAATTTCTTTGGTACAGAGCATACATGCCAAGGTAGCAGAAGCAGGAAAATGTCATGTTCCCTTCTTACATATTGTTGAGAGCCTGGAGCCCACAGATGAAAAGAGAGACCAGAAATCATCTACTGGAAGGAGGGAACACATTCCACATTCCAGCAAAATCCAGCACACATGTATTCACAGCACACATGTGGAAAGTTGTATACTGAACCACAAAAACGTGAGGATAGATACTTTGTTACTTCTGCATTTTCAGATATCACAAAGTGGAATGTTTTGCCTGAGGGAAAGGAATCATCTTGGTTCTTATTCCTTTGTCCAGAAAACAGGGACTATATTGACTTCATCCAAATGCTGTGAGAAGGTAAGTATTAGATTCGAATGCTAAAAGAATGAGTTAGTAAAGACCAGCAGAGAACATCCTTCTGCTGAATCACAAGTCCTCAGGTTAGACTTGATGACAGACTCTTCTCAGCCTTTCACAGACCATGCAAGCCTCAAGATTTTTCACTTTGTGCGAGGGAGAATCACAAATAGCCTCGGAGCCTTCAGTACTCTTTTCTCTTCCTCCACTTCTTAGCTTTTGGAAGGTAATACTCAGCCAGTGCTTTTCTTTACTGGTCTAATTCCATTCATATGTTGATAGCTTGACAGCTCATTCACTCATTTATGTTTTTGAGTTCAACATTTTTGGTGTTCTCTGGAAAGAATTGAGTTTAAATGGCCAAGGTCCCCCAATCCTGATCAAAGTAGACAAATAAAAAGATGAAATACATCAGGCCTATCTTTCCTGACAACACTACAGAAATTCTTTGCACTTTATGTGTTTCTGATTTGAGAGTTCATCATTTCATGAGAAATAATGTTCAGAAATTTCACAGGAAGAACTGAATTTTCAGTTACCAATTTCCTTCTAAGATGCTCCAAATGATTAGCAACCAAATGAAACTCAAAATAACCCTGCTTTGTGTGTATATAGCTTTGAAGATAACTACTTTTCTTTCAGACCTGGAAAAGGTTTATGGGCATAAAATCTTGTCTGTTTTTTCCAACTATATGACTAGTTCTAATAATAGACCTTACTTCTCCCACAAATCTTAAATAAATAATCATTTATTATTTTGTAAGAGTACAATTGACATATGGTTTTCTATTTAAACCTCTTTCCTTCCTTAAGCAAAAAAAAAATAAATACAAAGTCTCACCAGGTTACAGTAGACGCCCAGTTGGAAAATTAATTATACTAACCTCAAGTCTAAAAAAGTTAGCCTTTAAATGTAGAAAAAAAAAAAACAAAACAAAAAAAAACTAAAAACAACAAAAAAAACCTTCAATGGTTTAAGAAGCATAAGGTGTTAAAAGTTGGCCAGAAAACCCTATAACACCCTGCCTCATTTTTGTAGGAGGAATTTTGTCTCCTCCTACAGAAGTTCTACAAGACATTCATTCATCTTTCTCATGGAATACAGATTTCAGCTCCTGAGCTGTCTTTGTAATTTCATTCCTAACAAGTAAATTGAGTTATTTCCTTCACCCTAATGTTATCTGTTTGTGTTCTTCAGCAATAGGAGCCCGCAGCACCAGAGGGGAGCTATAGATCTGTTGCAGGCCTTTGGCTGATGCTTTCTTGCTTGGTAACTGGCCATTCCTACAGAACATTAAAAATGGTTACATACCTCCATTCCTCAGTCAAAATGCACACAGTATTCAGAGTAGATGATATTATAGATGCCACCCTTTGTGGGGGAAAGAAAAAAGAGGAGATTACAGAGTATATTTTTCTTCACCAAGATAGAGTCAACCTACAGCCTCAGCTTCATCTCTGTCCCTATACTATAAATATGATTAGGCCTGGAAAACCCCTGTGAATCAAAGGCTGTTTATTGAACTTCTGAGGGATTTGGGAAGAAAATGTTTTTTGTGTTTATAAGTTCTAGGAATTCCTTTTTAACCTAGACAGGAAAGATTCAAGTCAGGACAGAATGGAAAGGTGTATGCTGCCATTAAAGATCATCCTTAAGAAAAAAAGAAACAAAACCAAATCCAACAGCAACTTTTAAGCAGGACATGGAATGGGTTAGCATTTTGCTTTCAGTAACCTGTAATTTGCATTTCACTTCCTATTACACTTTCTTCCTCCCATCAGTTGTTTTTCCTTCTCTTGATCTACTCTTTCCCTTAAAGAAGTTAACGTGAGAAATTGTATAAGATACAAATTTGTGATGTGTAAGTATCTTTTAGGCAAAGCAGTAGAAGGCCAGTGCCTCAGACACCACAGGTGTAAATGAAAGAGTGTGTCGTTCTTGTTCAAAAAATAAATGGAAATTATTGGCTCTATTTCAAGCATGTGAAGATGACTTTTGTGCTTTTCATGAAATAGTAGGGGAAAAACCCAATAAATTACCCCGAAATATAGGCAATTTTCCCACATTTCTCCTCGTTGCTCCAAGAATAAAGACCTTGTAAAAAGAAACATATTAAAAAAAATGCATTGTGATCCAAATGCACACAGGGTAATTCATTCTGGCTTGAAAATGTTCCCTCACTGGAGCCCCAGAGGACTTGCATCAATACAGAAAGTGAAATTTGCAACAGCTGTGGTGTCATAGGCTATCACATAGATTCCAATTATTATCACCCAAACAGACAAAAAAAAAAAAAAAAAAAGAGGTTAAAAAAAAGAATTCTTATCAAATTCAGAAGAGAGAAAGTGTGGAGACTGACTGATATTTTGCCTTAACAGAGCCATGACTCTTCTTTGCCCAGAGAAACTCCAGTGCATTGAGCAGCCGGGTAGGCACACAAATCACATGCAAGAGCACTACTGGCCCAAGATTTTCTTTTTTATGTCACAGCTTAGGATACTTCAAGATGAAATAAGCATTTTGGCAAGTTTATGAATTGCAAATAGCTAACTGCACTGCATTTCATACATCATTTTATAGACTGGAAAAAAACAAGGCCTATAACACAGACTGAGGACACTGGTTACACAGCATTTCCTTGCTGAGGAGTCTGAAATAGGCCATAAAACTCCTGCTGTTTTTCCAAGGCCAGTAGGAGCCATGAAAATAGCCACCTTAACCAGCTGCCACCATAAATCATTTCTGTAAATGTGGTAGGGGAAAGCAACAATACAAACACCAATACCTAAATATATTTTTTAGTTGTAAGTGTACGCAAAAGTTAAATTAAATTATGTGCTGGATTATCACAAAGGCACATCCAAGAGCTCCCCAGATCAAAAACTGACCACAGCATCTGAGGAAGCCATGCATAAAAGGCAGCTCAGTGACAAATTGCTGCCAACTGGACAGTTATTAATGTAAAATTTCCATCTAGAAGCACTGGACTAGATTTACTATTAAAAAAAAAATAATGGATCACTGGCATTTTTTCATGCTATCCTTATGTCATGAGAAGGAGAAGAAAAACATGACAGATATGAAAGTGTTCTACTATGAATAGCCTGAACACAAGCTCTTGTCATCCTGCTACTTGTCAAGACAGAAGAAAATAAGTAAACATTAATTTAAGTTAGTCTAAACTGCCTAAATAAAGTAAATATATATGATTCCAACAAACTGTGCATTTATTAGCTCTGTCATTTGAAATCAATGCATTATCTGCCTCTACAGTTGGAGAAAAGCAGAAGTATAGGATTACAAATTACAAATTCATCTCGTGTAATGAAACAGATATGTCTTGTCTTTCTCACAAAGAAGGATCGTGATGGAATTCAAAGCTGTTAAATGAGCTCAATTCTTGTCTCATGCTCATGCTAGAAGATACACCTCTAGTCTTTGTTCAGAGCAGGTCTCTTGGAAGATTAGAGTGCTGACTTCCATAGACTAGTTTCTAGCCCTTGCTAGAGTGCAGTCAGGTTATGTTCTATGTATTTAAACTGGAATGGAGAGGGATCCAAGCACCTGATATATATCAGCTATTGCTTTATGCAGCAGTGCACCAGTCTTATCAGTTGAGAGTACATAAATGAGGAGTAAGAGGTGCAGTAAGGTGCTGACAGTGGTGGGGTATCTCACTATAGAGAGCTCTGAGACTCATCCTAAACAAACAACTTTCATGCAAATAATATGGGAACTAAGCTATTCTGGTCTCAGAAGCCATGGATCACAATTCTGAGTTGGAAGGGATGCTCAAGGATCATTAAATTCAACTCCTGGCCCTGCTCAGCATTATCCCCAAGAGTCACACCCTGTGCCTGAGAGTATTGTCCAAAACTTCTTGAACTCTGCTGCTGTGACTTCCCTGGGAAGTGTGGTCAGTTTAACAGTATGGATACATGTTAAATGGCACAGAGCTGAACCTGTACTCCAGGGAGGAAGGAAATTATTAATCTCTCAAACTGCTGCAATGACTTTAAAATCCAGAACTATAGTGGGCATCTCTAAAATCATTTAGATTATGCTGAGTGTGTAAGTAGATTCTCTGGAGGTGAGTAATTTTGCACAGAGCTTCTGCAGAAGGACTGCCACTAGAGTTCTAGGGGAGCAGGCAGCTGACGGCACACAACCCTCTTTGGCTGCAGCAAGGGACAAGAAGGGAGGAACAAACTGGAGGGGAAGAGACTGTGAAGCTGGAAAGCAAACAGACTTGAAACTCTCTCTGTTGTGAGAGATCTGCTGTAGGACATTTCTAATTTTTGTCCCAAGCTAAGCATTGCTGGCCCCATCACCTCTAGAGGTTTCCAGGTCTTTGCTGTGCTAGTTCAGGACTAAGCACAACTGTAGCTTAACCTACAGTTGTGGTGGAGGAGAGACACTCATTTTTAACAATCATGCTTGGTTTAGCATCAGCTGCACCTAAGGGGCAAGATGACAAGCCTCAATTCTGAGGGGCCCAGAGGCAGATTCAGGCCCCAGGGTATCACGCATGCTCTGTGACCCAAGCCTAAGACACATCCATAACACAGTAGCTGCAAGGGTTATTTCAGTCTATAGGCAAGAAGGGGGGCAGCTTTTATGAAAACATGCCGGGCAGACAACAGCTCTCCCCAAATCCTTAGCCTTTTTGTATTGTTCTTTACTTTGCCTTGCATGTAAATATAAGAAATCACAGTCCAAGGCTCTGAAAATGTAAATGCCTAAAGGCATTTAAAGTGTACAGTCATTGCTTGTGCTATGGAGGCAGTGTAAGAGGGCTGTGCTCCCTATGGAGCTCTCCAGCACCTATGTGCTGATTCCTATAGACAGTGGGGGAGTTTTGGGGCTTCGTTCCCCCAGCCCAGAGAGGCACAAACAGTAATCTTGTGTTCACACAATATCTCCTCCACTCTGTTGTGTGACAGAGGAGCACAGAGTCTTCCAAGAAAGAGAATTAAATTGTTCCCTCTGTAATGGAAAGGTCCTTGGGCAGGAAGACTGTCTCAGGTTCTTTGTTATAGCACATATAGCTTGGGGTTGTTGTTGGGTGAGAATGAACATGTCAGTCTGTCTCCATTGCCCTGTGAAAATCAGCTTCTCAGCTGACTGTACTTGATATGTTTAACCACAACAAAGCATTATGTTCCAGAAACAGTGGGGTTTCCACTTTGATTCAGGGCTGTTAACTGATTCAGGGCTTTGATTCAGGGCTTTTTAAACTGAATTTTCAAACATTCTACCTCTCTGCAAATGTGTGTATTCATGGGGGTTCCTCCTAGACCTTGAGGTACTCTTCTTCAGGAATTCTTCTTAACCTTTGCAGCAGAACTCTAAAAAGACATAGGAGGGCCAAGCTGGCAGCTACAAATACTGAAGGGAAAAGATTTTGCAGTAATTACCATGTAGAGGTCTGGAGAAGAGTACAGTTTCTGCCTGTTTGTCATGGACAAGAAAAGTTGTATCTTCAAAGTGTTCTGCGTCTTGATATTTTCCACAGTGACAGGACTTGAAAGGGATGTACCTGTGTGAGTCTGAGCAGGAGCAATAATTTTGGGAAGACACTTACAAAACAGGGAGAACAGAGCATGGAGAGCAGACATAGATCTGTGATTCACTGACACAGACAGTTGTAATAATTCTTATAGGAGGTAGACACAGAGTGAAATAAAGGCAATCTGAAATACAAAATTAGGGAACCCTTATTAAAAGGATTAAAGAAAACTGAGAGAGAAGGGAATAGAAAAAAAGAACACCATGAAAAGACTTACTATTTTGTAGGGCAATCAAAGTTTGCAGAGTATTCACAAACCTGAAAACCATTGAACAAACATTTTCTGGGATCAGTCAAATTGTCAAGCTTTTTATTATTATTATTTATATTATTTTTGTGAGGGAAAGATTGCATTTTCTCCATGAGATGTTATCTTATATTACACAAATATAAGCTTGCTGACCAAGGTCTTTTTTTTTCCTGATGAAACAGAATTTTCCAGAGAACAAAACACCATTTTCTGACTAGATCTTAATAATGCCTTCAGGATATTTCCCATGTTTATGTAGATTTTTCTACAGCAGCAACAACAAAATGCAACATATAACTTCTGACCTTGCTGTGTTATAAATAATAAGTGCAACTTATATACATACAATTCCATACTACAGCAATTGTTTAGGGCTTTTGGGAAAAAAAATAAAAAAGAAAACACAAACCCAAAACCAAAAACAAAGCAAGAAAATCCTAGCATCAAATGTCAATAACTATCACTTCAGATATAAGCCACTTAAGTTTAAAAACTTCTTAACCACCCTGTGAAAATGCCACAAGTTCCAGGTGAAACCAGGAGCTCCTGTTATGGATAATAGATTGCACTGCAGCCCAAGTTTGGGCAGAGAAGGAAGGACCAGCATGAAATAGGCAGTCATAATGAAAAGTTTATTATTTTCACAGAGGAAAATATGCCAGTATCTGAAGATAAAAATTGCTTAAATTTAAGCAATAAATAAAACAACTTTATCCAGTGTTCAAAATGCAAGGCTAATGAAGTTAAAGGATCATTCACTAACGTCTCAGAGTCCATCAAAAAATTAAGAGTTTGGCAGAATTAAATCCCTCCATGGCATATGCACTTAAACATACTTCCTCAGCTCTGTTCCATTTAGTTCTTTATGACAAGGTGTAATATGCAAGATGTCTAGATTGCTCGGACTCAGTCAACAAAAATTACTTCGTTCTTGGCTGTTATTCTTTAAAATTTATTCCTAATCTGGCATGTTCTCTTCATGAAATCCCTTATGGCCATCTGTTGAAATGAACTGAAGTATTTTCCAAGGATGTATATAATGCAGAAGAAACAGTTACAGTGGTAAAATCATAAAAATCTGTAAAAAAGAGAAAGGCACATGAACATGGCATTAACTGGTGTGACATTGGCTCTGATTCAGCCTGGAAAAGGACATTTAGAGGTGACAGCAGAGAATGATAACAGGAAACCCGTAGGGTACACAGTCAGGGTTACAGCTCCTTCATGGCAGAGTTCCTGTATGACAAGGAGTGGAAAACAAGGTGTCACTGCTTTTTCTTCTAATGCCCGCTTCATACCAAGGACAAGTCTCCATCAAAGCAGTCTGTAAATTATTCTTTACTTTTTCTATATCTCATTGCTCATTCTTCTCCCTGGAAAAGGAAACAACTGGGTTCACATACTGTACTCTTTCTGGAAAATATTTTGTGTTTTATGGTATTTAAAGGTGTTTTATGGTATTTAAACTTATTTTATGACTCATCATGTTCAACGTACAAAATGATTTTTCAGCTACAACTCTCCTTCCCACGTCTTTTTGAACAAGCTGACTTACCTTTTAGATGCACTTAGCAAAAACATTATGCTTTCCTGACAGATCCTCAGCAAGGCAGCTAATTCAGAATGAAACCAGTGTAAGGCAGTCATACATTCTCATACTTGAAATTTATGCTCAACTAAGCAACTAACAGTGTTAAATTTCTTCCAAATAGTTGGACATATTTAGCTGCTTCTTTTGTTTGAAAATAATTCACTGAAAGATCCAAAGCTTTGCAGCTTTACTTGTCAATAAACATTAATCTGCAAATGGTTCATGGAAGCATCGTGCAGCCAATGGGCGGCTGACAATCTGTTTATTGCTCCTATTGCCTGGTAGCTGTTATCACTGCAACTGCTTTCTCATACAATGACTCCTAAAGAGCTTCAAAAGGCCACCAAACAGTTTAATTCAAATATCCATGCAAAGCCATATACCATGTTTGTTTCCTGCTAACACCCTTCTCAACACAGATCCATTCAGAAAACATTGATGGAGACAGAAGAGTTGTTTTTGAAGCATTTGCTTAAGGCCAAAAATTTCAGTAGTGACTAATTATTTTGGGTACTACATTTTCAGTGCTTCCCAGACACTGCAAGAGATCTGTGTACAGAGTGGTGAAAATCCACAATAATTCTGGGTCAGACCCTCTGAGAATGTCTCCAGGTAGACAGCCAATTCATTTTTAGGCATTCTTGAAAATTGTAATTTACTGTGGGGTTTTCTGTTTTGTATGTTTTCTTGGTTTGTTTTAGGTTTGTTTTTTGTTTTTTTTTTTTCCCTAATAGAACTTGAGTGCTCTTTCTACAGACATCTTCTCTTGGTTTATAAGATTTCCATAACATAAGATTTTGGGATATCACCTTTCAGTTGTAATGAAATTCAGATAACGTTTATCTGATTTTTTTTCCTTGGGGATAGAAAATTTGTGGCAAAAAGAAAAAGAAAAAGAGGAGAAAGGAGACTGTGCATATAAAATGACAGGGCAAGCTCTCAAATTGCCATAGTTATAACATTTTTCAAGGTCATGTGTCAAATATAAATGAAATAATGAACCTTTGCTAGTCTGTGGTATCCCATGTCAGGCAACTTAGGCATCAGCATCAATACAATATCTTTGATGAACTGAACTTCTGTGCCCTGCTGCTCTAACCTGGAAGTTAAAAAAGCAGCAATTAAGTTTTCTAAAAAGGAGTAGGAAAAACAGGAAAAAATGGGGCTAAGAACTAGCAATATTTATATAGTTATTTAATACCAAAGCAAAAGAACTAAAAATGTGCAGACTGAAGGTAAATGGCAAGGAACAGGGTTGTTAATGAAAAGGTTGGGTAGGCTACAGCTATGAGACTCACATCTGATCCATGAGACATTTCAAGAAAACAACCAGGTGGAAGTGTAGGGGGGAAACATTAGAGGTGAAGGAGCCATTATTTACAATCCTATGATGGAGTGCAATGCAAAACAAAATGCATCAAAGCTATTCTTTCAAAAGACATAGGACTGCATGAAAAAAACTCCCCAACTTGGATGATTCATTTTATTCTAAACTATGTAACTCGAAATATTCGAGTTCCTTCCAGAAAGGTATCTTATAGTCAACTATATACTGCAAAGGAGGGTGTATATTATAATCCAATTTAGGATATGTTATATTGTATCATTAGAGAACAATTTTCTCTCCGTACAGCTCAAAATGTCTTAATGGGTTTAAAACACATGTTTCTTTTCCTCTTCTCCCCTCTCAGTACTGCATAAAATGAAGCTATGGGTAATATTTCTGTTCTATGTGCCTTCCTGGGAAGTATATGTTACTGAAAATGAAATGGGTGACTCCAGAGTTGTATATGTTACAGTCATATTTTGAAACCAGTCATTTCAGGAAATGATTAAAATTTTCAACCATTTCACAGAATGGCTGCTTAATTCAGTTAATCTCTGAAATAAGAGAAATTTTCGCACCTTTAATGAAGTTTGGGAAACAAGTAGGGACGCACCACATGAAACACCTGATACCTTATGACAGGAATTACTTAAAAAGACAACACATGAGGTTTTCATAATTTATTTTCTTCTAAAGCCATATGGATGTCTACATTTATTCCTGAAATCTTCCAGTCTCACATGCCAGAACTCAACTTGTCTTCATAACTAAGGTAACTGTAACACCTTAACTGTAACACAGTATTTTTTCCATTTTGCTTTTCAATAATTTCTCCATTTTGCTTTTCCTCCCTCTGAAGACCGTGCTTTACTGAGAGCCCTGCCTGCAAAGCCAGCACTGCCCAGGCTCCTTCCTGCTGGCCAGAATGGCTGACAAGGGCAGAGGGCAGCACATGGGGCAGGATTGCGCAGGAAGTTTTTGGCAAGGTGCCTTAAAAGTGAAGGACCAGTTAGCTCATGGGTATTGGTGGATGGAGAGTTTGGTGGATCTGAATGAATCCATTCTGAGACAGCTTGAGCTACAGGAATTGGTCTAACCTTTAGTTTAGTTTAGCAGTACTTCCCATTTGATTGCCTAGCACAGTATCAGGAGTGGGGAGCAGTGTGTCTGCTGGGGATGTGGGTGCACCAGTGTCATCAGAAAGATCACTGAACACTGATTGCAGATTCTGCTGACTGTGGAGGTGGCTGATGATCCCTGAGAGTAGAAAGGCAGAGTTATGCCCACATCTGGGACTGGTACAGAAACAAGCTGCATACCAGATTGATGGGTGGTGCTTTTGAGAGCTGGGCAAAGTGAGTGCCCACAGTCCAGTCCCATGAATTACTGTTTGACATCCATGCTAAGAGCATTTGCCTATTATCCCCTTTGAGATACCCCTGGATTTGTGGAAATCTTGCTTTTCCATACACCAAGCCAAGTGAAGGCCACAGAAGCTTCAGTTCTTGGATGACTTCAGCAGCAATTTCAGTTCTTTTATCATTCTGCAACCCAACCAAGTAGCATTACCAAGACCCAACCAAGAGTTGCCAAGTAGAAGAAAAATACTGAAAAACTGAAAGGCTGTTTGTGGTTCCCTCTGAGGTAAGAGCTCAGAGAAAACAAAATCTCAGGTGGTCTTGGTACACCATTACATACTTAAAATTGCCTTGAGATGAAGCTTGCAGACCAATAAAGTCAGCCTGGCCTCTGATGAGTATCCATTGCTCTAATGGTCAGTTTTATAGCAAGGCCATTAGCCAAGGATTTTAGCACCCAAAACAGAAAAATCTCAAGAGCTCAGCAGTCTGTCTTTTGATGTTTGCATATTCAGATTATAAATGCTTTATAACAAGAGCAGGTAATAATTCTTGCTTTTCTGGCAGTATCATACCTCCCTTCAACATTCACACACTATGTGGGAAATGCTTCTTTAGTCCAGTGGTTTTTGATGAACTGCTTCTTGTCACCAGCCATAGAATTTCACACCTATGAACAGTGGAGGAAGTATAAAAGAGCTAACCAGAAATTTCATAACCAAAGAAGACACAAATTATGATGAGAGCAGAAAGAAAAAAAATAATAAATAAAAGAGAGAGAGAAGGAAAAAGATTGTTTTTTCAAACTTACTTTATAAGCAAGTGGTGTTCAAGTCTTGATTTGAGTTTGGGATCTTGGCTTGCCTTTTTGATCTCAGTGATAGCTGTACTATATCTTTCCTTTAGTGTCAAGCACTTTGGACACTTCTCATACTTTTTGGAAAGTTCATTTCTGAAGCTACTTTCAAAATCCAGAGGCATTTCCAGCATCCAGTGAAGAAAAAATCAAAGGATCCTTATCCAATAACACCCCTTTTCACAATATGCCTGTTACTGGGGGAAACAAACAGTCAAACAGACTGGCGGAATGTGCAGCACGTCAGTCACTTTGCAGAACACGTGAAACTTTTAGTCATTTTACCAAATGAGCGACTGAAGGAGTCATTTGAAAAATGACTGAAAATTTCAGTCATTTCAGGAAATCGCTGGTTTCATGATTCTTCTAACACGCCGTGTGCAGAAGGGAAGGCTCAGGCTGAAGTGGGAAGCAGATCGCGTTCTTCAATCCCCCTCTTGTGTCTGTGGAGGACAGCGCCATAAAGTACCGCATTTTACTGTAATCTTTTGTTTAAAGACTGCAGTGATTGTTTAGGAAGGAGGGAGATGTGAGAGACCTTGCTTTATCTCGATGCTAATATTTTTCCTTGAAAATCTATGTCAAGGGAGGTTTTTAGGGTTTTTTCCTCAGTCCTTAAGCAGTAGTACATGCGGTTTGGATACCTCTGCAGAGATTCAGTACAATGCACTTACTGAAAAGGTTCCATATAGATGAATCCACTGGCTATTTTATGTGACTATTTAATTTTAGTATAGCTTTATCTGTCTTATGTAAAAGTAAAACCTTCATTTTGTTTTCTGCAAAGTATTTTAAAGCTGCACAGACTTCAGGTGAAAAAATTAATGTGTCCAGAGAATACTTTCTTAGCAGATAGTTAGCAGTGAAAAAGCTTTCACAAATGCAGGTGACCAGCTATTCAAATCCAAGCAACTTTGAATAAAAGAGGTCCTTAAGGCCAAAGTCCTTGTTTTCCTAAGTAGAAACCAAATAATTGATCTTCTTCTTTGAATGGGACTGAAACAAAGAGCTGGTGGGAAGGGAGGGCAGGATAGGGAGAGGTGATTGTGGTTTACTGTGAATTCTAAAATTCTTGCTTAATTCCAAAGTGCTTTAAGAAGAGTGATGCAAGTGATGGCAGAAATGTTTGATCAATACCCTATATCTGCAGTGCTGCCTTCACATTTGTTTTGGGATGTTGCACGTTCAGGATGTGTTTGCAGAAATAGTACTTTACTTCGAGTTCCTGTCAAAAGGATAATGCCAGACAGAGAGTTAAAACCATCAAATTAGATCCTTACTTGGTTTTGAGCCACTCAGAAAAAATCAGCACAGGTATCCTCTGTAGGACTTCATCAGAAAAACCTTTGGATACCATCAAGATCTGTGATACCTCATTTTGTCAGCATTCCCTCTTCCCAAATACAACATACTTCCCCTTTGTTCCAGTCTTGTTTCAGAGATTTTTTTTAAATATATTTTTGATCTAATTTAAGTAAACATGGTATTTCAGTATAACTACAGCTATCCATGTCTGTTTTTTCTTTTTTTTTCATTTATTTTAATTTTGTACTTATAGCGATATTGAGAGTCAGTGAACTCATAACTTCTGAAAACATAGCCTGAGAGAATCTGGTAGTAGTCCACTTTTTTTTGTATATTATAATCTGCTAGACTGAAAGACTACACAGATCAACTACAAAAGTACTTCATACCAAAACTTAGAGGAAGTGTGTTTGATCAAAGCAAAAATATTACTTAATCAACAGAAAGGAAACAGTTGGTTGTGTTCTCCTTGGGTATTTTTCCCATTATGTAGGCTTCCCAAAATAATGATCATTATTAAGTTCAATATACTTCATTTAATGTATTGGGGAAATGGCTCAGTGAGTTTCTGCTACACAGGTCTGTAAAAACTAAAATGCAATTCCTTTTCACATGAAAAATTAGAGAGACTTTTTAGGGAGCCATTTTAATATTTCATTTGGAAAATGCAACTATGAAGTCAGCTAGAAAACATTATTTTTCCCTAGCTAAAATTGTCGTACTTCACAAAAACCAGAGTATGAATACTGGCTACAGATTCCTTTGACAATAGATACCTCAGCAGTATGGTTTTGTCCATATCTCTGTATATTTAAAGAGCTCAAGTTTTGGTTCCTGGTTCTGGCACAGTTTTTGCAAGAGTGTTAGGTCAAGGTGAGGACTTGTAACAGTGACTCTGAATCTGCTTGAATGTGTCTGAGTTTGAAACCAGTGAAATTCCACTGTGCTTCATTTCAGAATGTCCTGATGTGCCTCAGCTCCCTAAAAATATCTTTCTGGAAGGGAAAATTTATTAGCTCTTGTGAAGCACCCTTATGCTGTGACAACAGGGAACAGACAGGAGGACAAGGGCAAATTAGGACTGGCCCAAAGCTCCTCAGCAGGGCAGGACAAAATTATTATTTTCCATTCTTCAACTTATGTCATACTCACAGGTAGTAGCAACACAAATTCTCCATGTAGCATCCTTCCTAGGGCATATGCTGGCCTAGGGAAAGATCAGCCTTCCTGGGAGGCAGCAGCTGGAGTGAGAGTTTGCCACCTCCCCAGACACTTGGGGCTCAGCAGCTGCTGTCCTGGTCTGATCCCAGCCCCCTGCAGTCCCTGTTTTTCTCTATGGCTGCAGGAGGTTTTGTTCTCACAGATGGTTGTGTGGGACTTTGAAAGGTTTGCTTACACCTTGCCTCGCTTTGAGTGAGTGGTGGCATTTGTTTTGGGGTTTATAATGATCAGGCACAAACTTTCATGGAACCTGTTATAAGCCTGGCTAAATCCTCACAGAACCTTAAGGTTTTCTATCCCAACAGTTTTAATTAAGCCAGCCAGTTCATACTACATGTTTGTCACCATTAAACCCAGTATTATTTGCTGAAGTGAATGTAGGCATGCAGAGAAGTCAGGTACTGGTAATTACTGTAAAAGCATACTATATATACACCTACTTTATTGATTGCCAATATTTAATATTCCACAGTGACCAGCACCAATCTAGCTACACTAATGAAAATACTAGTATATTATTCTCAGTTCCTTAGCCAATACTTAAGATTTTTCTATTTACCTAATACTGAATAAAAGCTCTATCCCTCATAAATTAATCCAAGTGAGAAGCTACTTTCAAAGACCACAAGATGTTGCCAATGTAGGATGCAAAAAGCGATATGTTTTCAAATGTGACTTGTCTACTTTATTCACATGCTACTTTTAAAGTATATTTTAATTATTTTTCACCTGTGCTATGTAGTTGGTCATTTTGCACTATCAGTTTGCACAGTGGATAATTTCATGGTCAGGCTGAGGAAGCTGGGGCTGTTCCACCTGGGGAAGTGAGGATTGTTTGGAGTCCTCATAGCAATGTTCCTGTTCCAGTATCTGAAGGGGGCCTACAGGAAAGCCTGAGAGGCAGTCAGGAGCTGTAGTGGCAAGACCAGGGGGAAAGGCTTCAAATTGAAGGAGACTAAGTTTAGATTAGATATTAGGACAAAATTATTTACTGTGGGGGTGGTAAAGCGCAGGAACAAGTTGGGATGCCCCAAACATAGCAATGTCCAATGCCAGGTTAGAGAGGACTTTGAGCAACTTGGTCCAATGGGAGGTGTCCCTGCTCATGGCAGAGGGGCTTGGAATGGGACAAACTTTAAGGTCCCTTCCAACCCAAAGCATTTTGTGCTTCTGTTTTGCAGTTCAGTTGTGCTGAGACACACCATTCTGATCATATTTCTGCAACAGAACATGACAGGTTGGCAATTCTTTCCTTTTACTTTTGTTCACTCCATCAATCAGTTTCTACTAAGTTAAATTAATTTAATTTCTCAAAGATGGATAAGAGGTGGAGTTCTAAACCTCCTGACCTTTCAGCTCTGTGTTTCTGACATTAGTTTGCTAGGGAAGAGATCAGATCTCACCCATACTCTTGTTTTCAACCTTATTTATATGGGAATTGGATTTCAGGAAGGGAGAGCATTTCATTTGGGTTGGTCTCACAGACAAAAATTTTTCCTGTGAATTCTACCATTGCCTTCCACACAAGTAGCATCTGGTGAAGACTGAGTACATTTGGAACTCCTCCTTCAGTTCAGTGTTTTTCAAATGGTATCTGTGACTAGAAGAAGCCAAGCTGTGGGTTCAGGACCTGTAACAACTGTTCACTTGATTAAAGACTATAGCATTGGTAGTAACTAGATAGTAGACAAGAAAAATTGCAATGTGGACTAGACTACAGAAAGTAAGAAAATGCAGCTTTGGTGTGTTTAAGTACAAATATGAAGGTGAATAAAACATTTTAATGTAAGTTGTCAATTCACTAGAAGATACAATACTTGGTTTTCTTAACCTTTCCATAGCAAGTAGGATAACCAGCTGAAAGTTTTTTATCAGGACAGAATTTAGTGAGTTGAGATTTCCCAATTCCAGGTCTTCTAAAAAGCACTTCAAACTGGCATTACTCATCTACCACATCCATTTGCCAAGTGAGATCATCTTGGCATTTTTTTTCTATAGCAGCTTACAAAAGCATTCAGTCCAGTCATCATATCTATTTATTCTCTTTTAAGTTTTTTCTTCTGTCATTTCCACTGCTTTATGTTGTGACACTTGAAGACCCACACTTCCTCAGAAAATAATGCTTCAAGGTACAAAATGTTTCTTGAAGATCAGTTTTCTTTCAAGCTCTGATGTTACTCCCAGTTGTACCACCCTTCTGTCCTGCCTGCTGCACCTTCAGTAATAGACAACACAGAGAGAATTTGCGAAACATTAGGAAGCTAATCACCAGGAACTGGATTTGTCTGACCATAAGGAAAATTCTGAAGAGCTATTCACTTGGCAAGAAGCAAATAGAGAAGCTGAACAGTTAAATATGTCTTAAAGAGATCTATTTTTTAAAACTTAATATGTTTAAAATTCAAATTAATTTTTATGACAATCGCTTTCTTCTTACTATTGTTAATTAAGGCATCTAATGCTTTTGAGTGTGAAAACAATAACATATCAAGTAACAAGTGACCTCTGCTGCAAAACAAGGACTGGAGACTTTACAATGTTCTCAGTCTTCTTTCCTGGCAAAGATCATGTACTACCAGATGGGGATCAATTAAAGGAACACGGAAAAGCTGACAATTGGCTTCTTGGCTAAATTTAAAATGTAAAAAGAAGTTGTTTCAGGTGATGCCAAAATGGCCAAACTTTTCTTGGGAAGTGGAAAATTATTGAAAAAAGTGAAAGACTTTTCTTTTTTTTTTATTTCTCTCTGGGTTTTTTGTCAAGAAAATTCAACAAGTTTATCACAAACTTACAAATAGTTTAATCTGACCTGCACTTACATTTGCAGCAAAGAAATCACTCAAGCAAAAGACATTCATCATCTCTGGGAACAACACACTGTTTTTTCCATGCAGCTTTCCCAAACACTAGTAAGCCATTAACTGTATTTGCTGCTTCCTGCATTCAATTACCAAACACGATGTCTTTGCCAGACCAGATTTTTCACATGAAAGTATTCAATACACAGATTTTTTTTGCCAGTCCTTGAACTATTCTAGAAAATAGTTCTGGTTTTATCTGAACAAGGAATGGGTTCCATGATGAAGGATGAGAAATGCTGTTTCTACATGCTATATGCAAAAAGCCTGAAGGACTCAAGATCTGTATCCAAATTATGGCACTCAGACTGATTCTCAAGAGGGCTGAAATACAGTTTCTTTACGTATTTTTAATTTTAAAACAATATCCATATTGTATAATTGTACTCTTGGTTTTTTCAGAGTTACTGTTTCAACAGTAGAAGCACTCAGCAATGACAAATACTTTAAAAAACAATAGGAAAGGTACTTAAATTAATTAATGCGCTGTTATGAGCAGTTTTGGATGCAGAATCTATGGGGGAAGTTTATGAATATTTTGTCTGAACGATTCTTCGGTTTTCCAACAATTTTGTTAATATTTTAATACTGTGGCAAAAGTGATGCATCCCTGATGAAAAGTTAAGAGACAAGAGAAGGAAAAAAAAGTGTTTTCAACCTTTCAACCAAAGTATTCCACCCCCAAAATAGGAGATGTAGCCTGGGGCCAGGCAACTTCAACCTTGTTAACTGAGCTGTGAGCATACTCTTAGGAACGACTAGAATTTATTGCAGGCTCACCAGAGCCCTGTAATGGATTCAGCATCAGGCAAGGGCTGAACTTCATGGGCCAGCAAAAGGCATGGGCTACAAAACAGGCAGGAACAAAAGCTCTGTGTGAAAATTCCTCCCCGTGCCTTTAGAATCTGTTTTCTGCTGATATTTTCTTTCTGCAAGAAAATCCATCTCTTTCAGGATACATTGCCTTCCTAATTCTACTCAAATTAGAGAAATTATCCTGGGAGAGGGCAAAACATATGACAAGGTTGAAAATATAACTCTGAAATAGTGGTAATGTTACTGGTTTTGCAGTTTGGTTTGGTAGTGGTGGGTTTTTGTAAGTTTTTCATGTTGTTGTTGCTGCTGCTTTTTTTTTTTTTATAAAAGTTTTCCATTCCCGTTTTCTTTACTCCCCTCTCCAAAAAGAAAAGTTTCAGTTTTTCATTCCCTTCTTTGTTTAAATCCAGGAAGGCAGATTTCTATGTATCTTTTTAAAATACTTTGAGCTTTCTGGAAGGAAACAGAATATTCTCTATTAACCTATAGTGTGTCAATGGTAAAAAGCCTTATATTAGCTGTCCTGTTTTCATTTTCAATCTCCTCTTGCTGGAAGGGATAATCTGCTTAGTCTCTGTTGAGTAGGACAGGAGCTTGCAAGTTGGTACGTTACTTGTCCTGCAGGATCGTGATGTTTTACCCTCTGAAATTTTGGAGGGTCCTGCTAAGAGGATTGCAAAACCCTTCCCCAAATCCCATTTTTTACCTGGTGTGACACAGCACTAAATAATCCAATTTACGTAAATCTGTTCTCTGAGATCATTAGGGACTGCCCTGCTCTCAGTCTGGCATTACCTGGACCACTTGCTTTACCTTCTTGCCTTAAACAACAGTAGGAAGCTACAACCAGGGAGTTTTCTTCAGGAGGCAAGGTACTAAACATGAATGCTATAAATATGGTTCTCCTAAAGCCCTCCTCCTTTTTTATACATACACACACCCTTCCCCCACATTTAAAAGCATCTGGAGGCTGTCGGCCAGCTCTCTTTCAAGGTTATTTGGAAGGTCTTCACTTTCCCTGGTGTCAGCAACCAGACATGAATCACAGCATTCAGTGAAGGAAGGGCTGCCTGTTGGATAAAGCATCCCAGAATACTCCTTTCAGACTCACCCAGAGCACTGCCATAACATCTAATATTAAATCCCAGTGATAAGTAATAGATTAAATTAAACAATGCGTGTGTCAAAATCAGTTGGATCTGTACAAAGGCAAAACCAATGCACTTGGAGAAATACTGAAACAGCAATACTGGGGGAAATCAGTGTGTGTAAGCTGTCTGACCTCTTATTTTTTTACCCCATTCCTCTCTAACTGTATTTCTCCTCCATCCCCAAAGGAAGTTAAAGATGTTTTTATAATGTAGATGATAGAGACGACTTATCTGCATAACGAAGCTGAAAACAGCCTGCTTGTGTTGAGGCTCCTCCTCTGCATGTTACATGCCAGCAGAGATTTGCTGCGAAACAGGAGAGCTGCAATGCACCATTTTCCTCTGGAACTTTGCAGCTGTATTACAGTTCCAAGCACACCACAAAAAGACTTTTGTTTACAGTATTTAAATTCAATTTAAATGGCAGCTGTTAAAAGTAGGCAGATGAATCACTACACATCCACTAACATTTTACTGCTCTCCCACTCTAAGGCTTTTATTCTTAACTGAATTACTTCATGTTCTCTTACAATTAATTTTCCTGTTGTTTTATCATACTACCTGCCTCATAATTAGTGGTCCTTAATATTTGGCTATTACCAGTCCTCAATACTCATCAAAAATTAAGATGCCTGGGTAAAAAAGCAGAGTCATAAAAGAGCTCAAAATACACAAAACCACTAGGTAGGGATAATACGGGCAGCAACCTCAGAAGGCAAACTTCAAAGAAAACTTCTCATGGAAATCATCTCTTACTGTCTTCAAGCACAACAGCATCTGTTCCAAATAATGTTCACCATTCTGCTTCCCAAACTGTGCAGTGTCACCAGAAGGTTGGTGAGGATGGCAGGATCTTACCTCCAGAACTCAAAGCTACAAGGACTCAGTGACTCAGTGACTGCTGCTCCTCCTTCAAGCCTGTATTGCCTTAACACTACCCAGCTTAGCAAGGCAGGATGTTACAAGGTCATTTCCAATATACATCCCAAGCCCCAAAGCACTGTTCCAAATTTCTTGTGAATCTCACCTCCAAATACCCTAGGAAAAGTTAGTCTTGGTCCAATTTTCCCCTCTTAGCCCCTACACAGAAATATTAGTTTAATCCACGAGTATTTCCTTTACAGGTTCAATATATGCTGCAGTTGCAAGTAAGAAGAATTACACTGCTCTTAGACTACCTCTCCATGGAAATAGTCACCAAACTAGTCAGCATAATTATCAGACTCTGGTGAAGAAAAATTCTGGATGAAAAATATATCAGTGACAATGATAAAATTCAGCTGATGGAAAAACTCTGGCTGAGGTCTGAGGGGAAACTATTCCAGTACTCTCTCGCATTTGACATGATATGAAGATAATTCATATAGAAGAATTATATTTGCACAAGGTTAGTAATAAGAAATCTCAAATTGGATTTCTGCTCTTTTTTTTTTTTTTTTTTTATTTTAAATCCAACTTCCTACATGCTGGATTTAACCACTGATTTCAATAAAGCTGGGATTTAACGCTCATTGACTGCAATGCAGGCATTTCTCCCTAAACTTGAAAAATACTTAGCTTCCCACATATGTGCATGCAAACAGAACAAAAGAGAAGAAACTACACATCCATGTGTCTCCTATAACATCTTCTATCAATTGCATCTTACAGGGTGATGGCTGCAAGCGTGCTTTGCACCAAGCTTTCACTCTGTGTTTGAAGCTACAGCACACATCATTAAAGCACTTGCAAACAGTGCTTTATGACTGCCACAAATGATGGAAGTATCATTCCCCTTCATCTTTCTCCTGCTATTTCACTAGAGAAGGCAGTTTTATGATGGGTCCTTATTTGAATGATCATACTCTGATTTTCTGCATCTTCTGCTGCCATTGACTGGAGATCGATCAGTTGTTGGTAAGTGCTGTGAATGTTAAAATACACCAGGCCAGAAAGAGGGACAGATTCCATTACTAGCTGTGTACATACAGCCCAAAATAGGAGACTCTTCTCTCCTGAATAACTTACACCTTGCTGTATTGTAAATATCAAACAGCAATGAGTTATTTATTGCCCAGTCTCTCACTCCCAAACATGACAAACTTTAATGCTTTGCCTGAACTGACCTCTGATGGAAAATTAATCTGTTTCCACAAAGATTGCACAGATGTACAAAATATGGGATCTTCCTAGATAGTTTATTCTTTTGCTGAGCAGAGTGCTGAACTGGATAATCCCTAAATCACTGACTGTTGAGAGGGTTTAGCAGGGGAAGGAACACTATTTATGTTCCTATAGAAGTCCCTAAGTATCTGCCCTCACTGACTGCTAGAGACAGAATATTAGGCTAGAAAGACCTGTAGCACAACCTCTGTCTTGTGATTACAAGCACAGTTTAAATTCACAGTACAGGTCTCAAACGAGAATTTGCATCTAATTTATGCTGCTCCATGCTGGGAAGAGAAGGATCTGGAAGTCACCCTCATCCCTCACAGACCTTCCCATTCCTTGTCCCCACACTCCCACCACCAGCACTGGGTGGCCTGCTGCTGGGGTCACACGTGGACCCCTCTCCCAGCAGCAGTCCTGCCACAGTAAGAAAAGGCCATTTCTTGGCAAGGTGCAAAGCCACGTTTGCTGCAGCGACAGCAGCATGGATCCTACAGCTTCTCACTGTGCCATGGAGATCTGGTTCTTACCCTACAGCATCAGAGAGCTCACATGATCCCTAAAAACTTCCTTCAGCCCCTCAAACTACATCACAATTAGTGTCAGGGGAGACATCAAATTTCAGATGTATGGAAAAACACTGTGGACTTCAGTGTTCAGTGTAACCACTTGGACCTGGCTGAACTAATATAGTCACTGCTCAAATGCCAAGAACTTTGATTCTCACAAGACTGCTCCTTAATTGAAACTATTCAACAAATGTTTTCTGCAACTGTAATTTAGCCAATTGATTGTTTATAATCTTTGGCTGTGACTGCAGCATTCAGTACAGAGAGAATTGTTTTTCTGTACTCATTTGCATCTGAGCATCAGCCTTGCAAACAAGAGTATGTTGTTTATCAGAACATTCACAAGAAAATGTTAGAGGAACAAATCAATTCTTCCTAATTATCTGGAAAACATATGCTCAAAATCACCTGTGACTACTGATTTTATAAAAACAACTATTTAAACCCAACCTTGATCCTTGGCAACTAGAGAGTTATTCAGGTCATAGTAGCTGGCAAACCTTACCACATTGAGATATCTATAATGTCAGCAATGAGCTATCATTAATGAAAAATAAAAATTTCCATACGAAAAAAATCCTTACTTTTCACTGCTTTGGAACTATTCAATAAGTACTGGCTCAGTACAAGACTCAACACATGCATTAGTGAACTTTGACCTTACTGTATAGTACAGTCATAAGTGTTGGGCTTTTATTACAGAGGTCTTTCATAGTCAGCACTCATAAAGTAGGATCCCAGTGGCGACAAACCATTAGAGAAACTTTCTTTTTCACCTGTCTAACAAACCTTGAACCTGCAAAGTATTCAGGCTAGTGAAGAATGCCAGAAAAGCAAGAACATGTGCATCAAGAGTGCTGGACAATTTAATTACAACAGTCACAAGACCAAAAACAACCCCACAAACCAAATAATTATTTTATGCTTAAATTTCATTTATCTTTATTCCTTTATGTTGCTGCAATTAAACTGCATATTACTATTTAATTTCCTTAAATGGGACAGTATTTCACAGAAAATGGATAGCCTCCTGGATCTCTGAACTCCTCTCTGAGAGTGAGTAACTGTTATTAAAACATTATTAAATTTAACCTGTAGTAGTAATTAATCAGCCTCAGATCTAAGCTGTAAATGGCAATAAGGGAAGATTCCACCATCAGCGAATATTAGTCCCTGCTTTTAAAATCTGCATTTCTGATTGGATTTAGGTTTTGGCTGGCTTGTCACTACTCCTAATCTTAGCAACTAGAATTTGATCAAAAAGAGGAAGTATGGGGAATATAAGGGGAGAACAGCATGTCCTGATCAAGCAAGAAACAAATTAAAAATTCTTTATTCTATTTGCAGAAAGTTCTGCCAATGAGAACATATAAAATCAGAATTTACTCAAGTCAATACAAGCTAATGTAGAGGTATGAAGTCCAGGTGTATAATTTAAGGAAGTGGTTTTCTCTCATTAAGTGGTCAACTACCTGGAAAAAGACTGACACTATCAGTAGAATTTTTGAATGAGTTAAGAGAGAGAAATGCTTGCTTTTCTAAAATGTAAATAAATAACAATAACTAAACTCAGGCAAATACTGAATAATAGACAGACTATGTAGATGGGACTGGATGCTTTGACAGGACAATGATACTCCTCTGACAACTTGAGTTTCTTTGTTTCCCTGTGAATTTCTAATGTTTAGTTAAAGCAAAGAAGAACACCACTTTAAAAGCCTTATGACTGCCTTAAAATTGCATGTTTCATTAATCTGTGTTAAGGCACAGATGTGCCATTCTTCACTCAGAAGCAATAAGGATATTCCATACTCAGGGCTGCTCCCTCACTTAGCCAGGAACAGTCAGTTCTACAGTGCAGTGAAGGCCAAATAATAATAAAAATTCATGCTTCTAACCCTTCAACAGTCACAAATTTCAGGATGTAAAAATAACACACTTGAGATGCATTAAAGGCTCATTAAAATTAATGAGAATGATGTGATTCTTACAAAAAGTGCAGCATTGTCTAGTGAAGAAACTGTTTAGTCTCACAAGTGAACTGAGAGTGTTAAGAAGTCTGGTAGTACTAGATAAAATACATGACAAAGCTGTATAGAAAAATTCACATGGCCACCTGGAAAAAAAAGAAAATCATATTTCTGTCAGCTCTATTTTATCAAAGATTTTGACACTGTTTCTACATATATTGTGGGTCGTTTTCACCCCATTCCTTTTCATTTCTTTTTCTTTTTTTTTGTGAAGTTTTTTCCTCCTTTCATGCAGTACAATCTCTCTTCTGTGTTTCATGACCTAATTTTACCTCTTTGCCCTTGAAAGTCTGTATTCATTACCAGTCAAAATAATGACCAAGAGTAACAAAAGTAGTATGCAAGTTCTCATGCTTGGATGTAGATATTGATAACTTTGCTGCAATTTTGAATAGTAAAATCTAAAATCTGGTAAGGAATTATCCCAATAAATTAATTTTTCAAGCAAAAAAAAAAAAAAAACTAAGATTAAAAATGGAGGTTCCAGGACTGTGGGAATTATCTAGGAGGAAGAAAGGAGAGTTGAATTAATAATAATAATGCTGACTATATCAAGAGATTTTTAGAAATTGCCTGCATAATTATTTTAACTCCTGGTTTGGCAAAAGTGAATATGTTAACAATTATCACAAAGGATGTAGAAGAACAATAATTAATATGGAAAATAAAATCTAGAAATAGAAAAGAAATACATTTCCTCTAGAAAGGATTGAAAGGTGTTAGCATTGCAGCTGTACAGCCTGTACATTTTACCTAAGGCAGGTCTGCAGTAATTGCAAAATCTCAGGCCAGAATGCAGCCAGATTAATCCTCTCTGTCCTTTAAATCACTGAAGTGTCACTAGAGATTTGTATCCTAAAATGATGCCTTGGGACAGTCCCACCATATAGCTGGTGTCAAGTTACCTGATAGCCCAGCAAGCAAGGACTGTCAATAATCAGATCCCTGGAAGAGAAGTAGTAGCCTTGAACTGATCATGCACAAAAGAGCTTCAGTAACAGCCATTCAAGACATTAGAGAGCCTGAGGAAAATGAACAGGAAAAAACCCAACAACAAAGAACAACAGCAGCAAGTGAGGTTTGTACAAAACCAAATGGAAAATTACTAGATTCAGCAGTTGTTTTACTAGGATGTTAGATTTTATATTACATTTCAAAAGCTGTATTATCATTCATGTCCTGATAACAGTACAACAAAAAAAATTATGAAAAAAAATCCAAATGTGAATAAAATAATATCTCTTATTACAGTCCATAGGGGAAGAAAGACTGATATACACTGCTTAGTTTCATTCTTACTCATATTTCAGTTCTCACTCTCTAGTATTGAGCTATCTTAACCAAATGCAAAAAGTCAGCTACTTTAAAATGCTAAAGTAGAATACTCTATCTAAATTCGGTGTAGGAAAACTGGTCACAGAATGCAGTCCCAGACTACTAAATCTTCTTAATGCAGACACATTCCTTTTCCACTTCGAATCAATACCATGATTTTCAGGAGCTATGGAATGTTCTGCTGCTAAATAAGTATCCTTGTATCAGTAATGCTGAGATCCTATTGTTTCAAGAGAGTCATGGAAAATATAAAAGATATGACTTTTCAGGACCAAGGCCAAACTACCTATATGGATATAAAACATTAAATGATATTATATAAATATTGAAAAGAGATTCATACAACAAAAAATCTTTAAAGAAAGCAAGAATCTAATTTCTGCAGTTTTATTACAGATATTCCTCTCTTCCAATAAGAATGCAAATGACAGTGCCTTTTAAACTTGACAGCTTCCCTTACAATACATTTTTTTTAGATTATAAGGATGAAAGAGAGAAAAGATTGATTTATGCTTAATTTTGATTTTTAAAATATTTCTTACTTGATAATTCATTTTTCAATGATGAATTTGTAGCACTGAGAGTAAAATCTAACTAATCACAGAGGCATTATTTTTTCTTTTTCAGAATTACATATGTGTTTAAAAATCAATGTTTTAAAATACATGTTATTACCACACAGTAATAAAAAATTCTCCTGTTTATCATGGAGCCTGTATTCATAGGCTCATTTACAAAATTCACAGTCACACAGGGATGTAACATCCACCATAATTAACAGTTACATGGCCAAGAAATTATAACCACAGCTTCAGAATTGGGATTGACTGAAGTCAGCAGAGCAGCACCTGAGCAGGAAATAGAAGAGACTGCAGGGCCAGGAAGAGGGAAATGCTGGGAGTTCTCCTGCAGCCCTGAGATACTCACTTGTGTGAGGTATGGAGTCCAGCCCAGGGCTCCTGCAGGCCTTGCACTGGGGAGAAGAGGCTCTCCAATGGAAATATGGCTTGAGAAACCACTCTATATGTGAGCAGAACCCAAGGCCCCAGGCTGATCACTCAGACTTCCTCTTGCCTGTTCCCATGTGGAGACCACCTTCACCTGTTGTTTTCATCATTTTGGCACCTATGGCTGTACAGTGGCTGCTGTCAATAAAAAGAGTGGAGTAAAAAAACAAGCTAGACCAGCCAATAGTTTGGGAAGAGCCTCCAATAAGCCATGGAGAAACTTGTATATGTTCCTTTTCTTTTAATCATATGCCTCATATGATTCCTTCTTGACACACAGCTATGGCAATTCTGATTTTAGTAATAAACGGATTATTGGGAAAAATCCCAGCAATTCTGCATATGCTTTTTCTTGAAGTATCCAAATTCCCAACTTCAGTATAGAGCAATAGGATGCTCTTGAATAAGTAGCTGTATGAACACAGTTCATGCAATACAGTGGGTGATGCAGCCATTATTCTTAAAAGGCTGTAAAGAATCCAACCACTTAGAGAAATTAAGTCACATAGCCTGGCTCCTTTTCAAGCACTAAATATGAGGAGCCTACGGTCTTGTGTTTTGTATCTGTACTGTTAAATAATGGACAAGGTCAGCTACATTGGACTAGGTTCAGTAAAGAAATTAATGTTTGCCTTTGTGGTGCCAATAGAAAGAAATCTAGAAAAATCACCTCTAGTTCTAACATCTTATTGAGACCACAAAGAAACAGGAAAGACAATAAACATATTCTAAGTGTTTCTTTGGAATGCAGACTTTATTTCTGACTTCATCAAGCCTTTAATATGCAGTAGTCACTCTGTTGATAAAATTGCCTATCTGGTGAGTACCACTATTCTATGAACAAGTAAGTAGTACTATGAAAATTCAGTCTTTGTCAATTATTTCTCTCACTGATTGAGAATGTATATCTTTTACCACGTGGCCCACGTGAAATAACTTACCCTCAGTCAAAGAGGCACTAAACAATTCCCAGATAGGTATTAACCACATAGGAGCTGACCTATGGGGAGACCACACACTATCAGACCTCACAGCAACTTGAATACTGACCATGATTTAAAAACTGAGTATGAGAGAAAAAGTACCTCTCTGCAGCAATTCCTGGCCACATTACTAAATGAAGAAAAGGCAATAACCACACAGGATGTGTATTCCTCTTCCTATTTGGTCCAAGTTGCTTACCGTAGAAACTAAGCACAAGATCTATGCCACAGTAGCAGATAAATATGAAGGCAAGAAATGCACAGTTTAAATACCTATTAATATATTCTTCTGGTACTGAGAAATAAACAATAGTTTGATTTCTGAACAATGCCTACAGGGATGCTTCTAGTGACCGTCTCAGTACTGCTGAAGCACACTTGGCATTTTGCAAAATCTGAATCTGTTCTCATCCCAGCTCTCTTTTCCAGTCTCTGAGGGGACCAAATGCAGATGAGGACAGGAGAGAGAAAATACACAAGCTGAACATTTACTAAATATATGCAAAAATTAAAGCAGAGCTTATCAACAAAATTTGTGTCTGCTGAAAAAAAAACGCTGTCTAGATAGGTGTCATGGTTTCACTCCAGCCAGCAACCAAGCCCCACAAAGCACCTCACCAACTCCCACAACCAGCAGGAGCAGAGAACAAATTTGAAATGTAAAAGCTGGAAAACTCATGGGATGAGATAAAGACAGTTTAATAGGGAAAGCCAAAACTGCACATACAAGCAAAGCAAAACAAGAGATTCAGTGCTTCCCACAGGCAGGCAGGTGTTCAGCCATCTCCAGGACAGCAAGGCTCCGTAACATTTAACAGTGACTTGGAAAGACAAATATCATTGCTCCAAATGTCCCTCCTTCTTCCTCCTCCCCCTCCACCCCCCTTTTATATACAGATCATTTATATACTGATCAGGTGGTCTGGAATGTCCTTTTGGTCAGCTGGGGTCACCTGTCCCAGGTGTGTCTCCTCCCAGCCCTCCCAGGCATGCTCAGTTCCCTTACCAGCAAGGCAGCACAAAAAGCAGAAAAGGCCTTGGCCCTGCCCAGCAATAATAAAAACATCTCTATATTATCAGTCCTGTGTTCAGCACAAACCCAAAACACAGCCCCATGCCAACCACTGTGAAGACAATTCAACCGAGGCTGAACCAGCACAACAGGAATAGATTGAAGACAGGATACTGACTTTTAGTAGGATTAGCCCTAAAAATAGCAATTGGCACTATCTTTCCCTGCTCTGAAGGGAAGATACTTATATCTCAGGTGAGATCCCTATTCTTACAGGCATCTAAAGCACCAAATTAGGAGTCCGCTGTCAGAAAAGCAGCAATATAGAAACTAAGGGAGAGCCTGGGCTGTGATATGACATGCAGCATGTAGATTCTCTTTAATTATCTTTCTACAAATTAGTACCTCTGTCTCTCATAACTCCTTAATGTAACCACATTCACTGGACTCTAATTTAAGGTGTGTGGCTGCTGTTCTATATGACATTTCTTCCAAGATAAGAAAAAGGGCTGTAGAAGGGAGTTGTAGCAGACTGTGGCAAAAAAAAAAAAAAAAGTCTTTCTTATACTATTTCCTGGCAGTAGTGGTATTATTAAAAAGAATAATAATGGTAATCATTACAGAAGATATGTGTTCCTTTATTTATTTCCCCTGAAATCTACTACAGTTTTCTCAGACCTGTCAACATAACATTCAAAGAGCCCTTTCAATTACTGAATTATTTTCTATTAATTTAGAAGCAATGTACTTTTCAAAGAAATTATCTATTATTTATATATAAAAGGCAAAGAAACATCTAACCCACAACATCTTTACAAATCTTACAGCTGAACTGTTAGGCTGTAAACAGAGTCATATTAATGGGCTTATTGTACAACAAAGCACTTAAAGATAGCACAGCAACAACCATGATAGATGCTCAACTGTTTTAATAAAAACACAAATCCAAACCATTCATGAAAAAATGTTAGACATATAAGGGAATTTCCCCTACTTTTAAGCATCACCTAAATATCTGGTGTGTGACTCAAGTATAGTTCACTGCCTCCCTACCCCAGATTCCTACTGTCGAGACTAAAAGCTCTGATATATATTGACTCCTGCTAAAATATAGTACATATATAATAGGCAACAATCAATATTTACCTCACAACGACAGGACAGGAACTTCAGTCCTGTTTTATAGGAAGAAAAAAAGTAGAAGACTATAAATCTTATCAGCACCTAAGACCCAGTGTGAAAGGTTTTTTGTCGCTGCTATTAGCCTAAGTTTAGGCCCTTTCTAATATATCCTGCTCAATAAAAACCCAAGGTTAAGGGCATTTATTGAAGCTCTTAATTTTCATTAACAAGAAGAAACTGAGACAATTCCTTGGAGTCTGACCAAATAAGATGACTCCTGGAAAAACCCTGGATACAGCAGTACATTGTGAGAGGGAAAGGCTGCCCCTAAAACTCCCATTTGTTTTCTTTTCTCCTTTTAAGCAATAAATATAAAAACTTGAAAAGGAAAGCCTGGAAGAGGCCTCCAAACTTCATCTGGTTAATCCCTTGGCCTGATATTTCTGTACTGCTTCAGACAGATAGCTTTCCAATATCTTACAGGATTTTTAGAAGTTCTTACTTCTTTGTAGTAGTTTTAAATCATTATTTTTGCTTTATCTGTACAGGAAGTTCCGACTGGAACTCTAACCCAGCTCAAGCAGCTTTACTACTATTACTGCTACTACTAGTACTATTGTTGTTGTTGTTGACACAGTGACCCAAACTAACAACAGACTGTTCATCTTGCAAGACCACATCTAGCAGACAAGATTTATACATCCCAGCGGATTTGCATTTTTTTGCAACGGCAGTTTGACTCATCTAATTTGCATCCACTATAACCTGTGGATCCTTTTCTATAGATGAGTTTGTCCTTCTTCTTGTATTTATGCAGCTAATTATACATGCCTAAGAGCAAAATTTCCAGAATTGAATTGTATCTCACTTTTTCTCTTAGCTCATTTCTTATTCTAATTCTCTCCTCCAAGGTCTTCCCACCTTGATAACATCTACAGATTTAATAAACAAACTTTTCATTCCATTAGCCATGTAATGAACTAAAACATTCAGCAAGTTAAAACACAAGACAGGAACAAAACAAACCCCCAAAGCAATGCAAAACACAGTGTTCCATCTTGAAAACAAACTACTGTCAGCACAATTTTTCAGTGTGTACACCTGCACTATAATAGTTTTATTCAGAATGTGAATCTGCAGCTTAATTTTAAACATCATGCAAATCAACATCAGAAGCTTGAATATCTATGGTTTTCTCTCTCCCCAGAATATCTGTCACTTAAATAGAAAGATATTAGACTGATTTGATGCACATTGTTTCCAACAACTCTTCATGATGATTCCATTGCAGCTCATTAATATTTTGCAAACAGCTATAGTATAATTTCTGTTTGTTTTCTTGCTTGTTTATTTTACCAGGAATTGAAAATACATTCACTTTTTTCCCAAAGGCTTTTTCTTCATGCCTTCTGAAAACAGAAATTTGATTTGTCCTTTTCCAAACTTCTAAAACCCCAAGTACTATCCATGAGATTTCAAAGGTAACCTTTCACTTTTTGGGACTTGCTTCATCTTGCACTCTAAAGAGTTTTGGATAAATGTTAGATACTTTTGAATTGAATGAATACTTCTGAATACCTGTACTTTCTTTAAGTCTGCAAAATACTTCTGGTTATCATTCTTTTTTGTTAACTGTATTTAAAATCTGAGCAATGTCTTTTTTTGGTGAGAACTAAAACAAGGAACTCCAGAATTTCAGACTTCATCACATTTGATATTTTTTTCTCTGTTTTGAACAGTGACAATTTTTTCCTTGACTGTCTTCTTACTAATAACGTAATCTCCTGTTGTTCTTTAGTCTATGCAATATGAATCTTGATTTATTGATTTTGTCTTTTTGACTTTTTCCTTTCAGGCAAACTTTATTTTTTATAACTTATGCTTAGCAACTAGATTTCTGAATCTACATAAGTCCTTTTTCTGCTCAGGGTCATCAAAGTATTCAGGAGTTGGACATACTTGCTTTTTTACTCTCTAGCCTCCCTCTACCTTCAATTGTAGCCTCAGAGCTACTTCTTTAAAGGTCTGCTGTCTCTCTTGAGAAACTTTTTCCTGAGACTTATTTTCTATGAAGTCTTCTCAGTCAGTTTTCTGAGTTGACTCTGTTCTCCTTGCCTTACCTCTGTAAGTTGCTTCAGGCTGTTTGTACAGGAGCGCATCATAAATCACCAATAAATATAGACTTGAAATTTTGTCTTTGTTATAATGCATTGCCAGTGATAAATGTGGCACCTTTTTTTTTTTTCCTTTTTTTACATGTTTTCTGATTTTGGGTTTGGTGGGGGATTTGGCGGGTCTTGGTTTGTTGTTGTTGTTTTGTTATTCTTTTTATGCTACATAAAAAACCAAACAGAAATTGTTATAAGCAGAGCAACAGCAGGATGAGGGATCATTTTGGTGGGCAGAAACAAGCACCCTCACTCTCTCTATTTACTCACCTTCACAGTTAGAAGGTTAAGGAACAGATACGAGAGGCATAAAAACAAACTTTAAACATATCGAGGCAATGATCGCGCATTAGCAGTCGCAGCTGGAAATGGACTCATGCAATCAAATACATCCCCTCGGACAAATCTGCAGCACAGGCAGCTCTCGGAGAGCCTGCGACAGCCTCTTCCACAGCGCCATCCATACAGCCACAGAACAGAGAAGGCAAACACCTCCAACCAGCGCAGGCTTTTGGTACAGGCACACAGAAATCCACCCCAGGAATTCTGCAGCATTTCAAGGTCAGTCTCGGTGGCAAGGGCAAGAGATTTCCGCAGCAAAGGCTCGTCAGTGCTGCGGCTGTAGCAACGCGGTGCCATCTGCAGCCCCGCACCCCAGTCCCCTGTCAGCTGCTGCCGAGCTGGAGGAGCCAGGGCTTTTCGTAATTCCACGGTCACACACGCGCTGCCCGATTTATTTAACCCTTTCCCTGCGCTTTGCTACTGAAGCAGTGACAAAACAACCTAAACGCATGAAGCTCGCTGTGAAACGTCCACCAGCCCGGACAGGGATGGATGGATGGATGGATGGATGGATGGATGGATGGATGGATGGA
>QUSF01000001.1:34296814-34353188 GCA_003676055.1 Chloebia gouldiae | reverse complement strand
TGGATGGATGGATGGATGGATGGATGGATGGATGGATGGATGGATGGGTGGATGGGTGGATGGATGGATGGATGGATGGATGGGGCAGCAGGAGGGGAGCTGTGCCGTATGCTCCTTGCGCGGGACGAGTACCCATTGACGTGGGAGTGGCTGCTGCTCTGGCGCCTGCCGGAGCCACAGCTGACACCAGTTTGTGGGCGCTACCCAGACCTGCCCACGCTGCCAGGCTCAGGCTCCAGTGGCACGCCGCAACCGAGGGAGGGAAGAGTACCAGCACAGCCAGGCTGTCGACTCTCCTTCCCATTTCTGGCATTTGAGAGGGATTTTGTTCTGCCTGAATCTCCTCACTTGTGTCTCTAAGCCCTCAAGCAGGCACAGGCTATCTCACCTTCATTTCTAGACTGACACGCCATCCTGGAGCCTGGAGCTGGGAATGTTGCCCGCTCCTTTGCAGACCCTGCAGAGCACAAGAAGCAGCATGTAGGTTTTGCAAAGCATAACCCAGAGCATATCCACTCCAGGCTCACAAAGGTGACAGCTCTCCCACAGTTTGCCACAAGCTGATCATGTGAAAATTAGAAGTGGAGCTACAAGGCATTCAAAACCACAGCCAAGCTCAAGTTCCCTTAAGATTTGGATGGATACAGAGGGACATAGAAGAGGGGTGGGAAGTTTGTCACATGGACAGTTATTAGACATAAAGAAATGGTTCACATCTGGCTTGAACCAGCAAAAAGCCCCAAATTTTCCCATCCTCAGTATATCCAGAGAGTCTGTCCAGCTAGCTGGGAGAAGTTCACTGCATCGTTCACTGCATCATTGCAATTTCAATGCTTTTGCACTTTCATCAGCCTGGCAACATTCAAAAATCTCTGAACTGACCTCAACACAAGCATGGAAGTGCAGAAGTATAAGCAAGGGGGAGGAGGAAGCCTTGTAACTTCACAGGAAGTTCTTCAGAGCGTTGCCTTAGAATTAGCTGGGACTTTAATTGTGGGCAGATATTTCTACTTTCAGTGCACAGACAGTTCATTCCAGTTTAGCCACTAAATACATGAATCTTCACAGCATTATTCCACTCTCCTGCACAAGCACCTTTGCCTTACAAACCACTTGGTTTGTCACTGCTATACAGAAAGAAAACAAGGAAATTTTTCTTTTAATAAGAAGCTTTAAATATCACAAATTGAATGCCATTCAGGACAAAACTTTCAAAAAATTCATCTCTAATATAAGACAAGACCTGAGCTAAATGAACACGTTTTTACATATCCAAGATTTTCTTCAATTACTGAATATTATTCTTTTTTTTTTTTTTGAAACATGATGACAGTTCCTGAAATAGCATTTACTGGTAGTAAATTCCCCTAAATTATCATACCAGCTATTGCAACTGATCAATTTAATTTTGACTGATACCTTAAAGTGATTATAGAAGGACCAGGCTCCTGAATATAATTGAATTTCAATAGAACTGTGGCACTTAGTTCCTTTCAATATGTAGAAGATTCCAGACTTTAAGACTAATTATTAAAGCTGCTTAAAAAAAATTGCTACAAAAAATTTCCAAACTACTCTGCTTTTCACTTCAGAAAGTGCTCTCAAATTTACATCATTTTCCACCACAAAAAAAAAGGATGACATTCCAAAAAGAAAATCATAAGAAACCAGAGAAAAATTTTATTGAATATTATTCACAAAGCATTTGTTTAGCAGAACACATACAGGCCACCAATTTTCACATTTTTGATTAAAAATTCTCACCCACTAATGAAAAATTAACAGATACTTGATCTAAATGAATTTAAAGGTAAGATTAAATATTTAATAATTATCATAACCTACTGTTAGAGGATTGTAGAAATTTCAGAGCTTTCTTTTTTTCTATCAGATGAGCTGAGGTAGATTAATGTGGGGTTTTTGGCACTTAAGAAAATTGAAAATAATTAATCTGTAATGGCATTGATGGAAAAAGTGTTCAAAATGTCAATAAAAGTGCTGCTTTAACAGTACTTCAAATAGTCTACTTACGCAACTTAAGAGACGCATTATCTGCCAGACTACACACTTTTCCATTAAAATCTATGAAAATCTGCAGGTGTTTAATTACCTGCTCTCCCATTGTTCCTTGGCTGCACCAGGAGTAGTTTGAACACTATGTAAAAATTAATGTACAATTTAACATAACAGTTATGCAGATTAAAATTTTCCCTAGTTTCTATTTTGTATGAAGAGTCTCAGACAAATAAACCATAAGTTGCTTTTCACCAGAAAGAGTTGTTTTAGTATTTTCACTAATTTCAAAATATTTTGGACTTACAGAAAGAGTTAAGCATCACTATTATAATTATCAACATAAGACCATAAAATACCTGGGGAAATACTAGAAGGAAAATTACATCTCATGAGAACAGTTTAAATACATGCTCCTTTTTCCCAAAGCAGGAGGCTGTTCAATAAATTCTTGTTCAGGAGTTCATTTGAATTTGAAGAGTCGAAGCAGGACTGAAATTGGAAGGGATTTCTGGGGGCATTTGGTTCCACTCCTGTGCTTGAGCAGGGCCACATTGCTTCAGTTTATGTCCAGACAACTTCTGAATATTTCCGTAAATGAGGAATCCACAACCCCTCTTGGCAACCTATGTCAGGGCTTCATCACTCCCACGATGAAAAAGTATTTCCTGATGTTAGAAGGAACCTCCCACGTTTCAGTTTGGGGCCATTGCCTCTGGTCCTGGCAAAGAGCAGCAGAAAAAGAGCCTGGCTCTATCCTCTTTGCACCTTCACTTCAGATGAGATCCCCCTGAGCCTTCTCCAGGCTGAGCAGCATCACTCTCTCAGCCTTTCCTCATATCAGAGATCTCTTCTCCATCCTTTGGTCCTTTGTTAATTCTTTCTGGTATGTTCAAGTCTCTCTTGAACTGGGGGAGCCCAGATGTGGGCCTGGCCTTCCAGATCACCAGCAGTGAGCAGAGGGCAGGATCATCTCTGCAGTCTGCTGGCATTTCTTGGCCTAATGCAGCCCAGGATATCATTCACTTTCTTTGCAGCAAGGGTGCTTTCCTGACTCACATTCAGCCTGGTGCCCACCAAGACCATGCCAAGCTGCTTTCTAGCTTGGTGGCCTCCAGCATGTACCAATGCATGAGGTTGGTCTTCCCAACATGCAGGAGTTTGTACTTCCACTTGTTGAACTTCACAAGGCTCCTGTTGGCCCGTTTCTCCAGCCGTTGAGGTTCCTCTGGATGTCATTATGATTTTGGAGCCTATCAGCCAGTTTGGTGTCATCAGCAAATTTGGTGAGGGTGGACTCTGTCCCACTATCCAGACAATAAAAGAAAATGTTAAACGGGACTGCACCCAGTATTGAAACCTGGGCATCACCTCTACCCCCTGGCCTCCAACTAGACACTGCACCACTGATCACCCCCCTCTGGGCCCAGATGTTCAGCCAGTTTTCAATCCATCTCACCATCCACTCATCCAGGCCATGCAGCAACAGCTTCTCTAAGAGGACCTTCCAGGAGATTGTGTCAAAGGCCTCACTGAAGTCCAGGTAGACATGCTGCACTGCCCACCCTTCATCAGACTAGTTGCTCCATCACAGAAGTTTATCAAGTTGATCAAGTCAGAAGTCAGCCATGCTGACTACTGATGATTTTCTGATACTTAATGTACCTGGAAATGGACTCCAGGATTAGCTTGTCCATCACCTTCCCAGCGACCAAGGTGAAATTTGGTCTGTAGTTCCCTGGATCTTCCTTTTTGGAACAAGCACCTTGCAGTGCTTCTAAGTCTTTTCTGTTAGAGTTTCATCAATGTCAGAAGGACTCACAGTTTGATGATTTTGGCCAAGAGCATCTAGTATCTTGGGTCTGAACAACATACAGAGAAGGTCAAGAAAACTGGGATTTCTTTTGGCATTTTTCCAGGATCCAACCAGCTTTTTTGGCAGGCTTCTTGTTTTCCTGTTTCATGCTTCATCCTTTAAGGCAGACCCACAAAAGGCAGTCAGTATTTAGATGTGTAGCTCATTAAATCTGAATCAAATATGCACATATATTCAACGACCATGAAGGGCATTGCACTACATCTTCATTAATCTGCCCATTGCATGGACTTTAGTACCATGGTTCACCCACGACCAACAGTCCAGGACCCACTTCTGGGACCAGGCATCTGCTTTCTTTCATTACAGAATGCACCTCTTCTCTATTCTAACACACTGTAGGGTGAGAAAGCAGGAAAGGAAACAAGCCATATTTTGTGGAACTGCTCAGTGATGCTAAGTTGCATACACTCTGCAGGCTTATGTGTTAAATTCAGAGCATTGCTCTCCAAGCCAACAGGAGTTGAGGTATCCTCCACCCTTGCCATAGAAACTATCCTACCCTACAAAAGAAGAATTAATTAGCAATGGAATAAAGGAAAGAGGAAGTGTGGATAAACAACATGGAATAGTCTCCAGGATGCACCTGGACTACTTCAAGGATAGTAGTTTTAGGTCTCACTCACTGGTCCCTTTTAAACATTTATTTATCTAACCAAAGCACTCCAGGATTTTGCCATCTCTCTTGAGATTAGCACAAGTTATCTATTTGCCTCTCAAGTGAACCAGATGGGATGCCTGTCTGAAGGGACACAGCTCATTTCTATCAGCCCAGGTCATTGATGCAACACTGAAGAACCATGTAATGTTCACGTGCCAAAGTGCTACACGCTGGTTCCTCAGCATCTTGCAACCCCAGTCCCAAAGTTTATATTCTTCCTGAACCTGCCAAGATAGAGACTGTCATACCACTGCATCTGTATTGCAGACAGACAGGCAGGTCCCTGGACAATCTGTATTTTTTGCAATCCTTTGTGAAAACAGCTCATTGCTTTCAAAGGCATCTTGGAATATATTTTACTGTATTGTTGCTTCTTTAGATAAAAGGGCACACTTAGACCTTTCACTTGGCAGATATCCCTTATGTGGGATTTACTGCCCAGCTCTCAAGGTGGCCATCAGAGGTAAATCATGACCTAATCTGTTGCAAAAATGTGAGATGGATGAGATCAATTGCTTTGTTATCCATGTAAGCTGTCTGATCAAAGTACTATTCTCCCTGCATAGAGAGCACAACATGTCCTATCAACATTACAATTAGTGATGCTAACTTTAGTTTTATGCAAGTTATTTATAGCTTTCCACATAACCATTTAGGAACAGATGAACTCCTACTTTCCTTGTTTCAAGGCAAATTTCATCTTTTTCTATGCTCCAGTCTTCTTTGCTTCTGTGCAAAATACACAGAAAAAGTAATCTGGAAGCTGTGGTCCTGTTAGCAGGGGATTGCATCCCAAGTAAGATGTTCCAAAAGAAACACTCCAAAAGGCAATCCAGACATTCCCCAGTCTTGGTGACAACAAGATTTTGATTAAACCCTTTAACATAGATGTAGCACAGTCTTTGCTGTTCAGGGCTAAATGTCACTCTCAGTCCTGAAAAGTGCTAGTCCCAGGTTTCCCCACAGTATGTCTGATAGCATGTGGATGCTGCATGAGGCACTAGTGAAAGGCTCACTAAGGGAATTTCCTCCCTCTTTATACCTGCTGCTGTTCACCACCAACCCTGACCAGCTGAAAAGACATCATTTCATAGGAGATTTCCAGATTTTGCTGATTTTGCAGAAGCAAATTGCCTTATGTAATTGCAATATTTTCACGAAGCTAAAAATACCAAAATAGGGAGTGGAAGGAAAGTGATGAGGTAATCATGTTGAGCACTTTAAATATATAGAATAGAACTAAGAGAGCAATACTTTTATTTAGTAGCTGGAAGAACCTTTCGGAGCATGAGAAAGAAAGAGACAAAGACTTAAATTCAATTCTTTTCTTTTCCTATTATGCAGGACTGCAGCATCAACAACCAGCAATTGAGAGAAGAGATACATCATTAAACTTATTTATAGCATTAACTACTTTGCATTCATCCACACAAGTGAAACTGTAAAAAGAAGAAAAAATTATAAAGGCAGTGTGTGGTTCTTTCATTAGCTTGTCTGTAATGTTGGATTGGTCCATAAATTAATGTGTAAAAAAGGATGGGGAAAAAAAAGAATTCAAAGCTTTGCCATTGTAATTATAGCTCTTTAAATATCAAAAGACACAAAGAAAGATTCCTTTTGAAAAGAGTACCGATTCTCTTGGCAAGCCACTATTAAATACTTGCATAAATCTACGGTCTGTTTCCTGCAAGTTGAGGTGACATTGCTATCATGGCTTATAGGTCTCTTCACATGGCTATTGGTGCACTTCAGTATTATTTATATTTATATATATATATTATCAGGACATTGATGAGATAAGATACCTTCTTTCTGTCATGAGTGAAGGGGTAGTAAGTAGCAACTGAGAAATCTTGCAAGTAAAAGGGCCTTGATGAAAGATTACCTAATTGATTTGGGCTGTTCCAGATACAAACTCTGGAAGTCTCTTTGGTACAACTCAGACATGCAGGTGCAGTTTCATCACAGGTTTACCAGTAGCTCCTCCACAGTGTGCACTACATGCAAATACCATGTCACAGCAGTAAGAAATCTGTCTGCATCCCTCTGTCTTCAAGTTCAATCAGTATTTGAGCCCAGAGAGCCACTAAAACTAACAAAATATAGTAGCCAAACATCTTCTAATATGCAGCACAGAGTGGATTGTTGGACACTGCAATTTCTAAATTAAATGCCACAAAGCTGAGATCTCACCCACAATTTATCCCCTCAAAGGCAACCTTTCCTCACAGTCTCCCAGCAAGTCTTTTGAAGGGTGCCACAGAGAACAGATCTCATTCTTGATACTTGCCAGGATAAATCAATGTCCTTTGTTCCTTTACAGATTGCAAGTTTCCTCAGGTCCAGTCTCAGAGCAGTAGCCCCAGATATTTTCCAAAATGGCCAAATCTCACACTACATGGGGTCTAATCCTGAAATAAATCAGAAGCAGGCTTTTGATGAAGATGAACCACTGCTCTCAAAAGGTTGAGATCAATACCTTTGTGAGCAGCTTCAGCCCCTGTGGGTTTTTCAAGGGGCTGGTTGTTTCCTCATGCTGCCCAGAAGTTGCCCTGTTAATGCTCAATAGTCATAGACAGAGCCTATGTGGAGTGCAGCATCATTAAGCCTTGGTTATGGCACAGCCTCTCTTCTAAATTGACACTTTCAAACAAAATCCAAGACACAGCTCATCAAATACACAAAGGAATGAGAGAGTTCTTTGGTTAAACACAGCAACTTTTCCCCACATGCTAGAAATATAAGTCAATGCCCAGAAATGGGCACTTGCAGGACATTTTTTTTTAGGCCAGGGAACATGTGTGCTCTCCTCTTCCTGGTCCTCAAGCACACAGTCAGAGGCACTATCCTTTCTCACTTCCAGGTATTAACTTTACTTTAAAGGATAATCCAGCAGAAAAGAAGCAGGATGACTTTGTTGGTCCCCTAATGGCAATGAACTGGACTACAGGAGGGGAATATAGGAATGGACCATCTCAGACTTCATAACTGGGACATGACAGAAATGTAGAGCCCAGAGGCAGCGTGGGGCACACCACAGAGCTTCTTCCCATAGCTCCTACTGAGAAACTGGGTGAAACAGCTAATTTCTGAGTGTAATACATTTTCAAAGCCAGCTACATGATTTGGGCAGTCTCTCTGCCAGTGGTTTCATATTTGAAGGAAATTGGATTTAAGATTCATAAGGAAAAAATGCAGTTGCTATCACAGATGCCCTAACTATCCAAAATACACAGTACTTTTTGCACGGACTTGCCTAATTGCAATGAGGAAGAAATTCAAGAGCAGACCCTAGAGGTACAGTGTACTGCCTTCTAAGAGTGACTTGACACCATTTAGCACAACCTATATGCATTCTTCTTCATGAGCTAACAAGCCAATTAATTATCAAATGCAACAGGTTTTGGCCTAAAGCCAAATTACAGTGGTGTCATTAGTCTTTGCTTTGTAGCAAAATCAAGAGTCCTGCCTGGATTACATTCTTTGAACTCTTCAGTTCAAGGAAACTGTGCCATACAACTCTAAGTAGGTGCTGACACTTACACACACATCATAATAATGGGCACTATAATAGCAATAATCATCCACATTTGTAAAGGATTTTTAATTTTAAGTGTTCAGAATCTCTTGTTAAAACGTGTGACCTCAAACACCTTTCTTTTGCATCTACCCACCTGAAGATGAAGAAAGACTGTGTATTATTAATACATAAAGTTTACCTGGAGGAGCTGATCAACCAGCTGATCCACAGTTTGCCCCTATTTCTGACTGCCTACACCTTGTATTTTTTTGCAGATTCTCCCTATAGATTGATTGCTGAAAAATGTAATTTCAAGGAACAGTATTTTTACAAAATGGATGAAGGATGTTTACCTGAAAAATATTTTGTTTCAGTGAAGATATGTTAAATTAGAATAATACTCTAAAAAGCAGCTCTGCTGGGTCTACAGTATACATTTTAAAACTATAGATGCACAGGAAAAAATCATTAAGCTCTGAAGCAGAGACATAATTGCAAGAAAGATGGTGATCCCCTGAAGATTTTCCCCAATTAGGCTGCACCTCTACCACAACACTTTAAGGTCTTCCTCCTGAGATATCTTCACTTTCCACCTCATTTCATCACCCAGCACTGCTGTGCCACCCCCTGGAGTCACTCTCTGAATGGTTGAGCAGGCTGGAGAAGCTGCCATGAGCCTCCCAAGCCATCACTGCAGCATGCATGGCTCAGCGATGCGAGCGAGAGAGCTGCAGCCAGCCAGGCAAACGCTCGATTCAGAAACTGGGAGGGCTCAGTCTGAATCCCACTCAGCATTAGTTACTATAAAGCATCATATTTAAGCTAGCAGGATCAATGGTTCATCTCATCAGATTTCTGTATAATGTGAAACAATGAGAATTCACCCCGTGACTTCTGTGGTGCTGTTGCTGCTTCTGATAAAATATTATACAAACACATTAAGGAAACCAATAGAAAACACCTGAGATGTCTATCTACGTTAAAGTTTTATTACTTATGGGATCTCAAAAGGCTTAGGAAACATCACTGAACATTGTTTCATACATACTCATGAAAGGGTAACGTAATAAAACCAGGTCAAACAACACTGAATATTAAATTTAATATAAAGTATGCAAAAGAATGAAATACAGGAGGTGTTGGAAGAATTATTAAAAAATAAGGAACTGTACTTGTGATTGGGGGGGTGGTGAGGATTTTCTGTAGTAGTTTGATGGGTTTTTAACTGGCACGCAAAATTATTTTACATCCATAGAAAGATGCAATTAATTTTTACTTTTTTTTTTTCTGACTAAATTTGGAGCAGCTGAGAGGTTGGTTATTTCTATCTTTAAAAATGGACTTATAATGTTGCCATCTGTTGGCATATGACAGATATAGCATCTCACAATTCCAGACAGAGTCACAAAAATGCAGAAAATTAAAGGGACAGATGTGAGAAATACATGCTCTCATTTGGTTCCAGTGTTCACATCTGTTCTGCTCAAAGACTTTTCAATCATATAAATCTATCCACAGAAGTTAGTACCTTGAAATGTTATGGCATTTCTGGTAATCATAAAAATCATATTCAACTAGAGTTTACTGCATTCCAAAACATCAATGGGTTCATAAAAATCTGTTTTCCATCAAGAGGACACAAAGTACATAGTAACATTACCTGTCTGCTTAAGTTCCCTCTCCTTCACAAACCATGAGCATATCTCACACAGCTGTAACATCATTGCAAGAACACAATTCCAAGAGGTGTCTGCAGGTACTGTGCACAACACCCAGATAGGAAATTGGCAGCTCTTTCTGATGGTGCCTGTACATTGCCCTGTCCCTGTGGGATCCTGATCTCTGTGCTGCTGGTGTGAGGGCTCTTCTTGCCACTGAAATGGTTGCCTACCATTGCAAGCACATCTGTCTTTATTTGCAGTGTCACCCATTTCTTTTCACCATGCTTTTGAAAGGTTGCTTGCTAATGCTTCCAACAACCAAGATTTTTCCCTCTGCCTGCTTCCCTGTCCCGGCTCCTCTAGTCACACAGCACTGTCTCTCTCACTGATTTGGTTAGTGTAAGACCTCACTGCTCCTCAGAGAGATGAAATAACCACAAAACCAGTCACACACTCTTCCCTCTACTACCTTATTTTCTACACTTGTTAGCCACTTTCCTTTGGATTTGAACTTTGCATATCATTTCCATTCAAGAAGACTGAAAAAGTACAATCCCTCTCCTCCCTCCCCATTCTCTCCATGGGAATGAGGATGCTTGCATATTTGTGAGACACACATATTCTTCCATGGGCAAACTTGTACCTCCTTTTTTATTCATGGATAGGTTTTAATGGAGAATAGAAAAATGATGCTCAAATTCTTATGCCATTTTTGGATAAGGTGAGCCAATTTTCATCTTATGTACAACACGGCTCCTCTGTAATACACTACATAAATCCTCTCTCAAAATGGCAGCATCATCAAAAATTAAAAGGTATAGTACAAAGCAAACAATATTGGAACTACATAAGCATGTTGATTATTCACATGAACAGTTTTTGGTATTTACAGAAAGCATTGACTGATGCAGCTCACTGGCCCCATGAGCACTATGTTAAATCATTAACTGCGAGCAGTCTTTATTTGTATTGCAGTAATATTCTGTATCCTCATCCCAGAACCCCAGCGTGCTCAGCACTTACAATCACCAAATCACGACTTGTATTAGAGAATTAATTTTTTTCCTTTAAGAACTAATTTAATATTGGACAACTCCTCATTTTTCTAACTATTTTCAATTATTTTGAAGCACAAAATTACCTGCAGGCTACCAAGTGGAAGACCGAATTCTTTCACATGCCTCCTGGATGAAACACCAAAATAAGGAGAAAATCCTAATTATTGCATATTCCAGAAAGGTCAGTGACCCATATAAAATTCACAATACATAAGCAATTACATGCTTGGCTTTAGCTGATAAATGATAGTTGAAATAGACTTTCTGGTCCCTCTTGCTCCTCAGCTAAATGAATAAGAATGTAATGAAAAGATCTTTTCTCTGGAAAAGATTCTGAATTTATGACCAAAGCAATTTTTGTATCAGGTGGTACTTAGCACTGCTTATCTAAACATGACAGTAGTTTAAAAATAACCATAGATTCAACCATAGAAGCAACCATAGATTCTTACATTTCGGATGCCAGTAAGCAGTAGGACCAGTGATTCAGTATCCCCTCTGTGGGTTGCCCTTTGCTTAGATCTTGTGGCCACATAGCAGGGCCATGATTTGTGTTGCCATGAGAAGCCAACCAAGGGAATAAGGAAAATACAGCAAACTTAAATAAAATTATGGCTGTCATTGCTAATATGGAGTCTCTCAGAAGCACTTTGTATCATTTTTAATTCCACTAAAAAGTAAATTATATTTATATACTTACTATAATGTAGTCAGAAGACAGGTTTAGGCCAGGATTTTTTACAGAGAAATGCACACTTGCAGTGTTGATCTACAGTTAACAGCTTATCTTTTTTCATGTTTTCCTCCAGAACAATAATTCTGTGCAAGACATCCCACTTTAGTCAATTACTTATACAACTGTTTGATTACTTCTCAAATGAGTTGCTTTTTGGTTTTATTTAGGTTTGGTTTGGTTGGGTTTGGTTTGGTTTGGGTTTTTTTTTTTTTGGGGGGGGTGTTTGCCTTTTTTTTTTTTTATTCTAGAACTATGAGGAACAGCTACACAAGTTAATTTTCTTCACTCAAAATCCTAGCTGTGGTAGAGAGCTGTATCACCTAAATTTAGTCTTGTGACCAAAAAGCCTACACCACGTCTAGAGATTAGTAGTTCTAAACTCTTTACACAACAAAACCTCAAGAGCCTCTGGGAGTTGTTTTGATGTTCTTATGACCCTGGTCATGACTGGAGAGAAGCTGCCTCTTTCCTCCATCCACTGGGAAGCCAGCTCCTGACCAGTTGTAGTGAAGCTGAGCTGCTGACTTCAGGAGCTTTTGAGAAATACTTGGTTCGCTTATGAAATAAGATGTTAGATAAAAGAGAGTCACCATGATATTAGACTCCATCTCTTCAATAAAAAGAAGAGCAGAAGCAGCAGCCAAATTTGTAAGGCACCCTATTCTGTCAGTCTTGCATCTCGCCCACTGTCAGGGATATGAGCAGAGAAACAGTCAATATTCTGAATCCTGAAAAGGCTCAAGCACAAAAAGGTAGCGGGATGCCTGGCACTTGCAAAATGAAAACAATGCTGCCCTTGCTTTGAATGCATTTAAACAGTTTTTAATTAATATACAACAATCACTAAACTTGTAGAGTGCAGATTTAGAGAGCAGGGGGTTCAGTGTGAGACCAAAACACTTACTCACCTCGGCATCTGTGCTTTGGAGGGTATGACCCATCAGCAGAGCACACTGTGCAAACGGGCACCCCTCCAGCCCCGACCTGAGCGGGAGGAGGCTCTGGAGTCAGGACTGCGGGTGGAAGCAAGACCCATATCCACTCTTGCAAACAAGGGGTTAACAGCTCGTTAGATCCCCCTCCAATAAAGCCGCTGCTGATAAATGCAGAGCGATGCTTCCTTAGGAATCAAAAGTTACCAAAACAAGTCGATTTCTAATCCTGCATTGTGATGGAAACAGATTTAAAAAAAAAAAAAAAAACAAATATAGAAATCAGAAAAGGTTCACCTGGCTATTTGTAAGAGGGAAAAATGCTTGAAGTTGCCCAATGCTCCTGTGTCATTAGGGAAGGGCCATGTAAAAAGTGCTTCTGTTTATTTAATTAGCATCCATTTTCATCAATACCCAAGATGGTATCATTTCACACACTAGAAAGCAATTGCCAAAAACACGCTTTCAAAAATGTATCAATTGATCAGCAAGTGCTGATGAGATGAATCAATTTATGCAGACCAAGGAGAAATATGCTCATAATCCCCTCGCAGCTGGAAGAGACAGAGTACACAGCAGCCTGGAAACAACCGTAGCAAAACTCCTGGGATTTTTGCTGGTCATGCTTAACACTCCTACACCACTGCCACCTGCCGGCAAACAGACAGGTACACATTTCATTCTGAAAATAAAAGTAAAACATCAGTAGTAGTTTTAACCATGAAGTGCTAAGGCTGGAAGCAAGGCGTTTGCAAGATCCAGAGCTGCAGCAAGGCACCTGTGTCCCTCTGGAGACACCACAGGCTTGGAAGGCACATCACCTTCCACCAGCAGCATCAGCACCACTGATTGATGGTGCTGCTCCGTTTTAGGAAGCATTCGCCTTTCCACAAGAAAAATTAAGTCTTAAATGTTCCTTCATTAAAGACAATGAAGAAAATTCCATTGATTCTGGTGGGAATCTACAGGTGATATTTAAAAAGCACTGACTGGTTGGATAATACCTTTTTTTTTTTTTGACAGTTTACCTATGCAATCGAAGAAACAAAAAGAAAAATACACAGCAAAGTCAATACTTCACAACATTTTCTTCCTCTAACTAGTCAGTTTAGGTTTTATCTGAAATACAGAGGAGTCTTTGGTGACAGGCACAGCAATATGTGCACAGACCTCAACAAACCTTCCTTGCACCTCTTTGAGTGCCAAAGTGCTACACTGTTTACACAAAAAAATTTACAGCTTGAGTGTTCTTTCATTTTCCCTGGCCCTGACCACAAAGGGTGGATCAGCTGACCAATACAGACTGGAACATCAGCAGTGAGTTTTCCTGTGCATTTCTTTGGGATTAACTGATGAGAAGGAAAAACATTCAGTTCTGAAAACTCAGGCATCTGTCCCAAAAGCAGAGCATCTTTCACAGATCTAGAACTGGTTAAAATGTTTCAGTTAAAAATTAAACTTTGTAGATAGAAAAAAAAATAATAGCAAAAAAGCAAACAATTTATTGCCAATGCAGTGATGTTCTTTTAGGAAAGAATTTAGATTTTGTGATTTAATGAGTCTTCAGAATTTTTCAGTAGAACAAGATTGTGCCTTAGGAAACAAGCAAAAAAAAAAAAACAACCCAAACAAATCTTTGTTCTGTAATCATTAATCTGTAAACTGTAACTCTATAAACTTTAACCTATAAATTGACACATCTATATTATTTATGCTATGACAAGATCTAGGTTATGGAGCGGGCTCCTTTTAGCAGTAGAACAATATAGGAACCTACAAAGTTTCTAAGATAACAGAAGAAGAAATCACAAATGGAGGATCTCATCCATCAGTTGGCCGTGGAATCATCCTGGCAGCAATAGAAAGAAGTTTCTCTGAGCTGCCTGTGTGATTCTCATCACAGAATGCAGCGAGTTGCCCTCATTTCTTGCCATGGGCAGCAGGCACTACTTACAGATGGCTCCTTCAAAGCAGGCAGCAGTATAAAAGCCAGCTGAACCTCACCTTGTGGTGGGGGTAGGGCAGAGACTTGAGCTGCCTGCTTCTGGTCAGCATCAGCATTTCTGGTCACATCACCTAACAATGCTGTAAAAAGCCAGAGGGAGATAAAGATTTTGAAGGAGGGTATGGAGATAAGATGGCACTATGAAAAGAGAGTGATGGTATTTTTAAGAAAATTAAATAAAAAGAAAGAGATTGGCACCTTAGGTTACTTCAGAGGAAGAAGTTGGTACAGTCACAGTGGAAGAAGTGGTGGGTAGGCTGGGAAGGAGCTGTGAAATGGAGTTTGTATGCAATATGCTAAAGAAGTGATAAAGTCTTAGCATTGGCCTGGGGAAAGAAAAAAATCTCGATGAAGTTGGAAATTGTCCTGCACATTCGAATAATGTAAGGCAGCAATTCTCATGTCAAAATAGATGTCATAACACACATCACAACAAATTAGAAAAAGTTACATGTGCAATTGGATTGGAAATAAGAGAAAAAAACTGCAACAATTGGCTGTAACATGCAAGAGAGACAAAGACAATACCCAAGAATATAATGCGCTTTCTAGGTCTGAAGGAAGTGAGAAAGCAGAGCTGCCTTGAAGATAAAAATGGGTTGTGGATCTGTGGATATATAACAGAAAGGATAGTTTGTCTTCTTTTAATATATTACTCATAGCCTTATATAGATACATGAATGAATAAAAGAAAACTTTTGTATTTATAAAAATGCAAATATTAAAATTATAGACCCTTTGTGGACTTCAATTAATGGTTGGCTATTGTTGAAGAGACATCACACAGGTGGGATGGGGGTGACTGGGGAGAAGAAAGTAGTTTGACAACAGAGAGTAAGTTTACAAGTATAGAAATAACACTAGTCTCTGAAAAATTAAAATATATGTATATAAAAGGGATAGAGGAATAAAAGCTGAAACTAGTCTGGATTTCTGAAGGACATATAGTCAAAGTCAGTATTATCACTGCTAGGAACTAGAAAGCAATTATCGGGAGATCATGGGAGTTGCTTGCAGGGAGTACAAGGGAAAGAAGCAGGAAATGGAAACTGGAACAGAACTAGAAAATAAAATTACAACAGGTAGGATTTCCAGTGATTTTAGAGAAGTGAAAGTGAAGAGGGAGGGAGAAAACCCAAGAGCTGAAATCAACACTGATTGATCTAGAGTCAGAGAGTGAGCAAGGGAAACAGGGCATGCCACATGTAGAGGGGGAAGTTGATACCAAAATGAAATCTGAGGTATTAATTCACATTCAAGTCAGAGGAAAGCATGGCTTTCTTTTTTTGGCCTATGATCTAGGCACTCTCAAGAGATGAAGCCTTCTCTTTACCCAGGAGTCCAGCTTCCATTATAAAATATTAAAGCATGTGTGTTATAGAACATAACTAGATAAATGGAGCATCATAGAGAAGTAAACAAGCAATATGGCATTGAGCAGAGATCTTGCAAATGAGGGGGGGGGAATATCAGCACTTTCTTTCAGTTTGGGTCTGGAATCTATCCTGAATTTTAATTAAGTATGAAGATCAAAAGTGAGTCTAGTTAATATTTAAAGATATGCTTTGGGGCAAAGCCTTGTTTTTCTGATTATTTGTGACTAACTTTTAATCTTTAAATTTTTTTTATTACGCTTTCTGTTGAATAATATTTTAAGCAGTGTGTCTTCTGAAGTTCCCCTGAGCTCCAATTTGAATGTGATAAATAACATGCCTTGGAACTCAGAAATTATCTTCCATACTCAAAATACTATAAACTTGAAAATGTTACATTATATTTTTTCTTCCTCTTTTGTGCAGTTTCTTTTTCTTCTTATAGCTTTGAGGGACTTTTTTGGGTGTAATGGAGAGTACCATCTCACTTGCTGCCCATGCAGGCTCCTAAGCTCTATACCTAATAGAAAAACAAGACTCAAAAGTGTAATAAACACTAAAAAGGCTTATCTAGATCAAGTATATTATTCTTTAACCCTCTTGTCAGCATCAGATCAAGTGTGGATTATTGATTGATTATTTATTTCTAACACCTTTCATTCAGGAGGATCAGCTCACTCCCCAAACTGTGAGGTGCTGCCATTCCCATTCAGCAAGAAGCTAATCTAAGAGTGAAGTAATGTCAAATCTAATGTAAAAACAGCATCTCATGACACTTCAATTCCTACTCTGTCCATTGGACCACATAACCTGATATATAACGTGATACAATTTACTAGAGGAGATCTTCTATCCCACTTTTTGGAAAGTATTGTTTTACTACACCAGTAAAAGGTCCCTACATCAAGTATTCAGGAAGCAGCCATCCTAATTGCATATTAACCATATCCTTTTTCAAGTTAATGATATGAGATATCTCTCACAACAAGTATAACACCAATAATTAATATGAAATGCATTACAAACTCTTCAGTAGTTACTAGTTTAGAACTATTTTTTGTCATTAATCAGAGAAAGAACACAGATTTCTGAAGATAGATAGTGTTATATTGTGCCTGGCCAACTGAAAGATATTTAACTGAAAACATTCCTACACATAGTTTTATATCTACAAATGATCATAAAATCATCCAGTTGGAAAAAAATAGTAATTTTTTGAAGCCAGAATGAATCAAACTAATACAAACTTGGTTACAAGCAAATATTTCAGTAATGAACTAATTACAGACTCTGGGAGAGTGAACAGATCCAAACTTTATTCAGCTGCCCCTGAAGGAACAATCAATCAGCCTCTTTTAATAGCATTACAGTTGTAGGATATAAAAAATTACATGGCCTGAGTAATAACCTCTGAGAAATTTAGTTGCAGGCATCAGTAACCTTTGATATCACTGGCACAAGGGAGCTCTCAGCCTTCATGAGGAGCAACACAGGTCTCCAGTCGTCAGAGAAATGTTCTAGTCCACGCTTGAAGCTCTGTCTCAAACACCTAACAGCCAGCCACAGCTCAATATCCACACCAAGAGACCACTGTTGACACACCAGAGAGGTGGGCACTTCCATGAGGGACCATACTGTGGAGTGGACTGGAATTTCCAGGCGTGACACCGAGCCATATTATCCCAAACACAGCCACAAGCTGTGGTTTGCTCAGTTGTTTGTTTTGTTTGTCATTTCTTTTTACAGCTTTCCCAATGAGCAGTTAAGTTGTCAGAGTTCATAGAGTGACTTCAACCTGATGATCTCATGAGTGTACAATCTGCCCACAGGAATAAAAGTGCCAGCAAGATGAGTTGTTTATCTCTGGTCCCCAATGGCAGAGTACAGCTATGAAGGTCAGACATTACATTTGCAAGAAGTGACAGAGTTTCTGCATCTACTTCATCATTTCAGCACCCGTAACTGAGAAGTCTCCAGACATGTGAATGGCAATCAGGAAGGACAAGTACATATGGGATGCTGAAGGTTGCTATAGCATATAATACCATGTTGTCATGTATATTACTACATGACAGCTGGAACTTCAGAAGGTCAACCTTTCACTAAAGCAAAAAAATCTTAAGAAAGTAATTACAGTGGACAGACATGCCAGGGTGCCCTTGCTTTCATCTGATGCTGTGTCTAGGAATTAAGAATGCCATTATTAGATTGCAGAAAATAAAGAATGATAGAAACAAAACTGAAGTGAAAGAGAGGTTAATACTGCATGCTGGTAATGTGTATATTAACACAAATGTTTTTTAAAAACAATAATCCAAACTCCTTGGCCTTCTTTTCTCCTAATTTTTAAATTTTTTTTAACTTACATGTTTAAATTAAATGTAAATTCCTATAACACTGCATTAATAGATATCTGCATTTTAAACTCAGGAGTTGTTTCAAATCAACTGTAAGAATCCATAAACAAAGAATGATAGCTATCATTTTTCTAGGAAGACACTAATATGGCCAACCTTTCAAAAACAAATGGATAATTTGAATGAATGAGCGGGAGTGAGAGTGAAAAACAACCCATAAGGATTGCATAAAGCTTTAGTTTTAGTTTAAAAGTCTCTCAGGCCATAAACATACAACATAAGATTAAAGAAAAAAAAGTTTTTCTTTTGCAAACCTCATTTTGTTAACATTAGAAAAAATTCAAAATAAAAACATTAAGGATATTATGAATATCTGTAATGACTCATAAAAGGTCTCAGTGGCCTTCTGAAAAAATAAAATACATTTCTGAAATTATACTTTAATTCAGGCATTATACATTTAAATAAAACATTGATAATCTTAATTAAAGAATTAGCTGGTATAACAGAATTTGGAATGTAATTACTATATATAATACAATTTTTTTTTATTTTGATTCAAAACGTGTCTTAGGGTGCAGTTAAAAAAAAAAGATTATTTTTTAAACGTAAAATTTAATGTCCCCAGACTTTTTCATCCCTTTGAATGAACAACAGTGGAAAATCTCCTAAGGCAGATAAATTGTTGCTATTCGATTTCAGAAGGATCAGTCTTTAAAAGGACAGGAGCTGACTGTTCCTTCTTTGATGTCCAATGCAAAATCCCATCAAGTTACAGCTGTAGCAGTTACTAAATTAAAAAAAAAATAAAGAGAATACCCATTCTGCTTTACTCGAAATTTTAATAAGCCAAAGTCTCAAGCTATTGGTTATTAATTCAATTTTTTTAAAAAATTCAAAAGTAAGAATTCTTGTTTCTGCACCTCAGAAACTGGTAAAAGCAGGACCTTGGCTGCCCAGATGCAGATGCAACACATCACAGCACCACAGAGGCACAGGTTACTCTAAGAGCAGCCCAGGTATAGGGACTCTCTAAGACCAGAGACGAGAAAGCAAAAAAGGATTAAACTTCAAAACTCTCCTCTTTTCACACCACCTCTGTGCACAGCTCACACCTCATCTCGTCTACTCCACAAAGGCTTTCCAGGGACCTGGAAGTTGCAAACAGCAGATGTGAATACACAATGTACTTCAAAGAGCTCACATTATGTCTAAAATCTCTGGAAGCTTAGTTTACCATCTGATTTTCTATATTTTGGGACTAGGAGGTGGCTACTACACAGAAGTGATGGGGTCAGCAAGTTTGTCCCTGCTCATGATGGGTTGAATTCTACAGGTGGTATAGATGCAGCAGTGCTAGCATGAAAACAATGTAAAGCTGCCTGGCTGCAGTTAGGTCTTCTAGCAAGTCATGAAGTCTCTCTTCCATTTGTATTTAGTGTCTGGACTCTCTTTTTTGTTTGTGTGTATAAAAGTCTAGGTTTGCTAAATTGAGAACAAAGCCTTTAGTTCCAAGAGCATTTTTGTCTTCAGCTAACCTCTTTTCACAGATGCCTAACAACCTCCAGTTATATCTATTATTATTAAAGAAGTAAACTGCACTGAACTCTTACAGGTCGATGCAGAATTTTGTGCACAAAAAAATGTCTATGCACCATCATTTAAAGGACATAGCTGTTTCCACTCTTCATATCCAAAACTGAAAACCTTCAGTATCCTTTGATAAGAAGACAAATCTGCTTGCTCCCTGCCCACATAGGCAAATGTTAAAAAAAGAAGAGTGTAAGATAAGAATGAAATTAAAATCTCCCCTCGAGTACATGAGGAGGGTTCAAACATTGAATCAGCATTGAATCTTAGATGTTTTCACAAAAAAAAAAAAAAGAAAAAACCCCAATAACAAAGACAGACAAGACTACAACAAAACAAACAGAAACCTCCAAAACACAAAAACCTCACCACACCTATGAACTGAAGATAAACAGCTGTTTTTAAAAGACTGATGTGCATTCAGGATGTAACTACATGGGAATCATCATGAAGGGTAATGTGAAACTCCTACTGCTGCTATTCAACATTAGGTAACAGGTATTCCATGATAGCAGAGTCCTGATGCAAACTAAATGCAGCAGGCATGGCAAATACAGGTGCAAATGCAAGCATTATCACCTAGCTCTGGTTTAAAGCAGCTATGATGCCTGGAGTAAAACCTAAACTGGCATTGATCTGCTGTTGGCAGCTGACTTCATCTTCCCCCCTCCACTTTCTCCTCCCACACCACAGTTTGTGCTGCACTGTTTGATTCAGGGACCACGTGCTTCAGTGCTTGTGCAGACACCATGCAGCACTCTGAGCTACCATTTCTTTGCTGTGGTTTCCAGCAGGTAATAGGGAGAATCAATAATAAGAATTTGAACTCGTTTTTCTTCTTAGCCAATTGCCACAGCCTATCAGTTAACAGGATTTCTGAAAATACAGAAAAACATTTTGTGCACACATACCTTGCTTTTGGGAACTCCCGTTAACATTCTTACAAAGCCCCCACAGCTTCAGGCACTGTGCAAACATATAGGAATATACAGACTGAAGTAAACACAAAACAGTAGAAAGAAATATCAGTTGACATAAAAAAATATGCCAGTGATACAGATTAAAAATAGCACAAATTTATAGTACAGATTTTAATAAATAACACTGCACATTCCAGTGGAGGCTTCATGCATTTGACACACTAGTGTTATTGCTTGCTGCACAGTTGTGTTCCCAGAAATTCTTTAGGAAGGTGCCCAGCACGCTAATATAATCAAATATCTGGAAACATCTCAATACCACAAGTGGCACCAGTGTAAAATGTATTAAACTAGCACGGATTTACACCCCGCCCCCACCCCCCCCAGTCTAATTCAGTTAAATGTGAAGGGGAGAAGGCTCTATAACTTGAAGATCCTTTTCTTTTTTCTTTTAAAACAGAACCAAATAAACCAAATCTCAACGGCTCCCTCTGCTGTCATGTCTTAGAAGTTTCATAATATTTGTAAATTCTTTTTTTAAAACAGTTTTTCCCTTCCCCAGTTAGTGAACATCTGGTATTTTCACAACATCACACAGTGTACCACTTCTAAAGAGTCAAAGAAGCTTTTATCCAAAAGCAAATTTCTCCAAGTGCAATTCAATGCTTGCTTATCAAGGCTGGAATAAGTAACATCCCTTCATGTTTGTATGTCAGCTACGTGTAGCACCATGAAAAAATGTTAAAGATTGTTTCTCATCTTTGTAATCAGCTTTGGGTTGATCTGGATTTAACTGCATAGGTGCAGATTTTGGTTCTAACAAAGCCAGACCACTTTGCATGAAACAACTGTGTCTGTAACAAAACAACTGACAAATATTTCAGAATTCTGGGAACAGTCCTAGAGGACATGTTTCTGCTGAAATAAAAAATATTCCATAACACATTAACCAAGCTGGAGAGCTTGCCTTTGGCAAGCATTCTAGATTGCTCTCTGCCAGGCCCCAGGGACAGATAATGGTCATTACCTGGCACAGGTGAGCAGCAAAGCAGCAATGTCAGGGTGTCTTGTCACACAGCTGACAATGACTTGTCTGCCTCTCAGCATCCCGGTAGGAAGCTTAGCAACAAATACTCCATTAGGGACCTGACTCCAAGCCACAGAAGTCAACAGGTCGCTCAAAAGAAGCAAAACGAGACCCTAGGATCTGCCCTGACACACTTGAAGAATAAACAACTCTGGAGGATATAATTTATTCTCAGCAATGTACAAAAAGGAAGGATAATAAAAACCTGCAGTGCTCGGTGAAAACACTGAGGTGTGAATTTAAGAGAAAAGCAAAATGCCTCAGTACTTCACATTCCAGTCAGTGGAAGCACCTCCCAGGCAGAGTGCGTGGGGGCAGCAGCTGAGGAGGGACATCCCCCAGCAGTGCTCCCCTCTCCGTGGCTTCCTGGCAGAAGCACACACTGCCGAGTGACAGTCCCTCAGCACCCCCTGAAAGTAGATTTGGTGCCTGAGGTTAATGGACTGACAGCAGAGAAAATTTCCATACTAGCCACGCAATTTGTCTCAATTGCCCCTGTCTTCCTTCCGGTCCGAACCCGATGCCTCTCAGACCGGGAGCTATATTTATCCCTCGCACACAGGGATGTTCTCAAGGTTCTAAATTAAGCAGCTTCTGTCACGCCCAGGACCAGCCATAACCCTTCTCTATTGGTTCTCTGCATCAGAGTTCTTGGTGCATTTGTGGCACCCTGTCTAAACCGAGCACAGATGTACACACCGAAATAGTCACCTCTCTCATCTGGTGGTGAAAGCTGAGATCGCTGGATGTCCCACACCGTACACGTCACTTTTCACACAGGATGCATTTGAAATGCTGAAGAAACAAACTCTCCTTGAACTGCCGGGGTATCGCTGACACCTACAGCCTAATTCTGCCTAAAGATTATACCCACTGCATCTACCTCAATCCCTTTCCACCAGGAAACATGCCAAAACCCATCACATTTCCAGTCTTCCCATATCCTTGCCAGTGTAAAAACATCCTGTAGATTTCAACTGTTCTTTTCTTTTTAACTTTTTCCCAGCTCATTTTTTACTGTGATAGTAGGCTAATTCACCTGCAGGAGGGAAGTTTAGTTTATTTTTTGTAAAGACATACAAACACTCTAATTTGTTACTAACAACCTCTTAGCTTGACATGACTTTGCCTTCATTTTGCTAGGCTAGGCTCACACCTTAAATTCTACCCATCCAAATACAGTTAATACTTATAACATCCCAGATTTAACTTGGAGACATACCATCCTAATCTGACAAAATAAAATCTGAAAGGGCTTTTGAAATATTCCAAATAAAATCTGTCCAAATAATATTAAGACAGCTCCAATGCCTTCAGCTTATAATGATGGTTCTTTGCTAAAATATCCATACTCATCGAATGTCAGGCTGGTCTTACTCACCTAGACTCCAAGTATAAATTACTCAATCAGCTTCTTGGAGGCAGGTACTACATACCAGTATAAAGGAAAAAAGCTTAGCAGAATGTCCAAAAAAAACCTGAAGAATGACCCGTGTAAGGAATTTTGTGTTATCAAAGACACAGTTATAAGAGCGATCTGTGTATTACATACCCTCCAGATTAAATCTTTTTACTCTCATGTTTGTAAGAAGCTAGAGCTTCCTTTCCTTGAGTTGGGCCCAACTGCTACAAGCTTTCTGGTTAACTGGCATTCCTTGTAGTACTTTCCAGACTGACAGGCTTGGAAGGAGCAATTTTCATACAAGAATTGCTGATATTACAGAGAAAAAAAAAACAACAAAAAAACCACAACTATTTGGCACATTTAAACCTGTCACTTCAATGTATTTGATGCTGGAAAGCAAGAGAGTAGGAGATGATTACAATTAGTTAATGGAAGCAGTGATCAATCCTATTCTCTGTGCTTTTTTAGACAGAGAGAACACAGCCTCTCAAAGCTCCTCTTGCATTTATTCCAGACTCTGCCTACAGAGCTGGAATAATTATCCTGACTTGGGATCAACTAAGTGTCAGAAAGCCTGAAACAAAAGAAGCTTGTTTAACTTAACAGTATTTGCATGCTCAGTTAATTTATTCCTTGATAAAGGAGAGCCCACATTACTGACATGAAACCATGGCATGAAGGTTAGAGATGTTTACTATTCTACAGAAGGTCTGAAGCACCAAAATCCCTATCCCCTGCTTATCTGTAATGCTGTTAATCCATGAATTTAAGGCAAATCTCATCTCAACCCCATTGCAGACACACTGACTATGTCAGATGTATCTTTTTGTTTGCTGACCCAGTGGACTTGAACTGATCCTTCTTTGAACTTCCCAGGTGTGATCCAGCTGTGAGTCAGAAACCTGCAGCAGTCCGGGGTACTGCTGAGCTGGTTGAGAACAATCCAAGAAGCAAAGCTCTGGGCCAGAACTGTGCTGCAGAGGTGCCTGACACAGCTGACAACTAGATCTGCACTTGCACAGGTAACAACCAATGACCACAATGTATAAAAAGGACTTTTTCCATCCTCGCTGTTTTCTTTCGCAAATAATAAACTCTCTATAGTGGCAGTAAAATAATCTGAGCTCTGTGTAAATTACAGTACACTTGAAATGCAATATCTTACAAAAGTGCTGTACCCTGAGCTGAAGAAAAAAGAAATAGGAGTACTCAGGGTAAAATCTGTAGAACAGAACACCCAGCAGCATCTCACCCCTCCTCTTTCCTGGGAGGAAAACCTGGATATGTAAGCACTTTATTTCAGAAAGTATTTTCTCAAGTAATTACTTGAGAAAGCAAAGGACCCAACTTTCACCTGGGAGTAGGTTTTCCTATGCCAGTATGCCTAGGCCCCAGCCTGAGCATGATGTAAGGAATCTATGGGGAAGAAGAAACCCAAACCAGTAACTAACCTTACATCAAGTACATTTTGTCTTTGTACAGGGACAGAAGCACTTGATTCAGTGGGAGTGCAGCACCTGCCCCCATCTAACTCCTATATTTAGTTCTCCTGTAGGTTGCTTTAGAATGCTTACTCTGTAATACTAAATGCATATAAAGATGGAAACTTTGGCCAAATGCTCCAAAGGTAACATTGCTGGAACTGTGAGGTATTTTTCCAAGGGAAAACAGAGTGTGAAAAGTCTGTGCATAGCCCTTCTAGACACACCTAGTAACAGAAACTTTCCAACCACATTTCTATCAAGTGCAGCTTAATCTTGCAATGTAAATGCCATTTTGCCTGTAGAATAATATGACATTTATCATCTTGATAATTTTTCATATTTGGTTAAAGTTTCTTTTTAACAGAGAAAAACCATGCTTAACTTTGTCCTTTTAAGAGAGTTCTCAATGGACTTTTTTGTTCTTGACTCTCAAATGAATCAATATTGCTACTGCAGATGATATAATTTTTAAAAAATACATTCTGCTACAGAATTTTCCTTTACTTCAAGGTTTTTTGAGTCTATTCAAGTTGTGTTAAGCAACTATTTATGTAATTCACAAACCATAAAGCAACTGAAATAATTCAATGAACTAAATATGCAGGAAGGGTCTTGATTCAGAAAGTCTCACTGGAGGTTAGGTGAGCATCCTGGAGGCAGCTTCTTTCCTTGCTCTCACACTGCTCTTCCTGTTCTCATGATTGGTTGTGGTCGGAGTATCAGATTAGCCAGAGTTTTGGTCTAACTCTCATATGCATTCTTATTAATTGTAAAAAATAACTGCAAAAAGAGCTGAGTTAAAGTTTTTAAAATATTTTTGCAACAAACTCCTTGAGTTTATTAAAACCTAGGACTGAAGTGTTTTCATACCTTCTGGATCCTAGTTCGGGGAAACTAACAAATAAGAAAAAAAAAAGGAAAGACATTCAGTTTTATTTACATATTTCATGCATCTATTTTTATACTCTTTTTTGAGCATAATGTTATTTACACTAAATAACAAAAAATGTTGAGAGTAATTTGATTTAGAAAGAATAATGAAAAGCAATGTACACTGTGCAATTTAATACATCATTTTTTCATTCAATGTTTTGGTGCATTTCTTTAGCTATTGGGGTAGAAGATGCCAATACAGGCATGCTTTTTTGTGTCAAAATTACAGGAAGATTTTAATTTGATTTGTATTGGGTATTAGTCTTTGTGACATTATTAGCCAAGGACTTTGTGCTCATCGTAAGTCTGTGAAGCTTTGTGATTAAAAAGAACATGGCCTCAGAACTCCCTGCAATATCAGAGCATTCCATACAGATTGCAGAGACCTACAAAATTGGATCCAAATCTGCCAACAATGAGCCTTTTATTATTCGTGATGTGAGAGAGATGACAGGGGAAGGCTAAAACTTAATCTTAAACCTCTCCTGAAAAATTTCATACTCAGAGGTTTAGTCTCCCTTAAGACTCAGCAGTTCTTCCCTTTGAAAAGCTGCACAGAGCTCATCCTTCTTTAAATTTTGCTAGCAGATCAGAGGGTAGATTACTTACCAACCTGGATGTCTCCCTTTTGACTTCATTCCTCAGGCAGATGTTATTCAAGGTCAAGCTCTTACCTTTGTGAGGAAAGGTGCAACCAGCAGAGAACTGCAGCCATCCTGGGAGCATGCTCAGGAATTTCCACTTTTTCCCTCCTACTGTGATGGAATACTTGTACTACAGTTGTTTCTGCCAGATCAAACTCTAGACTTAAAAGTCCTTAATTTTTATCAACGATTTTATTTCAAGACCCATTTGCAGCCATTTCTGCGCATTCTGTATTATTGGCTCAACATGTACCTCCTTATTAAACCCTTTTCAGTCCCTAACACTCTATCTTCATGATCCTTTCCCTAAGATTTCCATGTATGCCACCACTACTGACTTCTTTTCAACCCTTTTCCCACTACACACACAAAAATATTTGCTGTCAGCACATTCTTCTTTCAACTATCCCCATTTCCTCTGTTTTATTTAGAAGTGTTTAAGTCCAATGACATTGATTTGTGAAGTCTAAAGTATCTCACCCTTTGCATGTCCTTCAAGTCTCCTGTAGAAAATTTGATATATTATAATAGGATTATCATATTATCAGTTAAATATAGATGAGTTTATGCCTGCTGGTGGTTGACCAAGTAGAAATATTAGAATAACTGTACTACATTTGTGCATTCTAGTTGAGGATCTGTTTCTCAAAAAATACAAAGTGGAGAAATTTGTGCACACCAATGTTTGCAGAAATAAAAGATTTAAAATATCACATTCAAGATTATCTTTTGACTGCCAAGTGAATATAAATTCCTCTTTCTCTAGCAATATTCTGACGCCAGAATTTAAGAAAAAAATAGCTCATTTATTTAAAAAAAATCCTATTATACTGAATGACTTAAAGGCACAGCACAGTACACAGCTATTCTGCTCTGGGCACGCCGTTACGCCATTATCCCAGTGCTTCATCAAACCATTATTTGCCAGTCTGTAGTCAGAGGGTAGTTTTTTTTTTTCCCAGTGCTCAGGGAAAGCAAATACTCTGCAGCAGGGATGGTTTCACTTGGGGTCTCTAGTGTCTGTGCCTCGGTGGTACCTTAACTTTTGAGGAAAAAAACCGTAAAAACCAGCAAGTTATTTGATCAGAGCTCTGACATGGGCTTAACCTGTTCCAAGTCTCCTTTCACAGGCTTATCTTGCAAAGCAAGCTGCATTATCTTCCAGGGTCATGCAGGCAGCAGCGCCTCAGTCTCAGCTTCTCTTTGCACAACCCTTTATGGGCTTCAGGGAAGATTGCCCCTGAGCTCATAAACTGACTGCTAATTGTTCACTTGTCTGCACTACACAAACTTTTTTCTGCACTGCTGGTATGTCTTTCTGAGGGATTTGAAGATGGACAAGTAGGCAAGGAAAAGTACCTTCTGACTTAAAAAAAAAAAATACAACTCACGTTTCCCCAGTGAAAAAAAAATCACCCCAGATTTTTATTCTTAGTGATCATTAGAACTGTAGATTTAAGGTCAGAAACTCCTTCAATTATGAAAAGGTCCCAACAAGCACCAAATACACCCAAAAGTCTTAAGAGAAGCTTAGCTCCATACTGAACCTACATACAAATGTATAGCAAAACTACACATCTGGACAGCATTTCCTCCACTTCCTTTTACCTTAGGCTTTGTTGGTGTGTTTGCTCCTTATAGTTGAAAATACGATATAATTCATCTGTTTCCTATTTTTTTGAAAGATTTCCCATTATCCCTCCCACTTTTTTCACCCAAATACACCAACAGCTCATTGGTCTTTTAAATACCATAGTTATGATTAAGTGAATTGCAAGGAGTGGGAGAAAATCACAACAAGAAGGCAGAAAGTCATGGTGTCCTTCCACATGAAATTTCTGTTGCAGACAAAGCAAGCAGGCAGGTTCACTGAATGAGAACCAGTGAACCAGTTCCACAGCTGAAACCTTACTCTTAAGAGTGCAGAAAAGCAGCATTACAAACTTTTTCAATTCACCTAAAAAGTCTTGAACACCACTAAAACAGATTTGGCACAGAGAAAACTAAATAGAAAGTTAAGCTGCAAAGTGTTCAAAACATAGCTTGTGCGGGACGTCAATATTTTTTAATGTAAAGCTCATATTTCATTGTCTTGTCATTTAATCATTATGAGAATAAAAATGCAACCCATCACTATAGCCTCCTCCAACTATTATTCTCAGAAAAACTAGTAACTGAGTAACTTCTTCAGATAACCAAAGTTAAGTAGGAATAGAAATGTTACTGACCATGGGATCAGCTGGCTAAACCTAGTGTAGCAGCAGTGATCTGGGATAGGGGAACAGCCAATACTCTAAACACAAATAACATTCCACGTCTTGCAAAATACACTGTTTATTAAAGAAAGGATGAATCAGGAACTTTTTACTGGAAAGCAAGGTAAGACTGTAAACTGTAATATAAGACCAAGAGCAAAATCATAATGCAAAGTAAAAAGCAAAAGAGATGAGATAAATGGGGGGAAAAAAAACCAAAATGAAAAACTTGCTGCATGCAGACCAGTTTGGGAATTCAACTGGACCCTGTGAACATACTTAATTTTAATTATTTTTTCAAAAGATTCTTCCAGCTACACTGAAATGAGAATGAAGACCCACTTTACAAAATTCTCTTGGCTGTTTAATATCTTTTGTCTCATACAGCTGTGAGTTCTCTTCAGTATTCCAGGATTTCATCTACTTGCAAAGACAAGCATTCCTATCTCCATCTTTGACTTTCAGTTTTCAAAAAAGCCATCAATACTCACCAGCAACCCAAAAGAGCATAATGATAGTTATTTACTAACATTTAAAATAGGCATAAATTTCAGTAACTAAAAAAATTCTCTGAATTGTTCTGCATGTGATATTCTTGAAATTAAAGCTCAATACAACTGAAAGACCAAGCATTGTCATCAAATATGAAGTTGGATGGAATACAGATCAAGTTAATAGCCATTACATTAACTTGACAAAATTAAATACAGTTTTACACATATTGTGATGAAGCACCACACTCACAAGACCCAGTGAAGCACCTCATGAGAACTGAGCTGCAAATCAGTTAAGCAGCTGAAAACAAACAGGTAGCCAATTTAAGTTAAAAAAAATATTATGCTAAAAATTTAATAGCCATGTTTTCCAGGTAACTATGAGAAGAGGGACAGATTTAACATCCAATGTATTTCAGTCACACATCACAAACATCTGAATTTTAACCAATTTAACAATTCTTTATTTATGTAAGAAGAGATCCCAGTCCTCTCACCATCTATTTCACAAAGCTGCTAATCCAAACTGATGCAAATCCTGTTAGGATTCTTGGGCAACACTGAACAGCAGCTGCATCTATTAATGCTTGCAAAATAAAATTTCAGCATTTTTTTTTAAACAGTAGATATACAATTACAGTAGGTAATGAATGATCCACAACCTTTAATTTCACCTCTTTGCTGAAATGTAATAGCTTAGCTCAAACTAAAGTTAAACCTCCATTTAGCTTGCTGAAATGCTTAGTTTGGAAATTTTTATTCCTGGACTAAGCATGAAGGGAGGATTTCTTTTTTTAACATCTGAGGTTCTTTCAGATGTTTGCAGAACAGGAAAGAAAGGATGTGTAAATTCAGAGCTCAAGATGAAAGTGTAATGCTTCACATAAGAGGGCATAAATCAAGAGAGCTTGTGCATTTGGAAGTCCATAAGTTCAACTTAAATACAGTCATTGATCTAGAGTATCTTATTTCATTTTACATGAACATCCACATCATTCTCAAGATGCACGTAAACTTGTGCAGGCAGATGAAAAGTTATGGTATGCCAGAGTGGATGAAATTCAAAGCAACAATAAAAAAATTAGGTTTCTCAGGAGTTACAAACTAATTTAACAGGCAAAGGATGTTAAGATGACAAGTGCAAATGCACACAGGATATGCAAACAGCTTATAAACTCTTACTGTGAACACTTTGGTTATCACCAGCACTGAACTTCAGAAGAACACTTAAAAGTAGACCCTTGTATTTTAATTACTGTGTCCTTAAATTCCAATGAAATACTATTTCTGTTTCCACCTTCTGAAGGAAAACACTGCAGTTAACTTTAAAAAATGGCATACACCACATAGGAGACTGAATGAATCCAGTTATAAAAGCAGTATTTCTCTATCCACACTGGGGCAAACAAGGCAGACTGAGACAAGCTAAACTCAGTCAGAAGACTTCCTCTCTCCAGAGAAAGAAACAAGTGAAGCTGGGAACTTTTTTGTAGATTATGAAAAGAGTATCCAAAGCCAGGCTTCCCTTATGGACATTCAAAGGCAACAGGTGGCAGACATACCCAGTGGGGTTTTCACAGAAAGGGTAGGAAACTAGAAAGGAATGCTTACTTAGATGGGAAAAAGAAATCCACTGCATCTTGATCATTTAACTGAGAACTGACTTCTGGAGGAAGAACGTGAAGACCCACCCATCTGCAGTCTGCCTGCAGTGTGGCAGAACAAGTTTATTGTGAAAAACATAGCTACATTGATTGGAGAAGACATCCAACTGGTCAATGACTCTTTGTTTGTTGCATTTTCACTTGCAGGTAGGACAAAGAGAGAAAATAACAGATAACACAAACATTAGGCACCTCCTCATATTAATAAGCAGCAAATTTTATTATTATTTTGCTTAAAGAACCCTGGACATTGACAGTATCATTATTAAGAATGCTTCATATTATTATGAGAAGAGAAATACTGTTGAAAGCCTGGACTAGATACAAATTTAAAGTTGTGAACTGAAAGTTCATATTCATCATATTAAAATGCACTTTATTAAAATATGTAAAGTAGAACAGACAGTATAGAACAGATGCTTTGAGGAAAGTCTGCCAGCTGTACACCAGTATTTGTATATGAGACCAAACTAATTAGAATTCCTATGACCCAGAGAGAAATTCTTTCCTCTCCCATGCTGAAATACACTAAATGTGTCAGGCAGAAAATAGAACAACAAAGGACATGAACAGGTTGCTTCTGAGGAAACTTTCAAACATATTAAATAAGATCCAATGGTCAACTCTCATGTTAAAGAACTCATCTATGTCACCACACTGTAATGGTACAAACAAAACAAAACAAAACAAAAAAAAACCAAAAACCACAAAATTGAAACCAAGTTTGCTACACCTAGATGCGAAAGAACCACTCTCTTGATCTCTCTTAATTTATCAGTAAATTACATGGCTCTTCACCCAACAAAAGAATAAACAAGATACTGAAAATCTTTGTGTATTTCCTTAACTAAACAGAAAGAAAAATTAGTAGAAATGGATTTGCAAAGCCACTCCAAAAGGGGGTTTCCATATGAATGCCTAGAATTATTGATTTTTTAAAAAGTGCTGGAGAAAATTCAAAGACTGTGTCCACTGGATTTTCACTGCACTAGAATCAGATCATGTATGTAAAAATCTTTCCAGTGAAAGTCACAGGTAATTCTGAAAAATTAAGGTAACTGCGACTTAAAGAATTCAAAACACTGTTGCTTCAACTCAGGTTCAGCTAGGAAAAATGCACTGATTCATTAGGAATTTTCTAGGCTGACCCTGACTGCACAGGGAGGTTGGACCAGATATCCCCACTGTGGTCCCTTCCAATGTGACCCATTCTGCAAATACACTTCGAGTGTGCTAATTCTCCTATGAAATAGAAAGCAACTTCAAAATAGAACTTGGACTAAACAATGAAAAATATTTAATATGCTTCCTCCCAAATATTACATTATTTGCACTTGACCTCAACTTATGTTTTGTTTGGTGCCATAGATTTGTTTGGAATAACTTTGGCAAGGGGCTTTTGCACCTACATTTTGCAGACAGTGAACACTGAAACTTCCAGAGTAGCCAAAAATAAAAAAAAAAGAACCAACAGAAAGAGGATGTAGAGAAGTCAGTACTTCATAAATTAAGCACAGAATAACAAAATACCTGAAGAAATAAAATTTGTCTGGTTATGAATATTGACTTTTTCTCAATCCAAGTCCCTCAAAATGAAGTAGCGTTCATGTTTGCCTTAAGCAAGCAATGTGCACGTTCAACTGACAGAAATTATTCCTGTCAATTATCAAAAACACTACATGAAAGATGCTGATGTTACAAAGTCAGATGCTCAAAGGTGAGCAAAACTCTTACAATGTTAGTTTTTCCCACTTGTGTTGGTAGGACAAGCTTTTCCACAGCAACTTTCTATGACAACTCTTAGGCCTCCTCAGACTGGAAGAAGTAATCAAAATGGAGAATACCCAGCATTTCCTCCCTCCTCCTCGTATCACTAAATATATGACAACATCATATCTCACTTGTACACTACCAAAATCTTACACTGGAAACAGAATTGGTTTTGTTTTGTTTGTTTTTTTTTTTTTTTTCCCTGGGGAACCTTTCCCACTTTTAAATATTCTGCTGCATCTCTGTCTCACCAACACCAGATGTGTAGTTGTAGTGCAGCTAAGCAATTCAACAGTGGGTACCTGCTTCTGAAAGAACAAATCTCTTTTTTACCCTCCCACCTAACATCACAGAGAACTGGCCAACCCTTAAAGCAGCAGAAAATGGCTTGAACTGGCTCAGTTTGGATCACAGGAAAACAAAGACTGGCACAAAGGAGGAGCCATCAGGAACAGTAAAGGGGTTCCACTGATTGCTCCATTAGCAAGTTAGAAAGCAACCATTGTAAAACCTTCACCGTATTGAAACATCAGACGAAAAAAAGGCATTTCTACATTTATTTGAGATAATAAGCACCATTCCTTTTCTTTCTGGAGGAAAAGAACTTGTGCATAAGGAAGCTGAAGATTAGAAGCTTCACATATCCATTAACTAATACAGCACTCCACAGCTGATTTTACAATGTTATATACTATTTTTACAGTACTTTAGATGCACATAGAATTCCTTTTAATTTCAGCTGCACATACTAAACTCTCAGCAGTCAGCAAATTGGTCACAACATGACTAACACCATCAGCAATCGAACTCTTCTATTTGGAGATTTGCTAACAATCCTGAAACAGTGTAAGAACTGTCACAGCTCTCTAAATGTGATCACCTCCTTCTCTCACAATCCTGTCTCATCTTTCCAGCTTTCATAGCCTGCAACAGAGTGATGAACCCACTTGATGCTAAACCCGATTCAATATAAGAGCAGTGTTCATGCTATTAGAATAAAAAAGGCACAGGGTAAGGCAGGTAATATTAACAAAGCCTGAAAAAATGTGAATACTGCAGTGAAAGCAAACTAGGGTTGCACATGCAATCAGTTCCTGAACACTTGACTCCAACATTAGCTTTCTGGTAACTGGGAACTTCTGGGAATTTAAGATATTTTTGTAACAAAGAAGCAGAAACATGCTGATACCTTGAGAGATCACAGGCGAACTTACATCCTTTGGACTCAGAACACTGACCTTTGTCACTTCAGCTGATCAATGACAGCTCAAATAAATTAGCCCACAGCGGGAAACAAATAGCTATAAAACCTGTTAGCAAGAAACAGATACACATGGAAGCAGTAATTTTTGGGCTGAAGCCAAATTTCATAGGGATTGGGCTTGAAACCTTTGTCTCCTAGTCTCCTCTTACAATATGCACTTAGATTGTCCCTCCCTTATCCCACTTGCTATTTATGACACATCTAACATTTAACTGACATTGCTTCTTTACTCCAAAATACAGGAGTAGCCTCCCTTTCGAGCTTCCAGATAACTGGCAGTAAAAATTAAGATTCCAATCTGCTACTCTGCAGTCTAACAATATGTTAAACAATGAGCAAGAAGTGTGCACTGAACTTCTTGTGTTTGCATGATTGTAAGAGTGCAAAGGGCTTAAGAAGAGAGAAAGTGAAAGTCAGCAAAATCACCTGTATTTAAAGACAAACATTTGCTACTTAAGCTCCAGAACTTTGACTGCCAAAATCTGTAAATAAAGGACTTGAAACACAATATAAACATCTGTGTTGGGCAGTAAGACATGAAACATGTTCAAATAATATGTGCTACTGCTATTTTAAGCTATAAGATATCTGACTTCTACATCGCTGCTCTAAAAAGGGAAAGCTATCCCTGGAGTTTGGTACAGGTTGTTCAGTAATTTGTACAGTCAATACACCCTCTTAACAGTTTTTCAATATTCTCTTCCAGCTGACAGAATGTGTTGCTATAATGATTGAAACAGAAGATATGCTCTTTAGAGGTTAAGAATTACTATAGAACTGGCCCGTTTAATATGTATTCTAACACTCTTGTTGCATGGTTTTAACAAAAATCATCTCAACATTGTTGTCAACATCTCAACTCCATTGACCAAAGTATTTTTCTCAAAATATTTTCAAACAGGGAAAAACACCTCAACATTAGCACAATGAAACAAAAAAATTTGAGAAACAGAGTAAATGCTTGCTAAACAAGAATTATGTTTATTTAGCTAGTGAATCACCTAGAGGAGTAAATTTTCACTTTCATGATAGCAATCTGTCAGGCTTGCAAACACCCAGAAATAGGAATTAAAGATTATTTTAAATGTAGTTATAAAGGTCATAAAAAGTCTGATTTAGACTGAGGTACATTTACTCAAAACTGAGATTCATTGAGTGGTAGCAAACAAACAGTTCCTCAGACAAATGCACTTTTTTTCAGTATACATGTTACAGAAAAAAAATAAAGAAATGTGCATTAACTGGTGGCGTCCACCAAGCTGCATATTAATATTCTCTTACACCAAACAGTTTGAAACAAGGGAAATGTCATTCTATTATAATTTCATGTTACAATTCATTTGGCTAAACTGCAGCTTAAAGTTGCTTTGCCATATTAAAAGATTACTACAATAATTTTCACATGAACATTTAGACTTGAGTTTTACTCCAGGACTAAATATGGCATGATTTGCTTTTAATCTGTTGAATAGCTAAAAACTGACAATTAAAAAAACTACAACAAAGAAAAAATTAAGTTGAAGCAATGTGAATCTCACATCATTGAACCACTTCTAATGGTTAAATGTTAGTATTTAACAAATTCAAAGAGTTAATGAATCCTTGCATTCGTTCGGTCTCCTGTGCCTTAGCTAGGATGCATAAATACAAAAGACAGCAGATACTGGTAAAAGCTTCAGGACAGAAAGTGCTTGACGAAGGTACAGTTCTCAAGTGTGTTTGGTGAGAGAGTATAAGGGCAGATGCACTGATGAGAACCATTACAAGAAGAGTCAATTTCGTGTTAAAGTGTTCAAAGATGTCACCTTAAGCAGAAAAAAGCTTTAATAACGTCTTCTTAGACATATTAGGCATTTCCAGAGTCTACATCATTAGTGTTGTATTCTAGCAGGACATCTCCATATAGTTATTGTTTGTTTCTATTTCTCTCCTGAAAAAAAAACAAAAACAGAAAAGGACAATCATGTTAATACACACAGATCAATATTAACTCCTTTTCTTTCATTACAGCATTTTCATTGCTTTCAATTTAGCTAAATCAGGCAACATGCTTCCAAGGAAAAAGCTTCAATTATTTCCAGGAATATGAAATTATAGAATTTAACTTCTTGAAGGAAAACACAAAAGTATATGTCAAACTAAAAGGCAAACATGTTCCAAAAAACTGCTATCAAAAAAAAAGGACTCATAATGTCAGTTTTAATTAACTTACAATATCTCTGTCAAAGCCCCATATAATAAAAAGTGCTTAAGATCAAAAGGTAAAGTAACTAGTTGGCCCAACACCTCATCCTCCATACAAATGCTCAAATGGCAAAAAAAAAAAATTTAAGAAGGCCATGCATACATTTTTTAGAAATTACTTTCAGTAACAAAATGAAAAGTCAGTGAAATACGAACAGCCACAAAGAAACCTCACTTCAATGTGAGCCTGAGCCACAGTGAGGACTATATAAACTAGACAGACCTCACAGCACTATGAGATGCCCCATTTGGCATTTAGGGCTAAAACATAATGGCACTGTAACTATGAGGGACTAACAAATCTGTATTCTGTAGTACAGGTTTATTTATTACAGGTACATTTATTGAAATGACACTTTGAGTGCTTTATCATCATCCTCCATTTTCTTTACTTAGTCAAGATAAACATACACTTTGGCATTATGACTACCTCCAGGAAAAAAAAAAAATTATCAACAAACTATATATTGTTGCCTTCATAATACATCTTCTAGCCTCTAAAAAGACACCAGTCAGTTTAAAAAACTAAGACCTTCTCTTTCAATAGCATTTTCCTTAACACCTTTCTTCATATTACTACTGAGCACATTAAGGAAATAAACAAATACCTACATGGAAGAGAGGTAGGTTCCCATTCCCATTAAAAAGAGAATAAAAAGTATAAAATACCTCTCCATATTTTTATTATTATTGCATATTATAACTGGAACAATAACATTGCAGAGAAAACGAAATAACCCAGGAGGCATTTGAACTGCAATTTCAAAACCACACTGAAGCTTTATTATGCTAGAAACTATTTAAGAAAATTGCAAATGAGCATATGACCTCACATAGATTCTTCCAAAAAGACAGTCTATTGAAAGAAGAAGGTATGTAACACTTATACTGCTTATTACTGGTGATCTAGTCCTTTCCAAGGCAGATCTGCAAGTTGCCTCAAGATGAAAACCAAAACAATAAAGCCCAGTCTTGGTCACAATGAGCAGCTCATGGTCCCAGCAGCTGTGTGTCTATGACTGGACATTAGCTAGAGCAGAATTTCAGTATATTTACAGTGAAAGCAATACTTGCACTATTTAGCTAGAAAATTATTTTTCCTAGATCAAAAACATGTAACTAGTATTTCCATAGTAAGATACTGCTTTTTAAGACTGATAGTATCAGTCATTAATACAAGCTAATATCTTAACAATGCAGTCTTAGCTGAAAACAGATGATGACTGGCCTCATGCCTCACTATGCATGTAAGGCATGCAAAAATAGCCTGCTCAGGCACATCTCAGATTATTCCTCTAATATTAGCAGACTTCAATAGCAAGAACTACACAAAATAACTACACAAAGGGTTGAAAAACACTCCTGCAGTGGTAAGTAGGAGCCTATGAAACTGCAATGTTCAAATGTGTAACAATTTTAAATATAACCTGCATAGAACTGAAATCATCAGTTCCTGTTCATTTGCAAGTATTACATACATAAGCACTCACTGAGGCTGTCTAGAAAGACACTCTGCATTTTAAACTGCTGTACTATAAACTGACCAACACTATGCTTTGTGAAGCTACCAACTGAAAATGTATTTCAGTTCATAAAAACTCAAAATAGGAAAGGAATGATACCCTGACTACCTTCTTCCACTTGATAAAATAAAGGAGGTGTTGCAGATTTTACATCAGCTTTGAATTCTACTGAGAAAAAAAAGGCTTCAAAACATCAGCACATCTTTCCTGTAGTCTCAAAATTACATATTACCACATTTATATTTAAATACTTTAAGCAGATAAACAAGCATGACATTTTTCAATGCAAGTGAACATTACATTCTTCAAATACTGGTATCAGTGACATTTGGCACTCTGTACTCTCTGCAAAACAGAGAGAAAGAAGATTTTATTTACTCAAAACACAGGCAGTGCTATTCCACTCAAAACTAAACTCCTCCCCAACTCCAAGTCAAATCACACTCTTGGACCACTGTCTTTTCCTATCTCAAAAAGTAACTTTCCTGGGGGTTTTGGGTGTTTTCGTTTTTGAGTGGTTTTTGGTGGTTTTTTTTTTGGTTGGTTGGTTTTTTGTGGTTATAAACAAACTATCAGAAGAATTTACCTCCAGAAGGTTTCCAGCACCAGAGTAGAAATTTCCAGCATAACCACTTCTCTTTTATCCAATTATTTTAATTTCTTATATTCAGATAAGCCAAACTTTTGTCACATCTCTTGCAATGCTCTTGGATGAAAACTTTCCCCTGTATATTTAAGTTCCCTGCCAAAGGTCAACTCACCGTGGTCAGATTACCCAGCTCTAGGGGGAGTTTATGAATAGGACATGGAAATTAAGTACCATTCAAATCAGGATGATATGGGAACATATTGTTTGGTTAAAGGTACTGTCAGCTGCAGACCATATTCCAAGCACATTTCACACATGCAAATAACTTTCTGCACAAACCAAGTAAAGGTGAATCTAAAAACTGCTTTGGCCTTAGAAATGTGCATCAATCTAGAACAAACAAAATTATGAAATTAGCTTGGTCTGAACTGCAAAGCTAACTTACTTCCAAATTTTAGTTGTCTGAATTCAGAGCATTAATTGAATGATCCCATGCTGAGAAGTAGCTGCAATACAATTTATCCTCCGATATAATGAAATCTCTATGCTAACAAAATTTAAAAATTCAAAGCAACAAAAACATTTCCTGATCTGATTTGAAAGAAGCTACTGAGACGCACACAACCCTGACTCTGGGATTTCTTTGCCACAAGGAAGGTAAAGGAAAAAGCCTTGCTTTAAGTAGTCTACATGTAAATGCAAATGTAGCCTCACAAGAACAAGAAGCTACTACAGTCTTCGGTTGTATTTTTTTCCCAAGGTCCCACAAACCGAAGCTCAAGGTCAGGAAAGGCATATCTGAAAGAATGACTTTGGCTGATTTTCACAGTAGCTGCAACTGCAAGCATTTCAAGGTGTCTATCTGAAAGCTATCCAGGGTGGCAAACTTACACAGGCCAATTGCAGAGTTCCTACACACCCTCCAGCACTATGAGCTATAATTGAAAAAAAAAAAAAAAAAAAGAGTAAAATTTTGCCAAACCTCTGCCTCTTACTGCAATGTTTAAAGTGTTCATGCCTGGAGCTGTCTACTCTGCCCCTCTCCCAAGAGGGAGCATTCTAACAACAGCTTTAGAAGCTGCTTTACTGCAAACTGTGATTTAATCTTCAACTTAGAGGCCCTGCTCATCTGCAATGTAAGCTAACATGTCAGACTGCATTCTGTGAAGTGAGGCACAGGCACTCATCTGCTCTGCCAACTGTGCTGCGTGGGCAGAAACACCTGGCAGAGGCAGAACAGGCAGCTGTAGAGGTGGTGAAAAGAAGCCACAGCAAAGCTCATGAAATCTCATTTACTAATGGCATCAGCCATAATCTGCAATTTATTTTGCTCCAGTGTACCATTAAAGCTAGGACAGCATAAGCACCTTAATGCTTGAGAACCACAATGAAAAACAGATTACTAGAAAAGTGAAAAATTCCAGAAATTGTTTCCTCCATTTATATCACTGGCTGTTAACATAAACTGGATTACTGAAACTTTAAAGTTGTGTAAAATGTTGGTCCTTTTTAACTTCTCACTCTTGAACTTGAAATTAAGAGGGCACATCTCAACACAGAAACCACCTCAGAAACAGATAAATATATTTAAATTATATTTAAATACATTTCTCTGAGAAGCACTTCTGGGAAGAAGGGAGAGAATGAATCTGAGAAGGGTCTCTAGAAGTCTTAAATGAACCTTCAAATTTTTCCTGTGCAGATGCCATTCCCTCCCAAAACACTAATTTTCTTCTATTCCTTGACCTAACATGAAAACCACAAGGCACAAATTAAAAATCAAAGTTAAAACACAAAGTCAAATAAGGTTTTACAATTTCAGAGCAGCTCCTTCTCCCAGTAAGCTTTGAGAATTAATACACATCTGAGACCCTGTTGGCTGCACATCAGTTGAACTACAGATAGTATATAAAGGTTCTCAAGCACATAAATATTAAGAAACGCTGCAAAAGCCAAAAGACTAGACTTATAATTTATTTAATTCTTCCTACTAGTTTTGATGGTATTTTACTGAGTCACTTAAATGTACTTGTAAGCATATTATCCTATTACAGGAAAAAAATCTGAAAAAATTACTGAAAAATGGTAAATAAATATCAATTTTATCAAACTCGTGCACTGTTAGTAGAACATGAACAGACCATATTTTTTTATGATGGTAATGATAAAGGCAGTAAGAAGTTAATCCCGATCTGAGATTCCATACGGTACAACTATTCAAAAGGCAGAAGTGGGAAAAGAAACCCAACTACCTGAAGACACTGTATGGTAACACACAAGAAGGAAAGGCTCTGCAGAAACCAAGCTTTGAACTCCATGAGCCAGAAAAGCCCTTCCAGTCTTGTCTTCCCAGGCAGGTATTTTCAGTGACAGATCAGCCAGTTCTAACTACAAGTAACAAATGCTTTGCTTCAGCACTGTGTATCATTATACACTGAAATATCATGCTTTAATTATCTACGAGACAGCCATTTCAGCAAGATGATTAAAAGAAAAAAACAAGCCTCCAGATCCTCACTATTATTTGTTAATGCTCAGAGTACACCATTGGCTTTTGAAGACTGACAAGTGACAGCTTCTTACCAAATCTATAGGAATTGCATTTAGTGACGAGACCTCTGTCCCAGCCAGAGAAGCAGACAGATGACTCTGACACCCGGGTTGGCTGTTCTCAGATGCCCATGGGCAACAAGAACACATTATTTATTGCTCTGCCAAGGAATTTATGGTAGCCTTGGAAGGGAAACAACATACACTGCAGGGCTTACAAAATGCACTGCGGAAGAATTTCTCAGGCAGTTTTTCTTTAAGCCTCACCACTCAAACTCTTTGAATAGGGGTAACTCAAATTCAAATCTACCATGAGGAAAAATGAACTTAATTTATCTTGATTTCCTATTTATATGAAAATGCAGTGAACATGAAAGTTTACATTTACTTTTTACAACTGTATACAGAAAAAAACAACAATCATTCATCAGTATTAACTACACTACCAAACCTCTGAAAAATTCACAAAGAACTGGGCTTGAAAACCTATTATCTGCTAAATTTTGTAATGTTTTATTTCATCTAGATGAATATGAAGTTTTAAGCAAATCGGTTTTGATAGAAAACAAAAAATCCTAGTTCAATCAAATCTACAGAACAGCTTCAATAGACACACAAGATCTGTATGCTTTAAAGTCCCATTTTTTTCCAGCAAACCACTTCCAGGAATCTCCACTGAGTTTCTGCTAGCTAGCCCATCTGCAGTATCAATCAATGAAGCAAGGCTGTGAAGAGTCAGATGGGTTGGGACTTCCTTGTAATATGCAGGCATATTTCTTTCCTGCAAACTGCAGGAAAAGCATTACTGTTCTAGACAATTTGTTGTTAATAGAGCACTGAAATCTGAGGAGATGTAGCAGGAAGCAGAAGGCTGCCTCATGAATTTTTAGAGCTACCTGTGTATACTTAAGATTCTGCTTCTGCTCTGGAACAAGAGACACAGAATTTCTTCTTTGCTTTAAAAATCAAAACTTAAAAGACATAGCATTTAGAAAAGGTCCATTTGTCACAGATCCAGCTCAATTCAAGTTTGAAGTCTTGTCTTAGGTAGCTGCCTTGATATTTAAGAACAAAGTATTAGATTCCAAAAAAGTGACTGGTCTCTTAGGCTTTGAAGTAAACCATTTGGTTGATATTCCTAGCTTTTCCAATAGGGGTCCCTATTTTACAGGAGAAATTGGTCTTTCCGCTCCAAAAGTAATAAGCAAGTTGAATCCACTCTGTAAAAAGGACTTTGGAGGCTTGATTTTCAGGTAGGGATTTCAAACAAACACATGACAAGATCTGTACAAGTGTTGCTATGAACTAAAACTGCCTGAGAGTTTAATTACCTTCCACCTCTTTTGTTCAACAGTCCAATACTGCACTTTCTCTCCTGCTTCATCATTAGAGAAATGCAGGCAACATCACTGCTCAAACTCTTACATCACTCACTTCTCACTCCTACTTCTCTCACTCTGTAAGAGACAACAGTATAACATCTATCCCCATCCTGTAATGAATTCTAACTATACCTTGGAACCGAAACAATCTACCAAATGCAGACAAAAAAGGCACATTTGAAATCCCTGTGTATCATAAGTACATGAAGATAATTTTAAAGTTTTTCCAAAAGAGTAAAGATGCAAAAACAAATGAAGACACATAAAATAAGCACACCATCTTGGAAAGGAAATTCTGGAGCAGTATGCTCAAAATTATTCTAGCTCCAAATAGTCTTCTCCCATGACCAAGGGTACATATTCATCTCACAACTATCAAGGGAGGGGGAAAAAAGTGTTTCCTGTTTCTGCTTTCTCACTTCCAATTATGAAGATGATACTCTTGATAAATATGAAGTTCAAGGAAATTGAAAAATAATGTCCCTCGAAACTTCATCAAAAGCATACAGGAAATGAACATGTTTCTCAGAAGATATTAATTACATAACCCTCTTTTAAATAGTTTAATGTTTATTACATAAACCTCTTTCAGATGTAAATACACAAACTTAGAAGTTGTTTGGTACAAGTATCATTTACTGCATTAAAAATTTTTGTCAATCATCTCTTTTCCTTAACTGAAAATCTGTCAATGCATCTATAGCTGACTTTGACATTATAATAGAATAACTGATGGTTGGGGGTTAAGAGGAGGAAGAATCAGCTACAGTTCACTCTTAATGGATGATTTCTCCCTTCAAGATATTTTTAAGAAATATCAAATCAATCACAATGTCACCAATGTCCTAGAAAGGAAAGGTGTTACACTACATAACAGTGCAGCCTGATAACGACCCAATTATCAGAGAAACAAAAGTTGCACTGGTATCAGAATGAAGGGAAAAAAATTACTCCTTTTGAGAGTCAAGAAGTTCTAGGTATGTCAGCATTCCTATTACAAGATATGAGATACAACAGAAGAAAGCTAAAATGTTAAATGCTTATTCATCTGCCATTTAAAGGCTTCCTGAAAAGTAAAAAAAAAATCCAAATGCAAATTAGATAAACACAAATATATACTAAATTCTTCTATCTCACTTCATTACTAAAAATCAATTACTTTTCTGGATTATCACACTAAGAAAACCATCTAAAGCACTCTACAATTACATGAAACCATGACCTTTTTTCCCCCACTGCATGCTACGAAAGTAGATTTCTCCATCAAAAAGCACCAAAAGAAGTCCTAGGACTTCTTGGTAATAAGCCACCATCTGAGGGCACGGAAGTCATAATCTGCCAACAACTGCATTTTTAAATGCAGAGCCACATTTTATTTTCACCCATATACTTATTGAAGATCAGATGCAAAGCTACTACTACAGATGTTTTTCTCTATTTTCAGTACCTTTTATTTTCTAAAATGTAATTATGTCATCTTAAAAGGCACATTTTCAAATTTCTGTTTCATTCATTTAAATATTACAGCTTTCTGCTGAAAGACAATCAAACATCTTTTAAAAAAGTATGCGTACAAGTCGCACATTTACACCACAAAGCAGCAGTTAACTAAGGACAAATGGAATTCCAGAACATTTCAATGTATGTCTGACAGAACTCATGAAAAGCATCGCTCATTTCTCTGATCCTTTGGTAAAAGATCACACCACTCGTATGTTTAAAACAGGAGTCTGGAACCTGAGCTGTTAAGAGAAAGGGAATCATTACTGCACAGGCCCAGCTGTAGATACCTTACCCACAGCAGGGTTACATCAAACAGTGGTAGACACTACAGTTCTAATAGTTATGCTTAATATTCTTTGTCATTTCAAGTTACCTTTATCAAACGGCAAAAGTTACTGAATGTTCATGTTTATCAGAGACTATTCCTTGTACTTTCAGAAGTACAGAAATATACTGCCATATACTGCTATAATTTCAGAAATATACTGCCATATTTTAATAAAACATATTGCTAGAATATATTGGAAATGAATTATTGATCCCCCCGAGTTGTTAAGATTAAACTTTAACAACCAATTATTTTAAGATAAATTAGCTGTAATGATGAAGGGTTATGAAGTAAATTAAATCCCTAAATCATTTGCTGTTTACGATATTTAGATTGCTGGCCGTATGAAAGTTTGTAACCACCTATGCAATAACAAAATATTAACTGAATTTCAAGGAACATGGAAGGGACTAGTGGTGCCTGATGCATTTAATATTTCATTAACAGCTATAAGCATATTTTTTATGACCAAAACACTGGAAACAAAGTGATTGCCACAGCCGCCTAAGAAAATAAACAGGAACTTAATTTACACAGTTCTACAGGCAATAGAAAGTGCACATATTTAAATATAGCTCCATGAAAACTTAGCTGGCACTAGGTAATAAAGAGTTATTCAATTAATCATAAACCAAAGCTTACAATACTAATTGGTGCATTTACAGACATGAATCATAAGAGTTAACAATGGTATGTTATGTTTACAACTTAAAGACAGACTGCTTGTACACTGTTTGATAAAAGATAAAAACAGATTTAAAAATCAACATTCAATCATAAGAGAATTCTAAAGATAAACTCTCAGTAGATGTCATTAGTTTAATGTGAACTTCCTATATTTTAAGTCTATATTAATTTGCTGAAGGCACACCTCAAATCCATCTACAGAGAGAAAACCTCACGACTAACCTACACAGTTCTACAGCAATTGTTGATAATTGGATATAAAACCAATTTGTACAATGCCATAAAAGAGCCAATGGCCACTATTGCAAGTATCTTGACAAGTATGTTTTCTCTCAACAGTGTTGGGAAAGGTAACTACTTACAAAGAAACAAAGAGGTCAGTACTTGAGTCATACAGATACTGTAGGTTTCTCTGAAAACATTATTCAAATAGCAATGTTACTTTATTATTCAAATACCCATCATCACAGTTATGTAGTTCAAGACCTACTAAATGCTGAATTCAGTACTTTGAATTTTAAGTTTAGCACACATAGAAATACTTCCACTAATCTACAACCCTCCTCTTCACTACATTTTGTGGCTTTTGCCTACTACTGAGGGAACAAAATCACAAATAAAACAATCTTCCTGAGTTGCTAGGGCATGTCTGAATTATGATTTGCTTGAAGATTTTTTTTTTTAAAAAGGAGGTATTTTTGAAGCAAACCAGTTATTTGTGAAATATCTCAAAATTTTGAAAATTTAGAAAATTTTCACACTGAAGTGTGAAGGGTACAGAGGTAAACTATAATCTTAGTCCTCCTGAAACATTATAAATTACAACAAATCACAGAATCAGAATGTCTGGAAAGGGCCCATGAGGATCACTGAAGTCCAGCTCCTGGCCCTGTGTCCAAGAACAGAACCTGAGAGTATTGATCAAACACTTCTTGAACTCTGTCAGGCTTGGAGCTGTGACCATTTCCCTGGGGAGCCTGTGCCAGGGCTCAACCACCCTCTTTTCTTGTATCTGATCTAAATCTACCCTGAGACAGCTTCAGGCCATTCCCTCAAAACCTGTCACTGGTCAATGAGTGACTAAACAGTGCTTGCCTCTCCACTTTCCCTCATGAGACCACAATAAGGTCTCCCCCTCAGTCTCCTCCATGCTGAACAAACCAAGTGTCCACTGGTTCTTCTCACATAGCTTCCCCTCCAGACCCCTCACCATCTTTGTGGCACTTCTGGATGCTCTCTAACAGCTTTATGTCTTTCCTATATTGCACACAGGTGAAGCTTCACTAGCACAGGGTAGAGTGGGACAATCATGCCCCTTGACTGGCTGGCTGACGGTTCTACACCTGATGAAGTGGTACCAAAGCCTAAAAAGTCAAAGTCATTCCCTTACATTTAATATTAGTTAAGAAAGCAGTCCATCACCCCATCATCGAGATACCATGAAAGTTAATGATACTCATTTAAGGCACAATCCACTTTCTTTTTAGGAAAAAAATCCAAAAGGCATTACATACCCAATTGGGATATTCATCTAGCCTCCCACCAACAGAAAACTTTCAACATAACAATTTATTGCAGAGTCATGCAATAGAACTGCAAAACTGGTTTGGGGTATGACTGACACTGTTCTACAGGAGATGCAACACACATGTTGAAGGATTGTTGAGTGAAGCCACCACAGTACTCGAAATCTAAGAGAAGTAAGTATTTCCCCTGCCTCACAGCTTCTTCATGTGTCAGCTTCAAGTGAACGAATTCTCCAATTCATATGTCTCAAGGCCCTTAGCATAAACCCTAAACTTTTGGGAGCTGTTATTCAGTGAATGGTGTGACATGATGAACAGAGATCATTAACAACAAACCGTACTGATGGCAACTCCCACTTTTGAATATTTGCATATCATCTAACTGGTAAAAACAGCTCCTGAAATGTTTTTAACCATGAGACAAATCATACATTTACAATTACTGGCAAGTCTGGAAAACAAGTAAATATAAGAAAAGTAAATACTGTAGCCAATGGTGAGCACAAGTGTTATGATTAGGGAGGGTACACAAAACAAAGTAAACAAGGACTATAAAACTGCTTGAATTAAATGCTTTTCCCTTGTCTGGTTTCCTGAAATGCCTCCAAAACTAGAAATTTCTCTACAGAGTTATCCCATTTACTCTCCCTTGCAGAAATGAACTACAAATTATTTCAACACTATTCAAGTCATAACTGCATCACTTCCGTTTTTCACATTTCCACACCTGCTTTTAACACTAATCATGCGGTTAACATTTCATTAAAGCAGAATTTGAATTAAAATGCTATGTTAAATAAAGTATGCTTCTTCTCTAATTTCTGGTCCTTTTTGTGACATCCAGAAACTGTAAAAATCTAAGCAAGAAGAATTAAGTTAGGGATAATGGACTCAATCCAGTTTTCGTTTGCACTGAAGAAGTAGAACATGTCAATGTCTGCTTTTTCAGGCCTACCTTTGTATTGTGATTGAACAAATGGTTGAACTAATAAACAAATTACAGGAACTTAAATTTTTTCATTAAGAGACAGTTATATCAAGCAGACACTTTGAGTAAGAAATACCACTTTCTGATTTAACACTTGCAGACAGACATTCCAGATGAGTGAAAAACAAGGCTTCTGAAAACAGGAAAAAAAGAGAGCTACTGTAACAACACTGATTTCTTACCCTACGCATGGCTTCCTCCTCCTCTTGACGCTTCTCATAATGTGCAAAGTCATCAAAGATTGAGGTGGTATGCTTGAAAGTAGCAATTATTTTAAGCACTTGCTTGGCTTTTTCTAGGGGTACCTCTTGAGTGTCCCTCGAATTGGTAACTGGTTTGTTGTCATTGTTTTCCAAGCGAATATGTCGCAGTTGGTTATTGGGAACGTCTTTGACAAAGATCCATTTGACATCAAACTTCCCCTTCCACTTATCCTGAGACCAGACACCAGCATATGCATTGTAGTCCACAACAGACTTCATCTCAGCCACTCCGCAGAAGTGTCCACTGCCATTCACACTGAACAGTAAATAGAGTGGGCCTTTTCCATTCAGGGACCGGTAAGCAGCATCCAAGCGCTTATTCCCATGCTCAGTACTACACCAGATAGAGTACTTAATGGAGCGATGAATATCGTCCTCTGAATAACTTTTGATTATAAACACACGTCCATTCTTCAGATTCCAATCGAAGTCTTTGGGATTGTAGTTGTTTATGGCCTTTAGTTTCTCCAGCACTGGGTGCACTTCCACACCAGAAGGTGAGGAGCTGACAGATACAACACCTAAACCAAAGTTCTCGCTACCAGCTCCATTGTTCTGGCTGAAGCCCACACCCCTATTACGAGGAGCTACCCAGCGGTTTTGCAGCTGTTGCTGCTGCAACTGGTGAGGCTGGGCCTGCTGCTGAGGTCCTTGTTGCTGTTGTGGTTGCTGTGGCTGAGGCTGCTGTTGAGGCAGTTGGCTTTGCACCAGTGGTGGTGGTTGAATTAATGGCTGAGGCTGCTGGATTATAGTCTGAGGAGGCAGTACTGGTTGAGCTGGGGGTGCTTTTACCACTGACCCTTTGTCATCCCAAGTTCCAATATTCATGTTGTGTTTTATAGGTGGTGGCGGTACAGCAGGGCCCCCAATGCCCACATTACCTTTAGGCTTGAGTTTCGGCTGAGGTTTGGCAGGTTTCCTTGCAATTGCAGCCCATGAGGTTGGTTTAGGTGCTGAACTGCTAACTGGGGGCACGCTGTTAGCTGCAATGCTTGTCATACCTGTACTGCTCAGAGCTGAACCTACAGTTTTTGTTACAGCAGCCGTCATATCTCCACCAATTTTCAGTCCAGTCATGCCTTGCTCAATGCTGCTAATCCCAGGCACCTTGCTCAGAGTGTCACTGCCAAATCCAGCCTGTCCATCTGCTATGGCTCTCCCAAGAGAACTAGGTGGATAGCCATAGCTGCTGCTGTAAGCAGAGCTTTGCGTTGATTGTCCCTGAGATCCACTTGTCCCCCATGTAGAGAAGTCTGCATTCCCAGGAAAAAAATTAAATCCATGCTGCCCAAGAAATGGAGGGGTATTTCCTAATGCCCCAGGTTGACTAAATACACCATCAGGTATGTAATGGTGTTCACCATTGCTCATCTGTCCATAAGTTGTCAAATATGGCATTGGAGGGTCACCTGCAGTTGACCATGCTGCTTCACCTAAAGAGTATGGAAATCCAATGGATGGAGCATAATAGCTAGGCATATATGGGTCTGACATTGGTGGATAGCTGTTACTCTGCAAGAAAAAAAAAAAATTTAAAAATCAGCAATACTGAAAATTTTGCTTAAGGGGGAAAAAACCTGTAATACAGTCCAAAACATTTTTAAGAGTTATATGAATGTATTTGTAAATTCCACCATTCCTCACATCATAAAAGATGAGTGCGCTATCTGTCAGATATGGCCATTTCTTCAAGAGACCTTCTCAAAGCATTAAAAGGTCCCGTTTTGTTCTGGAACATTATCCTCATTTTTTAGCTACTAAGCTAGATTTAAAATGCCTCCATGCCAACAGTACAAAGAAAATAAACTACTCTAAAACAAGTCATAACTGTACCTTTACAACTAAAGAAAAATAGCTACAACTATGATTTAAAGTTGTGGTATTCTTAGATTTTGTCGTATTTCTCACTTCTAATTGGACACTCCAACAGAATATTAGAGTAAAATGGATGCAAGGATGTCTGTTTGCTTCAGGAGTAGCAACAAAGAAGAGGTAACATATCCATGCTATGGGGAATGGGCATTAAATCAGTACTACCCCAGACAGACTCCTGGGAAATCACACAATTTCTTGAGACATTTGAAGGACTACCCCCATATGATTTCTGCTGGTTTTTCGTAGGAAAAAAATGCACATATCATCCTCTAGCTGATGCTTCCTTAATGCTGAGTTATTGGAAAAAAAAGTGAAGGCAAGCAAAAATTCTTAGTCTTTTAATAACTTGCACTCTCTCTCAAGATCATGCCAGTTTAAAAGCTTAACATATCTCATATTAACTTTCAACTACAAAGGCAATTCACAGTTCTGGAAGTCAAGCCATTAGCTTCTTGGCAGAAGAGCTGTACCAAGCTGTAGTGATATCAAGCTTCCATCTATTATGCCATCAGCTGTGAGCTACTTCTACCACCTTTAAAGGAAACCATATCCAAGCAGTTAATGTATTCTCAGAGCCAATAAAACTGTTGTTTTGGACTGAATCCAAAATTATGATTTTGTTTTAAATGTAAGGGTTTGGGGTTTGTTTTTTAGCTCAAGTTTTTTGTAACTGCATCTTTCTGAAGCTAGAGCAGAAGCACAAGAGGAAGGGAAATGAAAGTATGTTTTTTAACTGAAGCTTTTCCATAATTTTTAGTAATACTTCATCTGCTTAAGACACATGATAAGATAAAATATGACATAAAATTATATTTCTGTGTATATTCAGGTAAGTCAATAATGGTAAGAAATATCCAAAAATTAAGTCTGGAAGTCAGCTAAACGTCAAAGTTAACTTCAAGGTACTAATCGATGTTCACTTACCTGATTTGTCTGACTACTTAGATATGGCTCAAAATCATCATCATTTACTGCATCCTTTTGATGAATCGAACCGTTTTGTACTGAAACTAAAAATAAATCTGTATTAGAATAGTTCCTAGAAAATCTATGCTGCACTTGCAATCTAGGTAACACTTCTAAATAATCTGTACGTTGAAATACATATTGTTAAGTACCCTTCCAATTTAAACAAAATAACTCATTGTACTGATCATGAGGATCAGATCTCAGGAGAGGTCTGCAAAGATGGCAGCTAGAACAGTCTGCTCCTGACTAGTCTTTTGTGAGATCCACAGACATGTGGATGAAGAACTACAGGCACACCTTATTTGCACAGGCAGTAAATCCAGCATTTCCAGAAGTACCAGACCGAGTGCAAATGTGCAGACCAACCCGATCTATAGACATATTCAATAGGTTCAGGAAAGTTGCAACATACAGCTTTCTCCGGCCAGGAGGAAAGGCAGTTACCCACCAAGACAACCATGAAAGACACCACTATCCAGCTATTTAATCCTGTATTTCTACGTAACTGTACTGCATTAGTGACATCTCTGAAGCTCTGAGGTGACAAAGCAAGACAGAAATAAAAGCTTAAGTACCAAAGGGTGATTGCAAACCTTTCCCAACACATATGCCACAATACGCTGGAATCTCTTCCTACCTGCTCTTCTTGGTCTCCTATCAACCTTTCATTTCATCTAAGGCATTACACCTACCTGGGATTCTTCTGCTGCCCAAATTACTTGAAGAGTCTCTCTACTACCCTCAGGCTACTATTCAAACAAAGCCACACTGCACAAATTTCTGCTAAGTTCCACTGTTTCCCATGGTGCAAAGCAGAACGGGGGCTTAAACCAGCACTTGCAACCTGAAGATGAAGATCTGTTCTCAAAAATAAATTTACTGATTATGCAAATGCAACTTTTTTTTTTTTTTGTCAAATATGTTCAGTAGGGGAAAAAAGAAAGTCTCAGGATGATCAGTAAGATGCACTGAAAAACCATGACTGCAGAAATTACAACAAAACAGATTTTCTGAAGCTTAAACTGAGTTAGGAGCCAATTTTATGGTTTCCCTCTTTTAGCAAAAGCTTCTGAAAAGCACATACAGCCATGTAATTAAATATTCAACTTTGCTGAAATTAGTGTTTAAGAGTCAGGGGTTTTTTCCTTCTTCACTGGGGGAGGGGGTTGCCACCCAAGATTCACACTGTAAGCCAAGTGGTACTTGAATTTTTTTCCACATTGACTTCAACATCCCTAAAACAAAACTGCCTTCAGTGAAACTAGCTGAAAAAAAAATGACATAGTAATAGATATAATCACAAGGAATAATCAAAATCCTGGAAATTTTTATTAACTTCAGAGAGTACTAAAAAAAAAAAGGTAAAAAATTCATAATTTAACACAGAAGGTTTTTTCAAAGCAATTATCTGGGAAGAAAGCAATCTGTATTTTGAATACCTTCTTGAAGTTTTAAAAGAACATCAGAAACTTTGTAATAACTTCAGTTATTACAAACTGGCACACTGTATTTCTATACTAGCAACAGTCAAATATGACCAGCAATGCTGAGCACAGTGCAGTTTACAAGTGGATAGAACAATATTCCTAATTAAACACCACATTTGAATTAAATATTACATGTTGGGGGTTCTTTTACCCCATAAACAGAGTTTCAGTTCAGGTCATGTATCATCCTGAATTTACACACAATGGTAACATATTAATGAGCTGGAATTCCTCTTTATATTTGGCTCAGTTACACACAGGATGAAGCCTCAAAACATTTTGTCTATGTCACGTCCACTGCTCAGACTCAACCAAATAGAACAGACAGCACAACTGTCAAACACAATTCTATTATAATGAAAAACATGGGCAGCAGCATACAAGTTCCTTAAAAGTATGCAACCACAAGTAAAGGAATAAACAGATGTATATCAAGACCAGCATCCTATCAAAATTAATCTCCTCATACTGACAGCTAATCTTCATAAACCGTGCATCTGCTGAGCTTATTGTTCCACAGGTATCTAAAGGTCACTGAAGACAAAATTATTTTTGGTCTGACATTACAACTAACATAAAATATTCTTGTAAATGTATTTTCTTATTCATTCTGTACCGAGATATTAAGTAAGTGACACAAAATATTTCTACAGTGATGTTTTTTGCTGGTGAAATATATACATTTCCCAGTGAAATAGCATCACTAGAAGCATGTTTCTTTAGCTCTTCATTCTAACTTTACAACATGTGTTAACAGTGAAGAATGTAGCTCACATAGACATTTAACAAGAGCCAATGAATGCCTCATTCCCAAAATCTCATGTTAAGTGTTCCAACTGAACAGGGCAGTGATGAAGAATACTAATTGAAACTAATCTACAGACATTAAAAATATCTGTATCAATATGATGCTAAAAATACTGTATGTTTCTGGAAACACCATGAAAACATACAGTGTAATTAGATATTGGGAAGAAGCAACTCATCAAATAGAGCAAATTAAAGCTAATGTTCTTTTAACTGCTACTACCCTTGGAATAACCACTCACAAAAAATGATAGCCAAAGGTGCAAGAATAACTTTTTCATTAGAAGTCATCACACCTCAGTGTGAAGAATAAACACTAAAAGAAACATGAAATACTTCATTCTTGTTTTAAATCTAATAACTACATTTAAGCCTCCTACAAAACAAAAAATTGTTGCACACACAAGTGTGAAAATAAGTCAGCACCTTCTATGACAGATTTGATACACTGGCATAATAAACAAAAAGGGGGAAAAACAAAAATAAGTTCCAGGAATGCCTTTTTTCTTCACATCCCTATAAGTCATAATTTGATGGATGTCAGTTAGGATGTTTTATGTCAACTGTACAGTAGATGACAACTAGAATAAATAAAGTTTCATGACAGGATGATTTACTCATTTAAGTCTCTGAAATACCAACACAAATATCTGACACAACAGATAAACAGTACTGTTCTACACACCAGAATTTCAGTCCCACAAATTGTGGCCAAAGGAAACACCACAGCATACCAGTTTATGATCAATTAGTTTAAACCATCCAAAGTGTTTTACTAGACAATAAAAATCAGCTACCTACCAATATCATTTGCAGGTCTAATATTTTTCATTTCAATATGAAATACATATACACCCCTTTTACTGCTCACTCATTCTCTCATATGTTCTACCAGACATGTGGACAGCTTCTGTCATCCTCCTTAACATTACTACTCTTACACACAGAACGAGTTTCAGATTGGTCTGTTAACTCAGTATCTTCCCTCAAAGCTCCTCTAAGCTGAAACCTATCATAACTGAAAGACTATTGTCTGCTAACATGTGGTCAGTATGGACTGCTGACACTGACTGAATTCAACCACTTGAAAAAGCTTCTAGCCCAAAGCCAACAACTTGTGTTACACTGAATATGTTAGCACAATCTCCTACACCTTTAATCTAATGCTAAGTCATAACTTAGTTTTACTAAGCAGATATTACACCAAATAATTTAACAGAACAGAGATTAATTGTTCTGTTTCACTATTATTTTCACTTAGGTCACTTAGTGTCACCAAGAGAATACATCATGAGTATTCGTTATTTAAAAGGATGCCCTCCATAAAAAAATCCAAATTCAGAAATGCAAAAATCTCTTCCTTACATAGCAAGCAGAGATGTGTTTTGATTCAAACATTCCACAGCAGTGACAAATTATAGAACACAAGAATATGCTAACAAAAATAAGCCAAAGTAAAGCTGACTAGTGCATTTTCACACACTGCAACATACCACCCAAATAGAAATGCTTAATACCTCCAGTCCAATTCACATATATAGAGTACAGTTCAAAAGCTACCTGTGTGAGTCTCTAACAGATGCACCCAATTAACCTCACTAAAACTGAGAAATGATATTTTAAAGATTGTGAAGCCACAAACTACTTGCTACAACAAGTCTGACTTTTCTTCTCATTTAAGGGCAACATGGAAGGTTATAACCACAAACTATTTCAAAAACATGAAACAGTTAGTAAGTGCAGTTTGAGCAAAAAAAAAAAAAGAATATGAGAGAACAAGTATTCAAGAACGATCAAACTAAGAATGTCTGAGGAGGTAAACACGTTCATTTTTCTCTGAAGGCAGAGAAATCAAAAAGAACAAGCCTCAATGAGATCTGGGAACCATGTGCCACCTCACAAGCAATACATGTAACAAGAAGCAGATAATCTGCACGTAGACAGAATAATAGAATAAGTATGCTGTGGATAACAGTAAATGACAGCTCACAGAGAACAATTAAATTAGTTCAGATAATGAACGAAGAGGGGCAAAGAGTACCCAAGCTCAAAAAAAAGTTTCTTATCTGCATAAACATAATAAGCATATTAACACTCAGAGGTAGCTATGTGCATGCTATTCTATAGCTCAGTTTGCTGAGCAGCTAAGAATTAAATAGGCACAAAGTAGACTGTTTAGGCAGAAAGAAATTCCAAATAGACTATTAGTGAGAAAACAAATTCCAGACAAAATACGCAAGATATAATCTGAAATGCTGTTTACAACTGACTTGCCAAGAATTTTAGATAGAAGAATATTAAGTAGTTAGTAGTTCCTTCCTTCTGTAGGAAAGAAATCCCACTGAGTATGGTATTTAAAAACTAAGACCTTGACAGAAACATGAAAAAAAACAGAAAAGCAGAAGGCCTACAAACACAGATAAAAGATCAGTTACTGGTGCTAAAATGAAGCAAGACTACAAAAATTTTGAGAATAAGGAAGGTGATGTCTTCTGCTCACAGATATGAGTAACTAGTCACATGGTTGCTGTCTAGCAAACTAAGGAAGCTGCTCAGAAGATTCTTCCTGATGAGTCTACTCACTACACAGAAAGGCCCAAGGTGTACTGTTAAGAAGAGATTAAACAAGCATATCACAACGGCAGCTAAAAAGAAGTAACTACTTAATTGTCTGATTTCTGACATTAATCTTTTGGAAAATAACACATTGTAAACCTGTATACTGCTGTGCCATAGTAAAAGTGCTAGGAAGCAATATTTTGGCACACAATTTACTGTCATCTTGCTCTGAAATAAAAGACACCCTATAGCTACAACCTCTTGCTATGACTGTCAGACATTATCCTCTACAAAAGCAATATTACAGAATTTTACAGAAATACAAGGACAACTTACCTTTATTTCCCTGTCCTTTAGGTCTCTGTATATGGGAAAGGGGGGGGGAAGCAAAACAAGGTCAGTTAGAATCCTCTGATATCAACTTCACTGTAATTCTATTTATTTGCCAATTCTACCCTTTTCAACTTAAAGATCACTTTAAAATATTACTAAACCATGCTATCATGAAAATGTTGTGAAATTACTTAAAATAACACTATAAAATACTACAAAATCAAAACCTGATAGAAGTTAACTAAAAATATTGAAATCATCTAGGACTTAACAGCATGTGAAGTTTAAATGGTGCTGAAAAGCTGACCAAGTTAATTTAATTGCCCCAGGGCCTGAAAAAACATCAGCAATAAACAAAAATAACATAGAATTTAAAAAAAGGTTAGTACCTTAAGATTACTACCAATACCCAAATTGCATTATGATATGTCATCTTTTGAATTGACTGAGAAGTACTGATCAGAGAATAGGATACAAATTACTTGCTTTTTAGATATACAAAGGAATACAGAGTTGTATCATATGCTGAACTTCAAGTTGTGCATTCCTCACCTAGGCAATTATACAGTCCGTACAAAGCTTTCACACAAGGAAATAATTCCTTAAGGAGGACATTTTTTTTTAGGATTAGTCATTACAAAACACTGTTAATCTGTCATGCACTAAGAATCAATGTAACAGTACAAGTTACAGTATCCTTAATTCCTCTACAGCAAGACAAAATAACTTCGAAAAACAAATGCTATTCCATGAAAATCTAATTTGCCTTCTCATTTTACTTTCAACTAAGCAGAAGTGGGTCTCCAGGCTCCATAATTCTCTTAACAATTTTTAGTCCTGAAGAACTCAGTATTCAGAGTTTTGAAAGTTTAGGAGGCAACCACCTCCAAGTTACTTTCATGAGCATTTGTCTCAGTTGCCATAAAACTGTTCAACACTGCTTCATCTAGAGGTGCACTGGGTAGACACTGCCCTCTCCCAACACGGGAAAAATCTCTGTAACCTGAAAAACCCCAACCATCTCATCTTTTGGGATGAATCTAATCCAGACACAAAGGC
>QUSF01000001.1:34252411-34286814 GCA_003676055.1 Chloebia gouldiae | reverse complement strand
AATCAGCCACAGAAGTCCATTAGGAAATCTGGTCCAGTGAAACAACAGCCTTTGAACCATCTGGTTCATAGCAAATTGCCAGTTCTCAACATTTTATCCCGTGATCCAGGAAATGTGGCTTAATACTCTATTTCTGGAATCATAAAATGATATTAACATGCCAGTGTTTTAAATGGCTTTGGTCCTCCTGATTAGACAAAGAAGTCTGGAAGGAAAGAAGCCAAAAACTTTAAAAATGGGCATCAGGAAAGAACAACTCACATTTACTACTTAACATCTCATGGGTTTTGACCCAAGGCCATTTATTTTATGAGGCTGACAGTTGTTTTTAAATATTTGGAGTTTTAAATGGTCCTTCTTTTGTAGAAGTACTGTATTGCCTTTGAGATAGTGCTGGACCCTGGTGACTTAATGACATCTATTTAGTTAAATATGTGATGTAATACAGGAATAGATAAAGGCACTATGATTTTTTATTCACTTTATCATGGTTCCTTTGATTTGTATAACAAAAATCCAATGTGCTGCAAATATTTCCAGTTTTTGATAATGTTGGTGTCTATGCTTGCAAGTGGTTCTACAGTGTTCCTCCTTATCTATACCATTAGGAATGTGGTAGAGTGAAAATTATCCTTAAGGAAAGTGCAAATTCAGCAGGATTCCAGTCTACATTGCAAGCTTAGGCTCAAGTGAACCTTTTTGATGGGGAATAATGCAAGCCTCTGAGGACTTACTGGAATGCTCTGTGGCAATTAGTTCTGTAATATTATAGTTCAAGTTCCGGCCTTATGTGGCTCTAGAGACTTTGGAAATTTCTACGGTTCATTTTTCAAAATGCTTTTAGGACTCTTTTTTATCCCTCTAATTTTCCATCATCCAGTAGTTATGTTCAGTAGTATTATTTGTGATCCGAACTATGATGGTTTGATTCCACCACCCTTTGCCATCAGAATATCCCACTGAAGGTCTGTGTCATCTGTGTGCATGACTTGCAGAGTTGGTGCCAATGGAGCCATTTCTAGGCCACTCTGCTGTCTGCTTTCTGAATTGACTTAATTGGACAGGGAGTGCCAACCAACAGGAATATTCTTGTCAGGACTCCTTTTCCTCGTGGTTCTTTGAAATGCATATCAGATGGACATGTGTTCATGACCCTGGAAAGGACTTGGGGCCCTTCTAGAAATGGAGCTCTAGACTGCAACAGTGCTCAGGAGGAGGACAATTTTCTTTTTTTAACCTTGAAATCAGTAGGTCCTTATCAAAGTCTTCCCTGTTACATTCAGCAAGACCTTTTGGATTTTCCCATTACTACTTTTAGCATAATTATTGTGCCAACCTAAAAGCAAACTTAAAGGATGACTGCATTTACCATTTTGAGATACTTTTTTCCCTTTGGCTTCACTGGACAAAACCAGAAGAAGAACATTTGTATTTTTTTAAAAGTGAGGAAAGCTTTATGGTAACATTTTTTTTTGGGAATGATTGAGATTTAATACATAAGTTCTGAAGTGCTCAGAAAATGCAGAGAAGTTTCTCTTCTTAATCATTACAGTGTAAAAAAACTGCTATGATTTTCTCCTACATCTCCAAGGTTGTCACTGGACTGTAAAACAGGTGCTTTGTCCAGTCTTGGCTACACACAGAAAGTGGCTCCAAGAATCTTAAAAATTAATACTAGACAACAGACAAACTGTAAATAGCCAGCTGCCTCTGTTTCTCAGTGTAGCCAAACTGTAGCTCTAAAGAATTACGAAAATATCTGTTAAATATGTAGAAAATACATGCTACTACCATTCTTCTGTTTCTCCTGTCTCAAAAAATAGAAAAAAAAATGTCAGTGCATTATGATCTAGTTTTAGTGATAAACCACCTCCAAATAGCAAGCTGGACTATGTGGGGCTTTCAGATACCAATACTTTTATTATTGTCTGTGATTGAGAAAATCTGTGAGTGATTCATGAGACGAAGTCAAAGTTCAGGTGTGGGTAACTGCTGATGAATATGCCTTCCAGAAGTCCCAGTTATTAACATTCCTCCAGCTGCCCCTTGGTTTTAGCTGTGGTCAAGAGATTGGGATGCCCAACTTCATCTGGCATAAAGGATCATTGCATTAATGAAAGTCCTCAAAACATGGGTTATAAAGAAGTGACAAACAGAGCTCAGCTGCAGGTAAATAATTTCCCTCTGTGTGCATGAGACTTACTAGTTCTGAGCTATTAAATATAGGAATAAAGATTTTGTCATATATCATTTACTCAGTAGTTATTAAACAACTACATGTTCTGCCCCTGTGAGGAATTTATTTTCATGTTGAAGTCCAGGGCAGGTCCCAAATTCCATGAAGCATTCTTTCACAAGATTTGAACACTTCTGAATGTATAGTAGCATCTACACGGCAGGGTATTTCAAAATAGGCAACAGGCATTCTGGAAAATACACTGGTCATAAAAAAAATGATAAAGTTATACAGTATGTTGATGTTGTTGATACACTTTCTGGGAATGAGGAAATACAAGTTTGCACTAAGGAAAGAATTTAAACATTGTATGAAAGGACTGTAAAATTGTATGATACACTGTAAATAATCATAGAATTTAATAGCTCAAAGCTAGCATTGTGACAAAATAAAGCAGCTAAATTAGTGTACGTTGTCTTTAAAATAGAAATTGCTGCATTTAACGAACAATGATTTCACGTCCTAGATACTTTATTTCCTTTGTTATACAGTGTGTTATTTTTAGTGGGCTTCATTATCTGGGAGCATGAGGCAAGACAGAAGCTTTTCGCACTGGCAAGCTCTTCTCTGCAGAGGTACTAATGTATACTAAAGTACTGGTATATTTGATACCAGTGTATGCTAGATGTTTGGCTTAAGGGAACATGTAGCCATATCAAAGCAGGCTGTGTCTACAACAATGATTAGTTACTGACAGATCTGCCCTTGTTAGTTCTTATGAAAGACAGTCTTAAAAATTAAATAAATATGCCCTTTATAACTTATATCCTCTCTGTGAAACCCTTCTGTCCATCAGTCTATTTTTTAGTTTAAATATTACTCATATTTTGTGTAAAAGTAATGTCTCTTACTGCCTTTGCTGCTAATCACATAGAGCAATCTATCTTTTGGTGTACAAATTGCTCATCCTTATTGTCTGCTTGAAGCTGGGCTCTGCCATCATCCTGACTACAGCCTGAAGGTTACAGAAGATTCCCAGTAGATGTAGTTTATATGGCTTGGTTACTTCTGCTCTGCATCATAGCAGTATTTGGACTGTACTTTTCCTAGTCCATTAGCAAACAGCTGATGGCCTGTTCCTACCTGTCTCAAGATATTCCATATACCAGATCAGAAAAGGCATGGAACTGTTGTACAGACACTGCTAGATACCCTCCCTGTTTGTCAAAGTATTTTTTGATGACCTGTAGTAAGAAAAGCTTCTTTAGTTCCATTTAGGCTGTGACATTTTTACTCCAGCACAGCTGCTTATATGTTTCATCCCTGTCTCAAGATTTGGCTTTGATGAGCTGTAGGTAAATATACACAAAGATAGTATTTTAGGAGCCTCACATGCTAGCCTGCTTGCCTGAGAATATGAACAGAGTGCTATTCTCTAGTTTTCATTTAACTTCATAATTTCCTGATGTTCAAGGAAAATTGTCAGGAACAATTCCATTATTATTTAAAAGAGAAACTGTGTGATTTCCACATCAGACATTAGATTCAAGAATAATCTTTGTAGTTAAAATGAAGTGAGACATGGTGTTCATTTGCTGAGACAGTCCTCTCTTTGATAAATTTGCTTTTGGCACTTATTTTGGAAAAGAACTATTAAATACATTATGCAAAGAGTGCACGATTTTACTACCTTATTTATGATCTTTTGTTTGCCATGGTGGAAAATAGCTGTAAACTTTTCTGAAGTCCTATTCTACAAGTGACTGCATAATTTTGAGTCCTGCACTCTTGATTATTTCATTTGATAAATGAAATATTTTTTATTGCCTGGCTCTTCATGTCACAGCCGGGCCCTATTTTTTTTTTGCTCTTCAAACTTTTTTTTTTTTTTTCAGAATTGGCAGAAGGTTGGGTCTTTTTCACAGGATTCTCTGGTTTTCATTCTTGCTCAAGAAGTCCTGCAACTTTTGTCTTTGGTAAAATGAGTGGTTTGGCTCTGCTCCCAGCAGCCATAACACATCCAGTTTCATTAATCTGATTTCTAAACTTGGTAAATTTTCATCAATTTTATAACCTTACAGAACTTACTAAAATCCTTCTCTCAGTAATGCTTGATTTTTTTTCCTAGATGCCTTTTGCTGTGTAGTTTGCAGATTTAAGGGTCAGATTTAAGAGTCTTACAGCACAGTGCTGTAGATGTCAGCTGCTAAGCAGAAGAGGGACTGAAAGTTATCTCCAGCACTAGCTCCACGCTCTCTTGCTTTGACAGATCTGGAGAGAATTAAAGCAACCCCTCTCTCCAAACCCTGTGTCTAGAGCCTGCTGTCTATAAAGGGATGTCTATGTAAGATGAGTTCTCTGTTAATGTTCTTAGAAGGAGACGTATGAGCCAGAACAATTGATATTTTGTATTTGCGCCACTCTAAAATAATATAAATCTAGGAAAGGAAGTTTTGTTTTCTTTGAAATATGTAAGCCCTCCACCTACTTTGTCAGCACAGCCACTCAGCATCCGCAGGATTATGGTATTTATAGCACATTATTTAGGCACAAAATAAATATGTTTTATTTATATTTAAATATCTGGATATTTACAAAACAATACCATGAACAAATAGGCACCAGTGTGGGATTCCCACATTAATATATGTAGGAAAAGTGCAAGTTAAATTCTGTTTTAAAGCAGAGATATCTTGTAATGTACCACATACAGACCAAACCAACTTATGTAATTTCAAAATTGTTTGGTAGATAGTACATTCATCATATGCATTCAGTCAACCAATAGTAACTACATTTCCTCATTATTGACAAATGTCTGTTCTTTATCTCTGTTTATAGCTCTGTGTTACTTACAAGAATGTATTTATTTCCTGTAGTGCCTGGCTGTAAAATATCAAGTTGAATCTAGACCCTGAGTTCAGTGTAAAATGCATAAAAATACTTTCAATATACAAAAGTTATAACTAAGACCCTTTTTTTTCTAAATATAGATTAATTAAATGAATAAATATAAAATACAGATTAAATAGCTAATTAGATGATAGAACCCATAAGCCATTGGCTATTGTGAACCATTTTTATTTTAACAGCCTCATCAAAGAGAGATATACAATCCTTATTATATTTCATTCCAGACATAGAGGCTGTCCATATTTTTAAAGCTTTTCATTAACTTAGGTAACCAAACATCTGATCACGTGCTAGATCAACACCATTAATTCTTGTCCATTCAAAAGTGTTTACAGGGAAGAGAGTTCAGGATTATTTTTTTCTAAGTAGTGGTTTTTGCTTTCAGTTACTTCCCTGATTTCTGTTTTCAGCTGTTTTGATCTTTCGGATCAGTACCTGCATCTTATAAACGCTCATGCGGATTCTGGCATGACAGGCTTTCTCTTATTGTGACACTTCACAGTATTCTTTCTATTTTAGTTGCCTAGTCATGGCCATTTCTATTATCTGATCTTAACTGCAAGGTCTGGAATTAAGCCCCCTAATTAGACAAGGCACTCAAGATTTGGTCCCAGTCCTGTGTCAAGGTAAACTTAATTTAGTCTAGGCTGATTGCCCATCACTTTAAGGATCCCAGTATTTATTATTTACAATCAAATCTCAGTTTCTTGCAATAATAATTCTGAGGTCTTGCCAAAAAATGCTTTTCATAGGTTAATATGTAGTGCATTAATTATATACATTAAGATGTGCTGCTCGGTTCAAATACAAAATTTTAAATAAATAACCATCCCTCTATAATTAGATTAAATTAAATTAAATCAGCAAGAAGAACAAAAGTTTTAACAAACAGTGTATTGATTAATGTTATATTTGTTATAGGGAATTGCTCAGATAGGACACCTATCAAGTGTCTCTAAGCTTAATATACTACATTTTTTAAATTATATGCTTACATAATTATATGGCCACATTCGACTGCCTGGTGAACAAGATTAGAAATACCTTCTTTCTTTGGTTAGTTATTTTCCAGTATTAAAATAATGACTACTCAGTCTCTCTCACTTGTTTCCACTTAGAGGAAGAAGAAGTTTATTTTTCTTTACTCAGGAAATTCTGAAAATTAAAGAAAATATCCATCTTAATGTTCTGGGTATAATGAATTGGGAAGAGAATGTCCTACACTGAGGCTCAGTAAGAGCAAATTTTGTGCATACTAAGCAGTAGTTGTTCACCTGTATTAACTTAGTGTTTTTCAAAGCTGTTGTGACTTGCTATGAACAAGCAATCAAACAGCAAAAAAGTTTTAAAGTGGGGAGGCTGACAGCTGCCATTCATACGTTGAAAAGAAAAATTGTTTTGCTCCTTGCTTTTGTTTTGGTACCTTTTAAATAGATCCACTAGGTGGTGCTTGAAATACAGGGGCAACTGGAAATCATTGTGACTAAGAAATATTAAATTATAATTCCTTAGTCAACACTACCACAGGAATATTCTTGGCAACAGGAATATGATTGCTATCCAAATGATTGGGCTTCTCCTTTTCCAGAGTTGAGTTTTCTGTATCAGAAGTAAAACTAGATGTTCACCATTATGGAGATGTACTGCTCTCCACTATAAATTTCAGTGGTTCTTCACCTTTGGTACCCTCAGGATAGATTGTTTTCCATTAGTATTTTTGGCATTTGAATAAAAAGTTTATGTCCAGACTCAAAGTGATTTGGATAAGTAGTTCTTTAAATACATTAAATAAAGACAATTCTTGGCACTGCCTGAGTACTTTATCAATCAGAGGAGAAGTTTAACTTCCAGCAAGGAGCACAGGAAGACTGTTATGATGTTACAGCACACAGCCAGAGGAAGGGGCAGGAGGGCCCCTATGGGCAGTTTTGTAGGTATGAATTATGGACCCTATTCCAATTTCCTTGTGGAGATCAAGGCTTGTTTTCTCGTTATTCTTTAACCATGTGCTGGGCAATCACTCATCCTAATGTAAATCAGCTTCTTTCTTTGGAGCTGTAAAAAAAGTACAGCTTCCCCAGACTTCTTGGTCAGCTGTGCACCAGTCAGTTGCCCAATAATTTTGTTACCTTGCAGTCTGATAATAAAAGCTTCTGGCAAAATTATTTCTTCCTAACACTGCTTCCCTGTCAAACTGCTGTCTGGTGCCCCAGTGGGAACTCTGAAGTCCATTCAGCTTCCAGGAGGAGCTGTGACAGCTGTAGCCTTCAGGCCACTCCAGTTTCCTCTTCTGCCTTGAAGGTGGAATTCTGGTAATCTAGGCCTCCCTCAGCATGTGGTTTTGAGGAAGTGCCTTTCAAAAGGCATTTCTCTGTTTCTTGCATACTCCAGGAGAACAAACTCCTTTAATTCATATCATAATGGAGGGTAAATGGAGGAGAGGGAGGAAACATGCTGAACTTGTGCCTATCCTTTTTCCTTGCCTGTGCACCTCAGGCAGGTGGCTGAGGACACTCACACCACCTGTTCAAATCTTGCTCAAGGAGTGAGCTGAGGAAGGTGAGATCATGAGAAGGATCTGATTGATGGGGCAGGTCTGGGAGGGCTTCAGGTCTGGGGTGAGGGAGCTGAAGAACTGAAGTGGGGAGAGCTCAGTGGGAAACTCAAGGTGAGACTGAGGGTGGGGCAGGAATTGGAGGTTCTGCACCAGGAGTTATTGATTATTAGGAAAATCAAATTAACCACAGCTGGAATAGTTTAAGAGTCACAGAACAAAATTAGAGTTAGTCTGGCTCCTGTTATTCATAGAAAAATTGTTTGAAATTACTGTATGAAGGAAAAGCATGTGTGAATTGCCAATTTGAAGAGATTCTAGAGAGGCTGTTATTAAGATCTCTAAAGGGTGCACATGTGAACCCAGAGAATTCAGACCTGATTACTGCTAAGTGCATTGCAGGGAGATTTCATCTATAATTTAGGTGTAGCAGTCTGATTTGCTCATGGCCAAAGCGCAAAGGACCTTTTCACTACAAGGGTGGGAAGCAGAGTAAGGTGTACAAACTAGGATGCTGTACATGGGAAGCTAACCTTTCACCTTTACATGTCTGCATCATTTAAAGTATTTTTCATGTTTAAAATGTAGTCTATGAAGAAACAGCCTAAGGATATTGATCTTATAGAACAGGATTAAGAATTTGGGTCACTGGAAAGCTATAGAGAAGAAATTAATCAGAAACTCAGCATTTTGTGGACAGATAACTTACAGAACATGAAAAAATAGGCTTAATTATCTGCATTCCAGATATTATATTCATTCCAGAAATAGAGGCTGTCCATATTTTTTTTGTGGACAGATAATTTACAGGACATGAAAAAATAGGCTTAATTATCTGCATTGCATCTTGGAATAATGATGATATCCATAATCTCAAATATGTAAATTAGAAACTGTTAGTGCAGCCCTTAATTAATATGAAGTTGATTGTTCAAAAGCTTTCTCCTCCTTTTCTTTGTTATTGTAGATCTGAATTGGATATACAAGTTTTATAAAGACACTATTTTCTTTCTTCAGGTTGTTGTTGATGCTAAAGTTTAATACCAGCTTTAATTTTGTACCTGAGTGCCTCCTTTTCTCAATTTGCCAAACTGCCAAAAATCAAAGTCTTTCTTTTAAACCAGAAGTCACATTTGGGTAGATCAGGTTGTCGATTTTATTCTTTATTTAGCTTATTTATTCACTAAGTTTGTGGTGAGTTTTAACAATTTAATTCTTATTTTATCACTTCTGTTTCATTTTCTTCTGATAAAATCATTGTTCATGGCAACATGAGTCTGCTACATAATCAGGGCCAGAACAGTAGTTTGTCATCTCAGCCAAGAGCCAAGAAAGAAGCCCTTGGCTCTGCAAGTCCTCCAAGTAGGGAGGGAGCTACTCCCTGTGCCACTCTCAGGATAGACCATCTTCAAATTAAGATGAAGAAGGAGCATACTCTGATGATTTACATTTTCAGTGTAAATCTACATAACTGAGTGGTGTTGGTGTTTTAGAAACATTTTCTGGAGTGATCTGTAAGACAGAAAATGGTAAGTTTACAAAGAAGTCAGTCTGAAGACAGGACTGCAGAAATATGCCTTGATCGAAGCCAGGCCAAACAGCCTTTGCAAAGGGGAGAAGATAAGTTTATTAGCTTTTTAAAAGCTAGAGAAATAGCAGGTAAAGATGTCCTAAAAGCATAGTTTTTGTACTTTTTCACCAGGCTCTCTCACAGAATGAGGCTGATTAAAGAGGATGAATAATCAAGGTGTTTGTGATGAATTAAACATTGATGATGTAAGGAAAACAAACAAACAAGCAAACAAAAAGCTGGGGTGAATGGCTGTTTCTCAGATAAAAGGAGGTTAGTAACAGTAACATTAAGACCGTATTACTTTTGTTTGGAAGCAAAATTTTTACCCACTCAGTCTAAAAATAGTGTAATATGAGATGGAAATAACTGTTAGAAATCAAAGATGAGATACCTTACTGCTTTGCTACAGGACAGAGATGACTAATAACAGTTCTGAGATAGATTACAGTATGTGATCTGTTTTATGCTTGTATTGCCATCAGATATATAGCAAATACCATTTACTTCTATACAATTGGTCATGCTCTTTTAGGGTTATCCACTTCTCACTTCCAAAACATTTGTCTGGCAACTAATATATTTGTATGGCTTCCAGGCTTCCTCTGATGGATGATTAGCCAACAGCCTCATCCTCACAGCATAACCCTTGCTGCTGTGGCAGATGTCATTTTTCTGCCTGTCATTTTGGCTATACCTGAACATCAAGCTCTTCTGTGTCTTCATTGCTAGATCATACCTTTTTCTTTTTTTTTAATAATTCACTCTGTGAATTATTAAAAAATAATTTGTCCAGGATTTAATTCTCTTTGCCTACTCATAAATTCAATTTCTCATTTTCTCATTCACATTATGGTTGTCTCATTTATTGAGACCTTGTTCTGGTTTTGTCAAATTCAGTCTTGCCCTGCTCACACCCACCCACGTGGCTGATATACTGTGCACATCTGAAAGAGTTAGCTCTCTGTGTTTTTCTGTTACTCCAATTTATCTGTGACATCTAATCTAAGATGTTTATCCTCAAGTCAAAGCACTGTTTACTGTGTCCATTTAACCTCTGGCATCAGCTTTTCTTTAGCAGTGAGTTAGAAATTGGTGCAGGACAGCTTCTGCCTCACCGTTGGGAAAGCTCTTCAAAAGCAGTCTGCTGCTTTCAGTCTCTCCTCAAAGCTCTTGTCTAGGCTATTTCTAGGCTTCTCTAGAACTAGGCTGCAGGCATTCAATAATTTGGGCTTCTTATTTTGACCAGTATGGTTCCACTATTTTCTTGTCCTCTGTCTAATTCTGTCTTTTTGTGTCTTTCTTATATGTAGATATAGGCTACCCAAGGCCAGAGACAAACTCATTCTGTATCTGCACAGAACCTATGAGAATAGAGCAACATCAACCATAGTGGTAGGACTGTCAATGCATATTATTCATCATTTTGCATGCTTTTTTTTTACAGGTATCTTTTCAGGTTAACCACATTTTAAAAGGAAGAACCTTTTAAGTCCTTCCATGCTCATGCCTCTTACTGAATTTCACTGATACGATACTGGGCTCCTTTGCCTGAACAGCTGAAAGGACATCACAAGGAAGATTTATTTCATTGCCTAGGGACAGGGCTGTCGTCTGGCTACCTTCATGCACTAAAAGAAAGAACAGTGACAGAAGATAGAAATGGCTCATATTGACTGAAGGTAGAAATGGCTCATGCATGCTTCCTTCAGTGGTGCTGCATTGAGATTTTGAATATGATTATTATCAGCTGTCACTATTGGACACGAAATGAGTACACAGAAGCTTGGTAAGTTCAAAAGAGAAAAAGAGCCGATTTTATTTCTGACCTCGCAATATATAGAATTCTAAAAGTGACAGTGGATTGGAGGATGAAATTCCCACCTCTCCAACCACACTGGTCAAACTAACAGTCCATCAATTCTCTCTTCCTACAAAGAAGAATGCAAAACAATCATTATTTACATGAACAGTGTGTGAGAACTCTAGTAGAAATATGTAAATATTAGAAGGCATATAAAACTTTCAAAAGAATTATAAAAGAAAACACTTTTAAAAAATCAGGGCAAAAATCAGCAATATAGAAAGCATTCTTTTCTAGTTAAATTTATTGAAGAAAGTGAAAAAATAAAGAATAAAAATACCTAATTCCTTTATTAACTCATCTGAGTTAGTTAATACCCAGTGACTGCCCACCTGGATTGAAGTTTATATCGCACTGAAGGACTCAAATATTGTTTCACTTGGCAGGCAAGGGTCTAAGTAAACAGGATTTCCCTGAAAGTAGCAACATATTATGATGCAATGTGGTTATTTATTAGCTTTGGTTTTACTTCAAGGAGATGGGCAAATAATACCCTAATGCTTAGAATTTACATAGGTCAAACTATTTGCACTGCTTAGACTCTGTTCAACTCCTGTGTAAGTTCCTAGAGATAAGCTTCTTGATAGATGTAATTTTGAGAAATTCCTTTGATACTTTGTGCAAGTTAAAGCACTTTTCAAAATCAAGTCATTCATCTAGGTTTTGCAATGAAGCTACTTAAAATCATTTCTTTAAAGAAAATATTCCTCATTTAAACTCAAAGCTTTCACAGAGAATTACCAATCTGCATGTAGAGAGATCTGCCAGTTTGGTATGCTGTTTTGTCCTGAAATGTCCAATGTTGATGATCTAGTCAGTGGATATTTAGTATCTAAATATCCATCTGACATTTTAAATTCAAATACAAATATTTTGACAAAGAATGCTCTCATAGGTTTTGGGATAAATGAAAGCAAATTTTTAATCTTGGAATGCAGTAAATGGATGGTTGTCCTCTGGACAGATTTATTTACATTCATTATAAATAACTTGTTTTTTGAAAAACTTACAGAAAAGTCCTTGTTCACAGTTTAAAGAAATAGATTTTAAAGCTAATTAGTCTTTCTGTCTCTCCTGTGAAATAAAATCCTGAGAGTGAAATATTGGTCCCAATGATGAAATCTGTTCTCCGTTTGACTAGGAGAAATTCATTTTGATAGTGAGGCATACCAGTCTTAATGTTACAATGCCCAGCAGACAAAGGTATTACATCTCTACTTCTCATCACTCTGCCTACTTTCATGTGCAATCCTTGCTGCAAATAGTTATCAGCCAGAATTTGCTGACAGGTCCTGACAGTGTCAGTGCACCTTATCTACCATGGCATACGGCTCTTTGCTGCACACCCTGCATGTAAAAGTAATGAAAACCAAATGAAGGCTTGCCTTGATTGTGCCTTTGCAACATTTCTCTGACACACTGTATGTTTTAACTGGCTGTAGAAAATGAGGGATATCTTACCCAATATTTATTTTATTTATTTTTATCACTGCAAAAACTTGCAGCAACATTGCTTCAGTGTTAACTGTTTGCCAGCAATCAAAAGCTTTGTTTCCCCAGTGACATTTTTACCAGGGTGTGAATTAGGACATTTAATATTTTGACTACATTTTTTCAAGGTTTTCAGGCTTTTTCATTTCTTTTATATAAGCTTTATTAAATGGTAGACTCTTCAAAATCAGTGCCAAAACTCCTATCGTCTACCATTTTAAATACAGCAAGTGGGGTTAAGGCTAATCAATTGATACAGAAAATCCTATTTAAGTCATTTAGGTTAGACTTTAACTGTTACTTAGGTTCCTAATTCTCCTTTTATCTGAGTTAAGATGATATGCATAAATAAAGTTACTGCTCTGGGTCTAGAAGCTTTAGAAAATCCCACTCTCCAACATACAATCTATGATTTTGTGTATGATTATATTTATTCTCAAGAAAATAAATGGGATCACATTGCCTGGCCCTCTCTATGTCTGTCAGTCAGACTCCAACCTGTCTCTCTCTCTCTCATAACGTTTGAACCCAAGAGTTAATGTTGACTGCAAAGAGAAAGGCAAGGGCCCAAAGATATTTAGTCCTTACAAAGTATCATGCTTGGAGAAAGGTGATCTCCAGCACAAGTTCCACTGCCCTCATCTCTCTCCTGTCCACACAGGCTCACGGGTCAGCCCATGTGTTGGTCACAGCCAGCACAGGGACCACTGTCCCTGTCAGGCAGAGGATCTAACTTCCACTCCAGGAGCAACCCCCACAGAGAAGGCAGCAGGCCTGCACCATCTGCTGAGAATGGTGAAGAAACTTGAAACACTGGTCCACTGGAAACTAGGCCACATTGATTTCATCATCTAAAACCTTTCACTTACTAACTTGCAAGAGCCAACAATGGACAGTCGCTTCTCAACAGAGCTTCTGGAAAAACACTCTTGAAAACTACACATTTCCTCTGAAATTATATGAATAGACTTTATTTTAAAATAGTTGTTCTCTGGACCTCCACAACTTTGCTGTCTTGAAAATAGCAAGAAATTTTGATGTGTCCCAGTGATAGCAGCCATACTGAAGAGCTGACGTTGGTGCCTACCCTGCAGAAAGCTTTCCAGTCTAGACTGACTCTATGACATGCCACCAGCCACAGATATATTACAATCCAATTTTATTTCATGTTGGATAGTATTTCTAATCCCCCAGGCTTACCTCATCATGATCCCTGGTGATCAGCAAAGAGGATGGGTACCATTTCAAGAAGAATGGAAATCCATCCACAGGCTAAGTTTCTAACATGACTTTTCACACTTGGGCTCTTCTGTAAATAAAATATTGATGCCCAAGCCTGTGAAGCTTTATGCCATCAAGGCAATGGACACTGCTTTTACATGTTAATAAAAGTACATTAGGAAATCCAGTGGAGATGATTTGCCTTCAGATGGAAACAGAGAAACTGGTGTTAAATTAAAAGTTAATACCAAGTTGTCAATGATTAATCTTAAAGTTTTCTATGTGTTAAAACAATACAAACTGGAGGCAGCATAGACACATTTTTAATTCAGTATATGAAAGGAAAATAGCAGAGTAGAAGGAAGAGATGAGAGTTAAGGAACCTACACAAGTCTTTGCTCCCCTTATATATATTGTGATGCATATTCTCACAGCCATGTGACAGGGCTGGGTCTACCGAGTCCTTATTGCTTGCAGAAAATGCTCAGATTTCGAGGGGATGTCCATAAACCTGGCAGTGAATAAGCATCACTTCTACATGCAGTTTGGTGCAGATGATTCATACTCTTGCTACAGCAAGATAGCAGGATCAGACTTCATAACTCAGTCAGTCCTTGAGTGACCCTGCCAGTTCCTGGCCTTGAATGCTTTTCATTATCTCATCACCCACTGAGGGTTGCAATGTCTTACAGAGCAAAGTAGGTTTAATTTAAGTAGAAGCTTGGATTGTGCTTATATTACACATTTTTAAAAAATTATTTTTACACCAAGATGGTTTTGCAAATAGTCTGTTGTGGTGTAAAATTAAAGACAAGTTCTCTGCCATGTACCTACCACCAACTGTCTGGTGAGACTGCTGAATTACACTACAGAGTAAGACTTTCAAATGCTGTTACTAAGTCACTGAGTCACTAACCAACCTCACTTCACAGTATAAGCTCTTGGTCCAGTACAATAGAAAAAGGTTTGACATAGTTTCAAACAATGCTCTCAGCACCACTGAGCAGACAGACGACAGAAGGATGGGCCATGGAGAAATTCAGACAGAAATTCAGAGAGTATACACTATAAGCAGACATGCTACACTTTAAGGTTTCAGTGAAAGGCTGACATCTTCAGCACTACTATGCTGAAGTATGCTTACAGAATGGATTCAGAGAAGGCTTACAATGATTTGCAATCCTTTTTGCTGTACAAAATGGTCACCCTTCAGATAAAGTTTGAGCTCTCAATTAAATTTTGCTTAGCTTGAAAGATTTAACAATAACATTCCAGTTCCAAAGTACTTTACATGAACAGATTCCTATGACAACCTTGAAATTATATGACTGCTCTGGATTTCACTGGAAGTTTGCACTTGTACAGGAGTTTGTAATATATTATTGTAATTCGTACCAAATGCCTGTTCACCCTGGAATATGTGATAATCTTGAATAATTAATACTTGGATTCTGTTAGGAGTGTAGGGTTATTTTGTTTCATCTGGTGTGCACTTCTTTCACTAGATAAGCAAGAGAAAAGAGCAAGCCGTTTGGCACCATAAATCAACTCTTGCAATATTTATCTTGATTTCCTGACTCATAAGTCTGCATTTACATGTTTAAAATATGTGAATTCTTAGTAAAAAAATCAAAGACCTGAAAATTAAACATTCCATGATGTTCCTTGTTCTCTGCACAAGTTTAAGCAAGTTAACTAGAACTTAATTTATAGAGTTAACCTCCTGCAAACATCAGTGTCTGGAATTAAATGTTCAGCATTTATGCAAGTTAAACTCTTAATATTGATCCTAATGAAACTTGTATATTAATGTTAACTTAAGTGCACGTGCATAAAAGACAATGTCTTTCTATTTATCTATATCATTCACAGAAAAAACATGCCACTACTACTGCAGGTTTGAAACTCAAAAACCTTTTAGAGTTTTTATAGAATCTTGTAAAAGAAAGAAGCACAGGTGCATGTGTATGTTACAGTCAGCCTAAGATAGTTGCCTCCACACTTCTTGAACAGTTATCAGAGACCTGTTGAAGTATTGCCTGGGTTTTACTCAGATGTAAATATTCTCTTGAAGGATTGCAAACTCCAGCTATCTGTTAAAAATCTGTTTGTCACAGGAATATGCCAAAAGAGCTGCTGTCACATTTTCAAGTCTTTTTTGTAAGAGTAATCATCCTGGTCCAAGGACACAAACAAGGCAAAGTTTTCAAACAGGCATAATTTATTTAGACAGAGCTTTCAGACACTTGAGCTCTTTTCCAGATGTAATTAAACAAAACAAAAACTTTACTTAGAAGCTTCGTCTTGCAACAGATCCTGGTGAAGGGTCAAGTACACAACATGCTGGTGCCTCTGAAGGAAGCCCTGATGATATCACATCTTCATGTGTCAGAGAGAGGAGTTCTCATTAGTCTTACAAATGCAGCCTCCTTTGCAGAATTTTTAACAAAAACCTCAAATTTACAGATATTTTAAAACTCATTCCTGAGGGAAATTAATGAAACTGCTTGTATAACTGTGTTCATATGTGAAGCACAATATGAATCACAATATTAATTTTGTAGAAAAGCTAGGTAGAAGCTACGAGTTGCTCAGCTGATCAGTCTAATGAAAAGTATCTGTATTCTCTTGCCCTTTTTGTTTTCACAGATGAAGCACTAAGTTGGGAGAATTCTGAGATGGCAAAAGGAAGTGCTCAAAAATTATGAAGGGGTGTTTAAAATCACAGGGTAAGTCCACACTTCCTCATACCTCTTTGCCCAGATGTCCACAACTAAATACTCTTGACTGCACACTCGTTTCTCAGTTCTTATGCTCTCCTTCAATGCTTTTATCCTGCAAGCTTGTATTCCCTATTCAGTCCCTTGAGTTTAATTTTTTTAATTTTTAAATGAGTTTAATTCCCTTTTTAATTTTTTTTTTTCAAAAAAAAGCCCTCCCACTCTTTAGCTATCTGCTTTTAGCTAGGCAGATATTTTTTCACATTTGGAAAGCTGAGGGGGATACCTATAGACATTGTAGTAGTGTATAAGAGTTCAAGAGAGGTATTGCCAAAATGCTGATCAAAAAGTAAGTATTACATGTAGAAAGCCAGAAAAGGGGAAAGTAATATGGAACAAAGTTTTATAAACCTTTTACTAGACCTAAGCATGCCTTATTAATTGCATATTAAATGAAATAAGGCTTTTAGCCTAAGTAGGCCAGAGAGATCTCAAAGGAAACATAATACAAGGAAAAGGTTACACTAGAAATACTAATAACAGCAATGAACTCCAGCTTTCATAATTAAACTCACTGTTGGGCAGAAAAGTTGGACTAAGGTTGAATTCAACTCCACCACCCCTGCCTTTCTCCCGGCAGAGTGAATATATTTTCATTACTGCATAACCACCTTAAGGATGAGGTGCTCCAAGGTAGTTTTGCACCGGCAGGGATCCCCGCTTTGCGCTTCATTTCCCAGCTGAAATGAAGTAGCAGCGTTTTGCGATTTAGTATCTCAAGATGGATTATTTTCGTCAAAAGGGGCGGCCACCACCCTTAGCACGTCCCAGGGGTCCGGGACGACCCTCCTGCGGCGGCAGCGGCGGGGGCAGGGGTGGTGCAGCCCGGTGGGGCCGCCCCTCGCCATGCAGAGGGAGCAGATAGAGCTCACTTTTGGGGATGGAAGAGAAAAACAGGAGATGGGCTTATCTAAAAACCAGTCAGGTCCGTAACAGTGGAAAAGCCAGGCCGAAGAGAGGCGGGGCGGGGGGCGCGGCGGACCTGCCCTGGCCCGGCAGGGCGCTCAGGGGTTAAGCGCCGCGGGGGCGGGGGCAGCCCGGCCGGGCCCCCGCGGCTCGCTCTCAATGGGACGGGGCCGGCGGCGGGCTGCGCTCGGCCGCGGGGATGTCGCAGGCTCCGCCGGCCGCGGGGCAGCTCAACGATCTGCCCGACCACTCTCCGCGGGTGCGCGGCGCCGTGTCCGAGCTGCGGCGGCGGGCGGAGGCAGAGCCCGGCCAGCGCTGGCCGCAGCCCCTCTCCGATGCCTTCCTGGTGCGGTTCCTGCGCGCCCGAGACTTCCACCTGGAGCTGGCCTGGCGGGTGAGGAGCGGGGCGGCGGCGGCAGCTCCCGGTGCCGCGGCAGCGCAGCCGGGCTCGGGCTGTGGGGCGGTCCGCGCCCGGCGCTGCCGGGGTCGGGCGAGGCCGAGCGGGAAGCTCCGGCGTGTCGCGGTGCCGCGGCTGGCTCGGCGCGGTATCGATGTGGTAACATCAGGGCTGTGCTAAGCGCCGTGCACTCACTCGCCTATACAGTCAGTGCGGTAAGGTCACAGCTCCGATTACGAAATAGTATCCTTCAAAGGACACCCTTATCAGGATTATCAGGCTCAGGTTACTAGGAGCCGTACTAGTTTCACTACGGTCTTATGAGTAAAACCTTCCTGCTTGGAGTTTAGTCTTTTATAGCGCTCCTTGCAGGCTTTGATAAGTCGTGGTACTTTCCCGGCTATTTGTATGCCTTTTTGCCACAGAGCACACATATTTTTAATATCCAAAGGCACAGATTGTTATCAGTTTGTTATTTTTTTAATGAAAGATTGACAGCTGTTAAACCTTTGGAACAGAAAGTATTTCCAAATCCTCTCAGGGCAAAAGCATTGATTCACATGTGCCAACTGATAGCTGTGTTTCCGTGGAATTTTATGTTGTTGACACAGCACTGCCCAACAGACTTCACCTATTAGTTTCTTCACCTATTAGTTTCTGACTTCTCTGGACTGTGGATTTTCCATGTTTTCTCACCATAAGAGATGATTGTTTCCATATGGATGTATTGCAGGATCAAGGTAGCTAAAAAAAGAAATTGAGTAATTGAATTAGGCCCTTAATCATAAATAGCTTTAAAAATTGTATTTTTGTTCTAGTCATTTGACTCATGACATTTGCATCATAGCTTTAAATCTTTCCTCCTCAACAGAAGAACCAACGAGTCAAGTCAGATTCCTTTGGGTTTTATGTATCTTACTTTTACTTGAAGTTCATGAGATTATCAAGCTGTGCAACTAACCATTGTAGGACCATGCCTTTTTTTTCTTTCCCAACAAAAGCCATTTTATTTTCCTGTGTTCCTTGGTTCCAAAATGCTTAAAGGGCTTAATGAGGACATATAAACTCCTAAATATCCACTCCTAATTGCATTGCAATTGGTTGTTACTGGTAATCCTATAGACAGGAAGGTGGCACTTCTGAATTTGGCCCGTATGTTTTTGCACGTTGATGGGATTGTGGGGAGTGTTAGGTAGGTAGGGCTCATCTTTGGGTGCATGGAATCTAGACTAGGTTTCGAGATGGGAGTCTATGAAGTAGCAAATTTCCTATGCTCCTCTTGAGAATCAGCCCTCAACACTGGGGACCTCCTTTGAAAAAGTTGTGAAAGTTGTCTTTTTAAAACCTCTTTAGATTTTCTGCCTCTCCACAGGCTGCTAAGTTTCTGAATTTCATGCCTTCTTTTCAATTAAGAGATTCAAATGTTCAAAACCAACTTGTGTTTAATGTTTCTGTCTAGAATTTCAGTTCTCCAAGTGCTGTACCCACTTGCATTTAATCTTCTACATACCAGCTGGCAGCATTTTCTAGAATACTTCTCTTACAGTATGGGAAAAATAACAGAAGCACTTCTTTCTTTTTCTTCCTTTTTTTTTTTTTTTCTCCACAGGAATGTATTTATTGCAATTGGTGTATCAAGGCCAAAAAGAATTATTGTGCAAAAATCTCTCGTGGTCCTAAGTTGTATATTGATCTAACCCAAGTGTGACTTCATGCAGAAGTTATGTTAGTATTTCATCCTAGGCAGAGCTATCCTACCATCAATCCAGAGAGTGGCTCTTCCATCTTGTCCTGATTTGATGTTGCCTCTTGGTCTGGAGTTCAGGCCATTAAGATTTTCTTTGCCCACTGGGCTTCCATGTACTACTGCATAGTATTTGTAGAGCAGCTAAGGGATAATCAAAGTTAATGGCCCTGTCAATGCATAAAAGCAATGGCTGTCCAGTATGTCCAGTATAAGTATGGGCTTATACTTAGCCTTAACTATGAATCAAGAGTCTGGCATCTGACCAGACTTTTTTATTGATGCATTTCTGGTTAATAATTGATACAGATTTATCTGATCAACATTTGGAAATGCTTCAGAAAAGAATAATCAGGTAGAACGTGTCAAGACATTCCATTTCTAAATCCTTTATGGTGACTCATAACAGCAATTTTTTCTATTTTTCCAATGGCAATTCCAGACTCGCTTTTAACTAATGATGTATTGATATCTCTCATGCTAGAAGAAAATCTAGCACTGAAACAGGTGTCTGGAATTGAAGGACTCAAAGAATAGATAAAACTGTATTAATTTCTTGAAGACAGTGATTATTCAGTCAAGCTCAGTAACAGACTATTCTCACAGAATCACAGAATATATTGAGTTTGAAGGGACCCATAGGGATCATTGGAGTCCAGCTCCTGGCCCTCTACAGACATCCTAAGAATCACACCATGTGCCAGAGAGTGTTGTCCAAATGCCTCTTAAACTCTGTCAGGCTGATGCTGTGACCACTTCCCTGGGGAGCATGTTCAGGTGCCCAGCCACCCTCTGGGTGAAGAACCTTTTTCTAATACTCAGCCTAAACTCCCCTTGACATAACTTCAGGCCAGTCCCTCATGTTTTGTCACTGGTCACCACAGAGATCAGTGTCTGCCCCTTTTTGAATGTGCCAGCTATGTGTGTATGTTTGACTTTGCTGTTATCACCAAAACCACTGTCATTTGGATTCACTATGAGAAATCTGGAGAATTAGCACCTCCTTTTGGATATAAATGTTTCTTCCGGCTTTATTATGCATTACATCCTATAATTCTTGTGTAGGACTGACTCTCATGACCTTGGAATGCCGTATTTTTGTACCTGAAATAGATTATACTCTGGAGAACAGAAGAAAAATGTTTGGCATTGAAACATAATGCAAAGGATTTTCATAACATACATAAGTGAACATAATTTTTGTGACACTGAAAACTCTCTAAATATCTAGGATCCTTTCAAGAGTTCTGGTTGATACCAAAGTATATAGCCAGACTTTGGTTTTGCATTCAATTTATGGAGGAATGAGGATTTCTTAGTGCATTCTGCTGCAAGGAAGTCACTTAGGATGACTGTGCTGTACAAGAAGTGTTGTTTTCTGTAGTGTCAAACACACTGCTGAGTCTCAGACTTTGTCTCTGAGGATCTTCACAGCATTCAAACATAAATGCTCAGTTGAAATCAGTTACTTGTTTGCTTTGCTTCCATCACTCCCAAGGAATTCCTTGAAAAGGATGGAAGAGCCCTTATTAACTCTCTGAGCTGACTCTTGAGGAAACACAAATACGTCAGCCAGGCTTCCCTTTGTGCTAAGCCAGCAGGTGCCAGTATTTTTCCAGTGACAAGGAGGTAATGCATGAGGAATTAGGAAAGTTCTGTGTCTCTATAAAATATCTTAAATTCTTTGTCTGTGTATACTGTATGTTTAAATTCTGGGTACATTTGTACACACATATACAAGAAGAAGTATAAAATACATATGTGCAAAGGTTTATATTCTGAAGTTTGGGCTGTGGTTTCTCCTGCAAAGAATGCCAGTAGAAAACATTTTTTTCTCAAGCATTGTGTGCATTTGTACAGCTTCTGACGCAATAGAGGCCTAATTCTGCCTATCATCCATGTTAATATAAATAAATAGTTATTAATCAAGAAAAATATAATTAATTTACATATACTGATGCATTAGCTTCTCTAACAAGCACAGTGTTTTCTAGTTCTTTTGTTTCTAAGTAAAGTACGAAGTTCACTTTGGTTTGTGGGACATGAATCTTGGTTTAATTGGTAACTTTGTAATCTCATTCAGAAATCTGGAACTATCTCCAACAGACATTGGAGGGTGGGGGGACCTCTTATTTAATGCTGAACGACAGACACCAGAGTTTTTCATCCGGCTTTCCCTCCCTTTATCAAGTTACCTTGCATCTATCTTCAGATGCTGAGCAGATGTGAAGTAGGTTATTCTGTTTGTAAACACAGATTATTATAAATTGAGATGTTTTTCTTGTGTCGTTAAGTGTGTGAGCCATTTTTTATACTGGGTAATGAATCTGTCTAGTTTTCCTGAGCTTAGGTTGCTTCATCTATATCCAAACTGATTGTTATATGCCACATTTATATTTTCCCTTCTAAAAAAGAATCATACTTGAAAAAAAATTCACATGAATTTCTGTGCTTAAACAGTGTAAAACTAGAAAGACCTCTAAACCACTGCTAGTGTTTGAATTCCTTTACATGTTTAAGGATTATTCTTTGAAGTGGCTGTAAGAAAGGAGTTGCTTATGTAAATAAAAATTTACAGAATATCTGCCAAAACTAGCTGCAGATTTTGTGGAAGATTCTCTAATGCTGACTTTTACTTCAGATCTAAATCATTTTAGGTAATTAGATTAAGTTTGCAAAATCTGAGAACTCTTGAGCACTTCATGATTTTCTTGCCAAGGGGAGTATGTTTTAGACTTAGCCAAGTTACGTGTCTGAAAGATGCACCACTTTCTTGTGTCATGGAAAGTGTCAGAAGTATCCCAACCATATATTTTCTCCTTAATGGGTGTGCAAGTAAGTTAACTATGCCTTCTGTAAGGATCCTGAGTGCATCACAAGCTGAAAACGCCACTCTCTTTCTTCCAAAGAACTTAAATCCTTGTTTCCAACTTGGAAAATATAAATATCATGAAAATGAGAATCTAACTGTATTGACTAGACAGGATTATTTAGGGTATTGAATTAATGTGTCATTTTTATTCTCATCTTAGTTTTGGCAGGGAGCTATTCAAAGAGGTGTTTAAAATACATATCTTCATGATGTTGTGGTATCACAGATTTTAGAAGTGACAAATTACAAAGTGACAGATGTTTGCATAGTTGTTTTCAGAGTGGTTTTGTATTTTGCTCCTATTTCAGAGTCTCTTTTGGAAAGACCAAGGATAAAGCATGTTGACATTTCTGTCTGGCACAAAGCAGTTGGAATTGCTCAAACAGTGCCCTTTGTAGACAGTCAAGTAGTGACAGAGTGAGATAATCAGAGTACCTCAACAGGCCTATCTTTGCAATTATAGTGAACTTCTGTTCCATAAATTAGTTTACTTTCCCTACTTCCTTCCTCTTTCCTTTGCCTTGTTTGTTTGTTAGTTTTAAATTTAACCTAAGCTAAAAGCATTTGAATGCAGCCATAATAAAATTGTCCTAATGGTTAAATGTTTCTTTCTATGGTGATGGTTTAGGATGAGGTTTTGATTCATTTTTTTTTTTCACTGCCAAATCAAGTAGGATTCTAGCATGGGATATAATTTTTTAAATTTTTTTTTATCTAAATACATATTTATAGGCTGTATTTCCTTTAAAAATATAGCTAATTTCTGATCAGTGTACCATGTATTTTTATGTAAATTTTGCTGATAGACAATAATGTTTTATAAATAGTTTCCTCATGACAATTCATTTGAGAGATCTTCAAAATCATTCAAGACCTTAAGCTGAGCAGAAAAGCATTAAGCTGAAGAAAAAGTATATTTTATGTAAAATGATACAAGAAGCTTGAAAATAGAGGGAAGAGTATAGAGGGAAGACAAATTATCTGCCATGAACATGCTGTGAGATACAGGATGGTGAGTTTCAGGTCTCTCTCTAAGAGTCTGTAGGGATGAATTCAAGTTTACTGATCATTTACTTCTGATCATTCTTCCAATGAAAATACTGAAGAAAATTATACTTACATAGATACAAGAAATCTGTCATTTTTTAAGGCTATATTCTATTAGTTGGACCCGACAGCTCTTATAATTTTAGTATTTCTGTTGTGAAATATGGAGAATTGATAAAGGTAAAAAAGAATTTCTGTAAATTCCAATTATAGGAAATAAAAGACTTTTTGTTGATGATTTCAGTACAGTGAACACACTTAATTTGTAAAACTGTGGTGAGGATCAGATTGGGTTTCCCTGCTTGATGAAATATAGAAACAATTTTAAAAGCTAGGCTGCGCATGCCACCTTTAAGATTTAAAGCTATGTTTTGGTTTGTTGTGAAACAAGGTACTGAAAAATTCTGATTCTCTTACCTACTTTGAAGGTCTTGGCTTAGACCTCTAAGTCATAGCCATTGAGGAAATTAATACAAAATGTGAATTATTTGTAACAGCTATCTCTCTACTTTCCAAATTTAGTGATGGAGAACTTAGCTGGGGTGATGCAGCACAGGCAAATTTTAGTTGATGAGCAGAGAGGAAGCATTTTAGAAGACAGTCATGCATAACTTCCTACTTATTCACAATGTCTTAAATAAATTTTAGTTGCAGGGCATAGTTCATTTTCCCCACAACCACTTAGTTAATATTAAAGGAGAAACAGTAATTAGACTTGGAAATTAGAATTACTGCATCACCAACTCAATTTTTCACAATCCATTTCTAAGATGACCTTTCACAGTGCTGCCTGTAATTCCTCAACACAGGTGGTACCTCACAAAGGAGCACCTTTAATTGCCTCTTCCTTAGCATTAGTCCATGGCCTTTCAACACACAGCTCCTCCTGTGTGTTAGAAATACTGGTTATGGTGCTGCCTCCCAGCCTGGGGAACCAGGCTGACCAAGTCCCTGACAACAGACAGGATCCCTGTTTTAGCCAAACAGGTTCTCATTATTTCCACTCAATGGGAGGGAAATTGTCAAATGTGTAATGGACCCACTACTGTGTTATATTCTCTCATTTCAGAGGGGTAGAAGGGACCTCAAAAAAGGTTTTGGGTATGCTGATGAGTGTGCCTGTTTCAAATAGTAAACTGGAATTATTGATGACTGTGTAAAAAATAGGGAGGAAGGAAGTGAGTGAGTGAAGGAGAATGTTCCTCCATAAAATTTTGCATGTCTAAATTAAAAAAAATCCTGAGTGAGTCTGATGCAGTAGCAAAATGAACAATCCTAAAGGTAACCTGAGCAGAAAAAAATGAGGTTTAGATGCATTTTGCATAGAAACTACAGGCTTATTGTACATCCAGTTTTCTGACACAAAATGACAACTGCAGTCCATTAATGATTTGACTGGGTTCTAAATTCATTTTAGTCACTTACTTGATCCAGCATAGCAACCTTATGTTTCTAGGAGTAATTTGATTAAAATACACAATTAAATTATAGCTAATTTAATGAATTTAACGTGACTGTGACCACATTTGCAAAACATATTTTTAACTGTGTTCTTCCTATAATAGCAGATGCTTACCTGACATCCACATTAACTTTTTTTCCAGTTGTTGAAGAATTATCAGAAGTGGAGAATTGAATGCCCAGAAATAAGTGGAGATTTACAGCCATCTTCTGTTCTTGGTCTTTTGCAAGCTGGTTATCACGGAGTCCTAAGGTCAAGAGACCCACATGGAAGTAAAGTTCTAATATACAGAATTGGTGAGTGACAAAATTGCTTGGAACAATTTCACACCTGATTCTGACACTGAAGTTTTTGGGTTTTGTTTGTTTGCTTTGTTTTGTGATTTGTTTATTTTTTAATTATCACCATTTCCACAGCAAACCAAAAATATTTTATGGCTACAACTGCAGGGGTTGATCAAACTAGATCATATCAAAATATCTTAACTGGAAAGGTAATATATTTATGTTCCTTGCTAGAAATGCATTTACAATAATATAAAGGTGAATTTACTGAGCTGTAACAATTAAATAATTTTACTTATATATTGTTATGGCTAAGGCTGTACAATCCCTTACAAAGAACCTGATTTTCTTTTTAGTGAAATTCTTGTTGCATCAAAAGAATCTTGAAGGTTAAGGCTTGTAAGATTATATGGCTTTTTTTTGGCTCCGAGTGTCCTAAAAATCATTTGACTTCATGTAAATGTCAAAGCCATGGGCTAAGACTGTGATACTGATGCAGATGCAGTGCAGAGCGGGGAGAACACAAACAAAGGTGTACACTTTGTCATGTATCAAAGTTCAGTTTAGGCTTGGATGAGCAGTTCACCAGGTTTTTGCTGTTTACTTGTAGCCAAAGAGCCCTAGTTAACAACACTTAGAAAATGCTTGATGCACTTCCCAAAAATATTTTCAAAAAGTACATAGTTAAATGAACACCATATCTCTTTATGTTTGTTTTGGACAGAGGCTTTATATTTGCCAACTTTCAAAGAGTTGTCTTATTATCATCTGGTCTAGTAGGCAGTTGTGCCCTCTAAAGCTTTCATGTAGGGTTAAGGCTCATCTCATGCAATTTTTCGATCAGGCCTCAGAAAAAAAAAAAGTGTGATTCACTGAATTGTGCCAGAATTCTGGTGCTGAAAAACAATTATGTTAATTGATTGAATTGATGATGTGCAGTTTCTGCTAGCATGACTGTTACTGAATCGTACCTTGTACTGGGTCTATGGTAGAACATGTTACGTTATGTGGTACCAAATACTAAAAGAGCATCAAAGATGAATGAGAGAGCAAGTACACAAATTAAATTATGCACTGGCAAAACAGTTTATTTCAGGAACTTTGTTCTTGCTGATTAATGCTTGTTCCTGAGAAGCACATTAGAAGCTGTAGGAAGAAAAAGTGCAGGTGTATGGGTTTTCTCATGGTGATGCAGGGTAATCTATCTTCTCAGGACAATGGGATCCCAGTTTATTCACAGCATATGATGTGTTTCGTGTAAGTCTCATCACGTCTGAACTCATTGTAAAGGAGATCGAGACTCAGCGAAACGGAGTCAAGGCTATCTTTGACCTTCAAGGGTGGAGATTTTCTCATGCTTTTCAAATCAGTCCAGCAGTGGCCAAGAAAATCGCTGCTGTTCTCACAGTAAGTGTGACATTATGCTTTATGCAGCTTCATTGTTATGACTTCCAATTTTTCTTCTCTTCCAAGCTATAGTAAATTTTCCTTCTGTAGGTATTCTCAGACTATGTGACTAAGAAGAACAAAATCCTAAATCAATTACAAGTTGGGTTTGATTTTACCTAAATTTTATTATTCTATACCAGTTAGTGCTCTCTAACTTATGCTATTTTATAAGAACTTCACCAACCTGTTGCAAGACAAGAATTTCATGTGTGGAGGAGCAGATGAAGCCCAGATTTGGAAGGATCTCTGTTTGTTATCCTGTTTAATCTCTTCCATTCTTTTGTGCATTATCTCAATATTTAAAGCATTTATTCCTGTCTCAGAGCATATTAAAAATAGCATGCACTGTGAGCAATTAAGAGCAAGACACCTCTAAGTTGTTACCAGTATGGATGATGCTTATGTGATCTTCCATCTGCTAACAAAAGAATGTATAACATTATTGTTATGCTTGCTTTCTTCCCCACAACACGAGCATTGTTTTGTGTAAATCACTGTTAACTCACCTCCTGTTTTTTTACAGAACTTCTCAGAACTTTACTGTCTTTAAGGCTTATTCCTTTCTGCCAAATTCATTTGAGCCTTGCCACTGGATTTTGGAGGGAAAAAAAAATTAAAGAAAAAAGGGGACAGAGAATTGACAGGCAAGCTACAGTGTAGTCCTATAATCTTATTTTCCTTCAGAAGTTGTGTTGAAAGTCAGTAATAATAAAACTCTTAGCCTGTGATGTGGAAATGAACCAGGGAGATAATCTCTTGCTCTGATTTGGTAAGGTTCAAATCTGAGATTCAATCAAAGCTTAGTCATTGAATTAATATCATCAGAACTTCATATTTCTTCCTTTCTGATATCTACCATAAAACTTTATTGAAACCATTATGTATTCCCAACTTTGCACGTCTAGAATAAGAACTCCTGTTGTTATGCAGTCTGGGGCCAGATCTCATGAAAACAGGACTAGTGAGAGTGTTCCAGTTGATTTCTGAGGTAGTAAGCATATTGCTTGAAATAGAGCAGAAAGGAAGCAGAATAGGATTTGCAAGTACATCAAAAGGTTTCAATCCATTATTTCAAAGCAGCAAATTCTTTGACTATGATGTTTCCATCTTGACCTATTTCTGATCTTTTCAATGTTTTTCAAACTTCTAAATATTTATTCTAGCTATGGAAAAGGAAAATTAAAAATTGTGTGTTTCCAGTGTTCTAAGAAGAAAAAGAATTTTAATTTTTTTATCCCCTGGTTCCTTTTCTCACTTTTAACTGGGTTTGTAAATTTTATCCAGAGATTATATTAGTGTTGTTCAATATCATGTAGTCATAGAATATGTTAAGTTGGAAGAGACTCATCAGAATCATCAACACCAACACCTGGCCCTATACAGGACACCCCAAAGGACACCCCATGTGACTGAGAGCATTGTCCAAACACTTCTTGAACTCTTGCCAGACTTGGAGCTGTGACCACTTCCCTGGGGAACCTGTGCCAGTGCTCAACCACCCTCTGGGTTAAGAACTTTTTCCTCATATCCAATATAAGCCTCCTCTGACACAACTTCAGACCATTCCCTTAGGTCCTGTCTCTGGTTAGGAGAGTGAAGAAATCTTCCCCTCCTCTTCCCCTCACAAGGAAATTTCAGAGTGCAATGAGGTCTCCCCTCAGTCTTCTCTTCTCCAGGCTGAACAGCTTAAGTGACCTCAGCCATTCCTCACACAACTTCCCCTCCAGACTCTTCACCATCTTCCTGGCCCTCATTTGAAGCTCACTAATAGCTTAATGCCTGTTTTATATTATAGTGCCCAAAACTGCACACAGTATTCAAGGCAAGTCTGCCCCAGTGCAGAGCAGAGCAGGACAATGCCCTTCTTTGCACGGCTGGAGATGCTGTGCCTGATACACCCCAGGACATGCTTAATGCCCTCCAGAATATACTTAAAAATAAAAGTTAAGAAACCTTAATTTTAGCCCTGTATTTTACTCAAGAAATGTGTCTTGCAAATTATTATCCTGTATCAAGAAACAGAAGTTAATAGAAAGGAAGTATGTACTAAGGAATGGAAAGCATAGCACAGATAATAAGAGACATTATCTTGAAAAATCTGTTATCCCAGGCAGAAAATTGTTTTGAGAAAATCATGGTAGTAGAGTTTAAGTATATGATAATCCATAATAACATTAAGTGAACATACAAGCTGATAATTTTAAGGTCTTTATCATACATTAAAATCTAGAAGTAATGGCACTAAAGAAATATGTTATCTTTGGGTTTTTCTTCCTTAGAACTATTGAACTAGTGAGGAGATATGTTTGTAAGAAGTACCATTTTTATAAGCAGAAAGCATGTCAGAGGTAGTATCAGATGGGATATGAAGGGAAGCTGTACTTTCCTCATTGCACAAAGCTTGTTTTGAGAACCGCCATATTTTCTTTTAAATTTCAAAGATCTGGAATTTTTAAATGAATGCAAGTAGAATCCGAGCTGTTTTATATTATAAAGGCTGCATAGCAGATATTTTAAAAATTTCATTAAAACAGTAATCTTGTTGTAAAGCTGAACTTCTTGGCCAAACTCCTAGTAATTTCAAGGCTTATCTCTAAATTATAAATATAACTTATTTAACTTAAAGTTAGTATTTTCAATAGTTTATATATATTTATGTATTATACTTCAGACTGTAAATTGTCAATAAATGCACATAACTAGATAGCATTTTGTAAATTAGTAGCAGAATCTTGTAAAAAATCATATACTTTTGAAGAAAGGCCGAGCACAAAGTTTGTGTACAATATTTATTTGCAATTTGGTGATAGTTTTCTTTTTTGTTTTTCTGTTTGTTTTTAATATTCAATCTCACCTCCTACTGAGGTGAAAAAATGGCGAGATTTTTCCCTCTAATGGGAGGAACAAGATAGGATTTTTCTAAATGTTGTTCTTAATTTACACTGCTAGAAAATGCAGGAATTGGCAAGGTCAGAAGAAATACTTTAACCTATGGACTAGACAGTTTTTACAGGCCCGTGCTTAGTAATAGTGGTGTTTCTATAATGTTTTCTTTTTCTTATTCTGTTTTCCATGTATGCTGACAGGATTCCTTTCCACTGAAAGTTCGAGGTATCCACTTGATTAATGAGCCTTTATTCTTCCACCCAGTCTTCGCTCTAATTAAGCCTTTTCTCACTGAAAAAATAAAGCAACGGGTGAGTGCACACAAATATTTTTTTTCTGCCACAAAACCCTTATATGACAATCTGCAGCACTTTCCTTAGGCTCTGCTACTCCTGAATACTGAAGAGCATAAATCAGTTTTGTTTGTTAGTGCCATACAGACCTCCAGAATCTAACAGTAAAGCATTTGCAGTTATTATTTACATGAGAGTTGCAAGTGGTGCTGTTATCACTACTCTGAAGAGAAAAAACAGTAACACAAAGAGGTTAAATAATTTGTTTGAGATAACATAATAATTCTTCTGCAAAAATAGAAAGAAATAGCTTCTGGATTTCCCAGTACTCTGCCTATAAATGATAGAGAAAAATGATCACTGAGCAATCTTTTATGGTCCAAGTTGTGCAGAATTAGTAGAAGACAACTATTTAGCTCTGACGGAACTCCAGAGGCATTTATGCATCCAAAATTGGTCAGATTTAATTTCTAATTTTTTTTCCAAATAGCTCCTTAGTTGCTTTAAATAGTTTTGCAGTTATAGCTCTGCCAATAGATTTGTATTTGGATGCAAAATATGCCAAGGACTATGGTTTTTTGCAGCATAGGAAAAATATTGGAGTTTTCAGCTGGCACAAAAGTGAAATGGTAACAGCAGGAGTAAGGTACAAAATAAGCAGCCCTGCCTATTTATGTTCCCATTCTGAAGCCTCCTTTTCTCAGCACATGGATCTTGGGCATTTGCAATAGCCACTGCATGCCAGGACAGTAAATCCTAGAAAAGTATCAGACTGGAAGTAATGAACAAGGCTTCAAAATAGCTACAATAAAGCAAGAGGAGAAGAACAGTGTGGCAAGGATTAAAGTGGAGAAGTAGTCCAGAATCCAATTTCAGTTGGAACTGAAAGATAAGGACTAATATATAGATTCTGTTGAGTATCTTCCTTGTCAGCTATTTGAACCTACATACATGCTACATAATCTTGTTTTTAAATACATGTGGCAGGACCAGATAGTAAAGGCCATGAGCCAGGCGAGGAGAAGAACCAAACCTACAGTATTGCACGGGTTAAAAGTGGAGAAGTAGTCCAGAATCCAATTCCAGTTGGAACTGAAAGATAAGGACTGATATATAGATTCTGTTGAGTATCTTCCTTGTCACCTGTCTGAACCTACATACATACTACATCATCTTGTTTTTAAATTCACGTAGCAGGACCAGATAGTAATGGCCATGAACCAGACAGGGCTCTTTTCTTGGAAATGGCTGAAGGGCAAGTACAAATCATCATGGCAAAACAAATCACCAGTATTCTCATGATTTAGCTCAGTTTAGCAGTCTGGATGGTGTGTGTACTCTCATCAGCTAAACCTGTCTGCTAAACCAGTCTGGAACAAGTGTGTAGTTAGTTTTGGCTCCTGTGCTCACAGCTACATAAAATGCAGTTCTCAGGTTGTAGTTCATCCTTCACCAGCCTTCAGATTCAGAGGACAGAGTTTGAGTACCTAGGGGAAACTCACCAGGGTAATTCCTCTTTTTAAGGAATTCATTATGGACAAATGCACTTAGTTAAACCAAGCTGGCGGGTTTAGCTCTTGCACTGAGATGCTTTGCTGCCTGTTCTCACTCAATTGTCTAGCATTCATACCCAAGTAAATGCTTTTAATATTTTGGTTTAGGTGTACATGCATGGAAATAACTACTTGCAGAGTCTGACCGAACACTTCCCCGTCAGCATTCTCCCACAGGAATATGGGGGGGAGGAAGTCTCCATTGAAGAGCTGGCCAAGGAATGGACTGACTTCATAATGGCATCTTCAGATTATCTTCGGAGCATTTCTCTGGTTGCCTAGGAATAACCTTATTACAGTATTTTATCAATTCTTGAGCAGTGGAATTGGAAATAAGTTTAATATGAAAATTTCCATTGTGAATGAAACCAATATGTCTTTGCAGGGCACTCATTGACTGTTACATTGGCTGCACTTTTATACTAACTGGAGTCTATCAGTCTATAGGACTGTAGAGATTAATGAATTTTGCATGTTTGTTGCACTGTTTCAATTAGAAAATTGAGTAACTTGTATGCCAGATAGCTGAAGAATGCATTGGATATCAGATTGATACTGCTGCTGTTAGGTCTTTGGAGACAACTCATCTGTAATAATGTAGTCCAGAACTTTACACTTAGCTCTTGTATCTTGGCTTGTCAAGACAATATAAAACAAAGAATAGACTGTGAATAGGGTAGTTTGTTGCAGAAATAAGACTACAGGGCTTATTTACAAGAGGCTGCATTTTAGATTGATTCTCAGGGAAAAATGCTGTTTTGTTACCTTGTATCAAATTGAAAATTAGTCAGCAATAGTGAGACATTTGTGTTACTTGTTGTGCTGCTTGTGCAGCTTCCCTTTTTATCCTAATTAACATAGTAATCTTCAAGTTTTATAGAAAAACACCACATATGTATTCTTCAAAGAACAGTGTGAATCAGGGGGAGGAACTGGTAAAAGAGTCATAACAACCTTGAAAATTCTTATTTTCTTTCTTTAAAGTGATACTGTCTATAGACAACTATAAGCAACTGGGATTATTATCCTTTAATCGCTACAGTAGAGGACTACAGAGGTCAAAAGTTTTCAGTTGTTCTCATTATCTCTTTGTTTCTGGGGCTAAAAGTAGGTTATGCTTTGTGGACTTGAACTTTAGAAATAGCTGTTGCATGTTTTAAGGGTGCTTTGAGGTCATGTTGGACCTCAGCATAGGAGATGCTTGGTATCATAATTTTATTTTCAGTACAGTAAGTGTTCTTAACTCTGTTTTGTTTTTGCACAAGCAATATGTATTTAAGCATTGCATATAAATTTTCCTACGAATATATCTATTAAAAATGCTTTTATCTCAGGTAGCTAGAAATTATAACTTCAGTTCTTTTGTAATCTTTAAGACATTGGAATGGTATATAAGCATAGGGAACAGACATGAAACTATCCTATTATATTAGAAATGCCTTACTTTAGATTATGATTAATAAGGCATTATTGCAAGAGTCATTGGAAACTATTCTTTATTAGCAAGAGGAAGATCTATGAAAGACCCTTTAGAGTACTTATTGGTTGTAATTTCTTCTGCTGTGGAAAGATCAATGCCAGAAATCAATTCAAAACTGACAACAACCTCTTTTTTTTTTTCTTCCAAGTTTCCTGAAGTGCCTTTTTCATTTTTCCTCTTTCAAAATATTTTTGATATGGGGCCTAAATTTAAATAAACCTTATTCAGATATATGATTATATGAAAATTCATTTCATATATATTTCTTTTTCTCCGATTTTTGGTACTATTTTGTGATACAAAAGCTCCTTAAATAGAGGAGTTCGATGAACTGCAAATTCTTCTTTATAAGAAATTAGACTAAGTAGTCAGGTATCTGGCAATTGTTCAAGTGTGAACTCAAGTTCCAAGTAATTTACCAGGTGGAGAACCGAAGCTATTATCTTAATATTACAGTCCTTCAATTTTAATCTGTGAATGTAAACTGCACAAAGGAATGAACCATGTTTCAGTTAACAAGAAAATTTAAACTTTTCCTATGAAACCCATCTTTGATTGCTTCTGGTTTATGTACCAGAAACTTCATTTGATTGAATATGTATATATATTTAGCTGGGGCTTTTTAGTCTTTATTTATATTCATAGAGCTGGTGAAGTCCAAAATCCTAAATGTCTTCAAAAATACCCTGATCCTGTTATTAAGTGGTAGCATGTTTGCATAACTCAGCAGTTAGAGCACTGGGTGCAGTTATTTTTTTTCCTGAACTGTTAATTATTTTTTAATGTTTACATATTATATAGCGGGGTGGGGGGACTCTTAATTGCTGCTAATAATAAGAACACAATATAATTTGAACATTTACATAATGAATAGTGAAGATATTGGTATGATGTGCGGTCGCGTTGCAGCTTTCAGCAGCAGCCAACAAAACAAAGATCCCTAAGTGCATTATTCTTTATAAACATCCGGAGTGCCTCTAAAAAGAATAAAATTCCTGTTAAAAGGTACAAATATAACTTACTGCTGACTGTAAGCACGCTATAATGCACAATTACTAATTTTTCCTATTTTTTAAAATGTATGTTTTAATTAATAAACCCTTTCTGGTTGAACCGGCCTCGTCTGTCACGGGTCCGAGCGTCGCTTCGGCAGGGCGGGAGGCGGCCGCGGGGGATGCGGGCGGCGGGCCGGGACTGCATTTCCCAGCGGGCCGCGCTGCGGGCGGGCCGGCGGCTGCGTGCGCGGGGCGGGCGCCCGGCCCTGCCCAGCCGGCGGCCGTGCCCGGAGGCGAGCCGAGCCGAGCCGAGCCGAGAGCCGCGCCTGCAACCTCGGTCGTGCCCGGCGGTGGCCATGGGGCGGCCGGCAGGGCTCGGTGGCGTCGCGGCCGCCGCGCTCCTCCTGGTGCTGCTGCGCTGCGGCTCCGCCGCCTCCGTGGCGCGGCGCGACCTCGCGGCGGGGCG